>CM056052.1:202258620-202788620 GCA_029574335.1 Rana kukunoris
CGGATTACCCCCCCCCATGAGTTGGCCCTGAGGAGCCAGCGGCGTTGTTTTTATTTATTTTTTCTGTTTTTTTTTTTTTTTGCTGGTCATTTTTTTGGGTGCTGGACATTTTTATTTTTTTTGGGTTGTGAATAATTTAAGTTTGTGGGGGTGACATTCCTGCCGGAAAAGGGGTGTCACCCTCATTTGTGGTGGAGAAGGGTTCCCCAGGACCAGGGAGAAGTGATCCCCAGGTCCATGTGAATGGTGTATGAATGTACAGTGACATAATTTGAGCCGTGGCGTTGCTGCTCATGAGTCCTGCATGGTGGGCTTGTGCTAATCCAATTAGATGAGGATGTGGTGTGTGTAATCTAGAGACCACAGTGGTGTGCATGTATGCATTCTCATTGTGCCATGATTAATGTGTGTGTTTAACGTGCAAAGATGCCTAATGTGAGCTGTCTCCTGGCTGCTCTTCCCTCAGAAGACGGGGTAGCCTTGGTTAGGGGGGGATTGTCTGGTTCGGGGGTCAGGTCATCATGTATGTCAATCTCCAGGCCCTTTCTCACTGCAAAGTTGTGCAGCATGCAACATGCACCGATGATCTGACATACAAAGTTGGGGGAATACAACAGGGTACCCCCAGACTTATCCAGGCATCGGAAACGTGACTTCAGGAGGCCAAAGGTGCGCTCCACGACTGCACGGGTTTTGGCATGTGCTTCATTGTATCTTTCCTCTCCTGGGGTTTGGGGGTTCTGGATAGGAGTCATGAGATGGGGTCCCAGTGCATATGCAGAGTCACCTGGAATTGAAAAGACAGGAGGATGTTAGTAGTGCATGTGCCCCTTGTGATGTGTGCATCATGGGGGGGGGACAGTCATGCCTGCCACCCATGTCACTCACCAACCAGCCAGCTGTCCCCATACATGTTCTGTTCGAATTCCATTGGGATGGGGCTCTGATTGTATATGTAGCTGTCATGGCTGGATCTGGGGTGTTTGGCACGGACGTGCCATATGAGGCATTTGGCATCGACTATCACCTGTATGTTGATGGAATGCCAATGCTTCCGATTGCGGTATATGTGCTCTGTCTCATGGGGGGGCTGGAGTGCCACATGTGTGCAATCAATGGCCCCCACGGTGTGTGGGAATCTGTCAATTCTGTAGAAATCTGTCATTGCCTTCTGCCGCAGATCCTCCTGGGTAGGTTTGATGATTTGGTTGGCCATGCGTCTGAGAATTGCAGGGATAACCTGGTGCACACATCTGCTCATGGAGGATTGTGACATCCCAGCCACCACTCCACTTGTTCTTTGAAAAGAGCCAGTGGCAAGGAAATGGAGTGTTGCCAGGACCTTAACCAGTGGCTGCACTGCATGTGAGCGGTGTGTTGGGCAGGTGATGTCGTTCTGCAGGGTTGTGGTTAATTCCAGGATGGCAGCAGGGGTGAATCTGAAGATGCGAGACACCTCAGAATCACTCATGCCAAAGATGTCTATGCGTGTGCGGTATATCCTCTCCCCTGCCCTCCTCCGTGCCCTCCTCCTTCTGCGCTCATCTAAAGTCAGTAGTATAGCTATGAGCAAGGATGCCCCTGGCATGTTGGCATACAGATTGTTGTCCTGCAAGTGTGGCTGCTCAGCTCGTCCCTAACGGTGTTGCTTTAGCTGACATGTAGACTGATTGTCTAATTTTAAGCAAGCTTTTATATTGCCTAATTTTAGACAGGACGCTGATACGCACATCACAAACTTACTTTTGTGGATCGCCGTAACTCCCTCATTTGCATATTTGCCTAGCAAATCAATGGTGTGTCTAGCGCATTTTTTGCGCGTAGGCTGCGCCGGTCTATCGAAATTACGCCGTTCGTAAAAAAATAGATTTATGGCGCATATCGTTTTGTGGATACGGCGCATAGATACGAAGGCACATATTTCCAATTGCGCTGGCACAGCTCCTGATACTCCAGCGTAAATGCTTTGTGAATCTAATTGGAAGCCTGTAGTGATCAGCCAAAAATATTCAACACAGATGTTCCCATTTTGCCTAGATTACTTAATGCAAAAAAATGCTAATAGTTATCTCATGTCAATGATTTTCAAAAAAGTACCAATAGAAGAATGGATCTTTTTCTGAAAGCCTTCATTTGTTTTCCTGTCCTTTTTTGTATTATGCATTGACTAGTAAAGAGATGTAGTGCATGCGCAAGTGCTAGGTCTGAACTTTAGATTTATAATAGGCAAGTCAAACTTGTGCCAGTATGTGAGCAAATCCCACTGTGTAACAAGTAAGGGAGGTTGGGTTTTTATCCAGATAAGGCTACTCACACAAGAGCAGGGCACTTTTGATGATGTATTCCCCCCAGTATTTATGCTGTGCAGAGATGTGGACACTGGATCCATTTGTCGAGAGGCAAAGCAGTAGTGGAGTCTGAAGAGAATTAGAGAGTAATTTACTGGTAGTCTCCTGTTCTGTTGCTAGTGTAATGCCGCATACACAAGATCATTTTTCGGTCGTAAAAATCAACGTTTTCAGGCTCTAGAAAAAAATTAATTTTTTTTCAACTTGATCATTAAAACGGCCTTGCCTACACACGATCATGAAAAAAATGTTCTAGCAAAGTGCGGTGATGTACAACACGTACGACGGCACTATAAAGGGGAAGTTCCATTCAGATGACGCCACCCTTTGGGCCGCGTTAGCTTGATTTTGTGTTAGTAAAAGATGATTCAAGCTTTTCTGTCTGTTACAGCGTGATGAATAACCTGAAAAACGACAGCGTTTATAACGTTGCAAAATAATAGAGCATGTTCGGAAAAAAAATGCCGTTTTTTAGAACCCGAAAAATGCTCTGAGGCCGCGTACACACGATCAAATCTGTCTGCTGGAAACGGTCTGCCAGACCGTTTCAGCAGACAGATTCGATCGTGTGTACGGGCACAGACGGATTTGGCCAGCCGACAGATTTGAAAGCATGCTTTCAAATCTGTCGGCTGGGAACCCGTCCGCCCGACATGTCTGCTGGTTAGTATGCTAACCAGCAGACATATCTGCTCGCACACGCGTCGAATGGTTTTGACGCATGCGCGGAAGTGTTTAACTTTCTGGTGCGGTGACGTGGCGGCGTCAACGTCACCGCCACGTCACCGACACCTCAGCGCGCTGTCTGCCGGCGGGGATTTTGGATTGATCGTGTGTACACGATCAAACCAATACATCCCAGCAGACAGATTTGTTCAAATTGGTCTGTCCGACCGATTTGAACAAATCTATTTGCTCGTGTGTACGGGGCCTGAAGCCCACACACAATCGTTCTTAATGACATTAAAATAAAAAAACATTGTTTTTTACAACCCGGAAAATGATTGTGTGTCAACTTAAATGTCTACTTAAAAAAGCTATATTCATCTTTCAGATCATAGAATCTGAAAAGATTGAAAACATGACTGCATACTGGCCTGGCTACATTGAAAACCCCCAAGAACATTATGTTATAATAAAGACTACTTTGTAAAATCACTTTGCTTTGATGTTCAGATGATGTTCAGATGAAATGAAACACTTGGCATAGGTGTTCAGTGGCATTAAAAAAAAACTTGTATTGGTGTTTAGTTTTTTAATTATACCACTAATATTAAGTAATTTTTTATTACCACTGAACACAATGCAAATATATTTTTTTATTACCGCTGAACACTTATGCGCTGTAAAAGTTTTAGGCAGTGCAAATGTATATACCACAGAATGCCAATGCAATTGTATTTTTGTTACTGATTGGAAATGCAAAAATATTTGAATATGCCTCTAAACACCAATGTAAAATGTCATCACTTAAATGTGCATACGACAGCATCAGGTTTAAATGCCATCCGGATACTCTGCCTCGTACAGGTGGCAGAAGAACACAATAGGCAATGCACTAGAGCGGGGATATGCAATTAGCGGACCTCCAGATGTTGCAGAACTACGATTCCCATGAGGCATAGCAAGACTCTGACAGCCACAAGCATGACACCCAGAGTCAGAGGCATGATGGGACTTGTAGTTTTGCAACAGCTGGAGGTCCGCTAATTGCATATCCCTGCACTAGAGTGATGCTAGAGCTAGTGGTGCAGGACTTGGCATCGCAAAACAAGAGGGCAAAAACAAACTTAATGCAGGAAAAGCTATAGAGAAGTATATTTATATATATATGGCATTCGTATGAATGTAGTGCGCATTTTCTTGTACTAGTATTATCAATTTTTATTCCAACCTGGATTCTGTCAAGTGCCCCTTCTTTGGTTTTAAACAAACATTTTTAGGCCAAATTGCAATTTTATCTGCTGACTTTGACCACATAGGGCATATGTGTACCTCAGCTAGTTTCACATTCATTGTAACAAGGATCACTTGTACATACTACATTCTGTATTAAATGCATGTTTTCTTGTGTTTGTTTGTTTTGTGGTTTTTTTTGGCTATTATTTTAAATTATTTTTACTTATTTTAAACTGAAGCATCTAGTCTTCTTACCTAATTTTATACTAATAAATAAGTGTGCCTTATAGCCTTCCCCTGCAGAATCAATAGTTGAGCTTCCTGCACGCTTAGTGGCTTCTGAGCCTTTGGTTGAGGAAGTTCTATATTATGAAGAGTCTCACAAATGCTTACTGGCTAAGCTAGTCCTTGAGGAGTCCTAGGTAGTTACCATAACTCCTAGGATCTTATTGATGTCATGTGTGCCATTCTAAAAAGGAATAATGTCATTTTTGCATGTGTGCGCTGTAATCTGTTTTGTATTCTAAGAATGGAGTCGCAGTCTGTAACCTCCACCATTGCTGCCACTAGTCCAGGATTCAACTGACTCTTTGATTTTGCATGGAGTTGACATTGGCCTTCATCGAGGTAGATCCATTTGCCCAATTCCACTCCAGACCCTACATCCTATCATTGTGGGACAAATTGGTTTAATCTCTGGACAAAACCAAAGACCGGGTTGCATGTGGCCTTGTGGCTCAGCAATCCAGTTCCAAATGTTGGAGCAATCCCATGTCCCGGCCAACATTCTGGAGCTCTGAAGCTCTGGGCGATATGGCTGCCCTTACAATGCTACAATGCTGAAAATCCTGACTTTTCTCCCCTGAAACACCTTCCTCATATCACCTGCTCAGCAGGATCAAGATGAAGGGTATTTTTTTGATTCCTATAGCTTTGAATTGGCCAAAGCAGGTGTGATACTCTGACCTGATAAGACTCCTGGCAGACACACAGTGGTCTCTTTCCGATTGAGCAGATCTTGTGTTCTAAGGACTGATTTATCTTTCTGCTGTTAAGCATGGCTGTTAAATTCCAGGTCTTAAGGAATATGGGCATCTCTGACTCAGTAATCACCACGATGTTAAAAGCCAGGATGTCCACTTTACATAAAGTCTAGCATCGCATATGGACGCACATGTGCAGATGATACACTGCTGCGTTATCTGCTGTTTCTTAATTCTTAATTACAGCTTGATAGAAAGCAGCCAACGGTAGGACAGTTTTGCATCTAGGAGAACAAGGACAACCTACAACCTGAAACAAAAAATATTTATAAAACTGAAACAAGTCAGATTGGGGTGCTGCTGCTGTTTCTTTATCGTACATCATGGGACACAGAGCGCATAGCCATTACACTTGGGTTATATGGGTACCTTCAGGTGTGGACACTGGTGTAATCAATTTCACAGGAAGTTTCCTCCCTATATAACCCCCTCCCACTGGGAGTGCTTCAGTTTTTTAGCCAGTGTCTTAGGTGTTGGTCACGTCTAGCTGTCCCTCGGAGGTCTCGGGACCCAGGATAGCTAGCCGGATCCGTCCGAAGTGCTTCAAAGCCAAGGTGTACGGTACCCGGGCCCTGCTGGAGTGGGGTTTTGCCTATAATGCCTCTCCTTGGAGGGCTGGATTCTGGGCTCCAGTGCCTTAGTCTCTTCCAAGAACTAAACGCTACTGATGCCAGGATGCTATATAGGTCCAGGGGTGTGGGTTCCTTAACACAGGACCCCGGTCCCTGAAGGTCCAAGACAATACCCACGGAGATGGGGGAAGGCTGGGCCTCTTGCATTTTGCAATACCCTGCGGCGTGGAGCAGGTAAGAGGGAACCTGCGGGACTTGGTTCGACAGTAGGTATCCCCCTGGGGGTTCTGGGTTGGCTAATGGTATGCTTGTGCATCAGCCACTATCTCCACTATGTCTTTTGAGGCAGGATGGGATGTACTAATGTTTACCCAGATAACATGTAGATATATATATGCTTTTAAAGATATGTATTTTGCTACTCCCCCCAGATTTGCCTGTTAGCATGATACTGCAGCCCCACGTGTTATAGGGAGGAAATGCTGACAAAACTCCTGTTTCCTAGGAAGCCTAGGGGGACAGCTTCCTCTATGTGTGCACTACAAAGATTAGTGGCTTACCGGGTGTCTGTGTTACTAGCGCTGGTCCAGGCTTCTCCTCTGCTCTCTGCTTCCTCCATGTTGGTTTCAGCGTGGGGGGGGGGGCGGGCCAGCAGCGTCAGGTCTCAGATAAAGCAAAAAAAGCATTTCCTGGCTGGTCATTCCCTCCTGAGAGCAGTGGAGAGTGAGGACACAGAGCGCGCAGCTGAGCCATTTCTGGCTAACAGTGACACCCAGTGGTGGTTTGTGGATCTTCAGGTCTGGACTTAGTCCACACTGACCAGAAAAAAAAAAAAAAAGATTTTTTTCTTAAAGGGACTCAGCCTTAGATCTGGCAGTATCAGAGTCGGTGCAACCTTGGACTCCAGCTAACGGGCATTGTTGTGGCAATACTCACAGGACTCTCCTCGGTATTGCCTGTCCTTATTAATGTTTCACTTCTAGCTACAACAGTTGGGTGTTGGCTGTAGGGGTGTCTCAAGGTTGTGCAATGGCTCCCAAGGGATCAGGACCAGCTAAGGCTGCAAAAGGTGCCAAAAAAGTAAAGGGGTCTCCAACGGGGTCAGAGGATTTGGGCCAGGCTCCAGTGGTCCCACCCTCACCAGATAGACCACCGAACAGCATCATGCAGGAGCCATTGAGGGTGCTAGGGGCAGAGGCGGCCCCCAATCAACCCATTCCCGTTTATGTTACGGAAGAAATGCTAGAATCCACCCTGGGTGGGCTAGAGAAAAGGTTAACTGCTTTAATTGCCCGCTCTTTGCCGGGTGGCAAACGGGCTAGATCCCTGTCACCTAGAACGGTGTGTTCGGATGCAGAGGTCCTCTCTTCGGAGGAATTGGACCCACAGGGGGATCAAGCGGACCTGAGTCCTGACGGGTCAGACATTGAAGATTCCACTATAGATGAAATTTTTTTCGGCTTCTCAAGCAGAGAGTCTGTGGATCCAGTCTCTGACGGATATGGTTCGCACTGCTTTTAAACTTCCAGTGTCAGAACAATTAGCCCCCGCGGTATCCTCTTTAGGTTCCTTGAAGGCACCATTGAGTGGTGCATCTTTCCCGGTTCACCCCCTTCTGGAGAGCGTGATTTTTCAGGATTGGGCTCGACCTGATAGGATTTTTATCCCTCCTAAAAGGGTCACCATTCTCTATCCTATGGAAGAAGAATTTGCAAAAAAATGGGCACTCCCTACCGTGGACGCAGCCATTTCCTGCATAAATAAATTCCTGACCTGTCCGGTGGAAAATGTCCAGGTGTTTAAAGATCCAGCTCGTGAATTGGCTGACCTCCCAAGAGCTCTCTGCTTTGCAGTAGATGCTATTAAGGACTCCGTTCAACAGGCGTCCCATTTATCTCTGCTGTTGGTTCATATGCGTCGCCTTTTGTGGCTAAAAAACTGGTCAGCAGAGGCACCCTGCAAAAAGCTTTTAGCAGGATTTCCCTTTCATGGTGGGAGACTATTCGGTGAAGACCTAGATAAATATATCCAGACCATATCAAGTGGTAAAAGTTCTTTCTTGCCTATCAAGAAAAGATCGCGTGGGCCCGCATTTAAGCGACAGGCCTTCACAGGCTCGGCCCCTTCAACTTCCCGTCAGTATCGACGGCCTCCCGGGCGTTCAGCATTTAATAGCCGCCCACAAGGACAAGCCACGACAGGCAAGAGGCCATGGCCTCGCAAGCCGGTTAAACCAGTCCTCAAGTCAGATTCATGAAGGGGCGCCCCCACTCTCTTGGGTGGGGGGAAGGCTTCGGTTTTTCTCCGAAGTGTGGAAGGCCAGAATTCCCGACTCTTGGGTAAGATCCGTGGTAACCACGGACTACAAGCTAGAGTTTCGGGAAGTCCCCCCTCCTCATCTTCAGGGGTCAAGTCTTCCAAGCGACCCATTAAAGAGGGCCTCTCTTGTAAAAGCATTGGATCGTCTCTGGCTCCAAGGAGTAATTGTAGAAATACCAACCCAGGAATGGAGTCTGGGATTCTACTCCAACCTTTTCATAATACCAAAGCCCAATGGCGACGTCAGGCCTATCTTGGACCTCAAACGCCTAAATCGCTTTCTAAACATTCAGACCTTTCGTATGGAGTCCATACGTTCGGTGACAGCCAGCCTACATCAAGACGACTTTCTAGCATCAATTGACATAAAAGATGCGTATCTGCACGTGCCGATCTACCCGGCACATCGCAGGTTTCTTCGTTGTATGATAGATCACCGCCATTACCAGTTCGTGGTCCTCCCTTTCGGGTTGGCAACAGCTCCGCGGGTATTCACAAAGGTGTTAGCCCCGGTGCTAGCCGTCCTAAGGACAGAAGGCTATTTAGTCTTGGCATACTTGGACGATCTTCTGGTTATCGACAGCTCAGCTTCCAACCTCAATCAGGCAGTAGGTCGCACAGTTCAGCATCTAGAGGAATTCGGGTGGATTGTAAACCTAGAAAAATCGGTATTGAAACCCACAAAGCAGTTGGAATATCTAGGCCTTCGGCTAGATACAGACTGCCAGAGGATAAGTTTACCTCAAGCAAAGATCAGATCAATAACTCAAGCAGTTCAAGTGATCTTAGGCAAGAAGAGGCCGACTATTCGCCTATGTATGCGACTGCTGGGGAAGATGGTGGCCGCCTTCGAGGCTGTGCCCTACGCCCAGATCCATACCAGATATCTTCAGGCAGCCATTTTCTCTGCTTGGAACAAATCCATTCAGGCGTTAGATCGTCCGTTAGTGCTCTCCCCGAAGGTCCGGCGCAGCCTGTCTTGGTGGCTGGTCTCTCAAAATTTGTCAAAAGGGAAATCCTTTTGCCCCATCACGTGGAAGATAGTATCCACGGATGCCAGCCTGTTAGGTTGGGGGGCAGTTCTAGAAGAACAGACCCAGCAAGGGCTGTGGTCGGGGGCAGAAAAACTGCTTCCCATCAATATCTTGGAGATCAGAGCTGCTCGACTGTCCCTGATCGCCTGGACTCTCCCCCTTCAGGGTCTGCCAGTAAGGATACAGTCCGACAACGCCACTGCGGTGGCATACATAAACCACCAGGGGGGCACGAAGAGCCCAGCAGCCCAAAGAGAAGTAAACCTGATTTTCTCATGGGCCGAAGCCCATGTACCCTGCATCTCGGCGGTGTTCATCCCAGGCATAGACAATTCTCAAGCAGATTTTTTGAGTCGTCAACAGTTGCTCCCGGGGGAATGGTCTCTTCACCCCCAGGTATTCCAAGAGATTTGCCAAAGATTCGGAGTCCCAGATGTGGACATTATGGCAACGAGATCCAACAAAAAATTGGACAAATTCATATCCCGAGCCAGGGATCCCTCGGCCTACGGGACTGATGCGTTGGTTTGCCCTTGGCACCAGTTTTCTCTTCTGTATGCGTTCCCTCCACTGCAGATGATTCCCGCCTTCTACGGAGGATCCGGGTGGAGCGCAGGCCTGTGATCCTGGTGGCCCCAGCCTGGCCCAGGAGGGCTTGGTACGCACTCATCATGAAGATGTCAGTCGGGGCGCCGGGGCCGCTCCCCCTGCGCCCAGATCTGCTGTCTCAGGGCCCAATCTGCCATCCTGCTTCACAGCAGATAAATTTGACGACTTGGCAGCTGAATCCCTAATTCTTAAGGGCAGAGGCCTCTCAGATCAGGTCATATCTACGTTGATTCAGGCTAGGAAACCGGTCTCCAGAAATATTTATTACATAGTCTGGAGAACCTATGTGGAGTGGTGCGAGTCTCAAAAATGGCATCCTCGAAAGTTTTTTATTGACAGGATCTTGCGATTCCTCCAGGTTGGCGTTGACAAAGGGTTGGCTCTTAGTACTCTATGGCCACCCATTCGCTTATGAAAACCTTCTTGCAGGGGGTCTTGCATGTGAATCCCCCTATTAGAGCTCCCCTCTGCCCCTGGAATTTAAATCTGGTCTTGTCAGCTTTAAAAGGCAGCCGTTTGAACCTCTGACAGAAATCCCTCTTGTGCTACTAACCCGAAAGTTGGTTTTCTTGGTGGCTATGGCTTCAGCCAGAAGGGTTTCCGAGCTGGCAGCCTTGTCATGCAGGGAGCCATACCTTATTCTGCATAAGGACAGAGTGGTTCTGCGGCCTCAACCTTCTTTCCTTCCTAAGGTCATATCCAGTTTTCACTTGAATCAGGACCTAGTCCTACCATCCTTCTTTCCTACTCCCCAGTCCAGAGAGGAAAGACGGCTTCATACTTTGGACGTGGTTCGAGCCATGAGGGTCTATCTCAAGGCTACAGAGAAGATTCGGAAAACAGATGTGCTTTTTGTTCTTCCAGATGGCCCAAGAAGGGTCAGCCGGCTGCCAAGTCTTCCTTGGCTAGGTGGATTAAGCAGCTGATTTTTCAGGCATATGGTCTGAAGCGCGTTCCACCTCCCTTATCAGTTAAAGCCCATTCTACGAGGGCCATGAGTGCCTCTTGGGCGGCACACCATCAGATCTCTATGGCACAGGTTTGCAAGGCGGCAACCTGGTCTTCCGTACATACGTTTACTAAATTTTATAAGTTGGACGTTGCAAAGGGTACGGACGCAACTTTTGGGCAGGCGGTCCTACGGGCAGCAGTATAGAATCCTCTGGCCCGGTTCACGCCCCCTTGTTTTTCTGTTGGTGGAGCCATGTTTTCTCCTGACAATGTTTTTATTTGGCTATTCTTGGCCTTACGGTCTCCCTCCCTTCATAGAGCATTGCTTTAGGACATCCCAAGTGTAATGGCTATGCGCTCTGTGTCCCGTGATGTACGATAAAGAAAAAAGGATTTTTAATAAACAGCTTACCTGTAAAATCCTTTTCTTGAAGTACATCACGGGACACAGAGCTCCCACCCCTCTTTTGGGGAACATTGTGTAACCTCAGGAGAATTGCTTGCTACAAAACTGAAGCACTCCCAGTGGGAGGGGGTTATATAGGGAGGAAACTTCCTGTGAAATTGATTACACCAGTGTCCACACCTGAAGGTACCCATATAACCCAAGTGTAATGGCTATGCGCTCTGTGTCCCGTGATGTACTTCAAGAAAAGGATTTTACAGGTAAGCTGTTTATTAAAAATCCTTTTATTTATTACTAGCTGATTGTAAAGGAAAAAAAATCAATTTCACAATCACATATTCACTGCGAGTGTACACTGTAACTAATGCCACATACACACGATCGGTTCATCCGATGAAAACGGTCCGATGGATTTTTTCATCAGATATTCGATGAAGCTGACTTTCATCACTCTTGCCTACACGCCATCAGTTAAAAATCCGTTCATGTCAGAACACGGTGACGTAAAACACAACGACGTGCTGAGAAAAATGAAGTTCAATGCTTCCCGAGCATGCATCGACCTGATTCTGAGCATGCATGGATTTTTAACCGATGGACTTGCCCACAGACGATCGCTTTTTTCTATCGGTTTTTTAACTATCAGATAATTTTAAAACAGGTTCTACGTTTTTTCACCGATGGGAAAAAAAACGATGGGGCCCACACACGATTGGTTCGTCCGATGAAAACGGTCCATCGGACCATTTTCATCAGACAAACCGATCGTGTGTACAGGGCATTAGACTGTCAATACTTTCATAACATGGCATTTAGCTTTCTACTTGAAGACCAGGCCTATTCTGACACTTCTCTCCTATATGAAAAAAAACTATATTTTGTTGCTAGAAAATTACTTAGAACCCTCAAACATTTTTTTTTTTTAAAGCAAAGGTTCTAGAGAATAAAATGGTGGGGATTGCAGTCTTTTTATGTCACACAGCATTTGCATGTTGCCCTCCAAGCCACATATAAAGACCCTCTTCCTGCTATACTGTATTTTTGCAAAGCTTTCTGATTTGGTAAATGTACTTAATGGCAGTGATCAACTCACCATAACTTTTTGTTGACAGTAGGTTGCCTATTAGTCCTACAAATGGCCAGAATTTGACAACTTGACAATTTGACAACAAGATGTATACCAATAGACTCAATTAGCCAGATTCAGAAAGACTTACGATGGCGTATCAGTAGATACGCCATCGTTAGTCCGAATGCGCGCCATTGTATGTTTAAGCGTATTCTGGAAACCAGATACGCTTCAATTTTGCCAAGATATGCCCGGCGTAAGTCTCCTACGCCGTCGTATCTTATCTGCATATTTACGCTGGCCACTAGGGGCTTGTACGTTGATTTACGCTGGCCACTAGGGGCTTGTACGTTGATTTACGCCCTAGAATATGTAAATGAGCAAGATACGCCTATTCACGAACGTACGCACGCCCATCGCAGTAAGCTACGCCGTTTACGTATGGCGTTTTTCAGGCGTAAGGATAAACCACCAAAAAGATGGCACAGCCAATGTATGGACGTCGAAACAGCCGTCGAATTTCACGTTGTTAACGTCGTTTGCGTAAGCCGATTTAGAATGGGGCTGGGCGTAGGTTACATTCACGTCAAAAGCATTGACTATTTGTGATGTGATTTTGAGCATGCGCACTGGGATACGTCCACGGCCGGCGCATGCGCTGTTCGTTCGGCGTGTCATTTACGTGGGGTCACGATTCATTTACATGTATCACGCCCACCTTCCACCTACTTTGAATTACGCGGACTTACGCCGGCCTATCTACGCTACGCCGCCGTAACTTAGGGAGCAAGTGCTTTGTGAATGCAGCTCTCTAACTTGCAGGGGCGTAGCGTATATTCGATACGCTACGCCCGCTTATCAATACGCCGCCCTACCTGAATCTAGCTAAATATGTTTTGCCTCTAAGTTTCAACCTTCAGGGAATCAAACCCGGGCAGGTTTGCCCATCACTATTGTTAAACACATGCATGGCTTTAAATGGCTTTCAATAACATTTGCTGTTGTTCTAGATTTAGGCTCACAATAACTTAACTCATCTGAATAAAACTAAAATCTTATCAATGTATTATTTTGCACACTGAGGGCCAGATTCACAGAGCGATTACGCCGGCTTAACAGGAGATGCGCGGCGTAAGTCTAAATTTGCGCATGCGTTTCGATACTCCGCATCCCCAAAACGAGATACGCAAGAAATCTGCTTTTTTTTGTCCAGCGTAATTTCGTTAGACAGGCGCATCCGTTCGCGCAAAACTGCGCTAGACACACCATTGATTTGCTATTCAAATATGCTAATGAGGGAGTTACGGGGATCCACAAAAGAACGTTGGTGCAGCGCAGGCTACGCGCTGTGCGCAACAGCTGCGCGGCCTGTCTAAAATTAGACCATATAAAAGGTGGTCTAAAATTAGACAATTCGTTTACATGTCAGAGAAAGCAACACCGTTAGTGAGGAGCAGAGCAGTCACACGTGTTGCCCAACAATCTGTATGCCAACATGCCAGGGACATCCTCGCTCATAGCTATACTACTGACTTTAGAGGAGCAAAGAAGGAGGAGGGCACAGAGGAGGGCACGGGAGAGGATATACCGCACCCGCATAGACCTCTTTGGCATGAGTGATTCAGAGGTGTATCGCATCTTCAGATTCTCCCCTCATGCTATCCTGGAATTAACCATAACCCTGCAGGATGACATCACCAGCCCAACACACCGCTCACATGCAGTGCAGCCACTGGTCAAGGTCATGGCAACACTCCATTTCCTTGCCAGTGGCTCTTTTCAAAGAACAAGTGGAGTGGTGGCTGGGATGTCACAATCCTCCGTGAGCAGATGTGTGCACCAGGTTGTCCCTGCAATCCTCAGACGCATGGCCAACCAAATCATCAAACCAACCACTGAGGACCTGCGGCTGAAGGCAATGACAGATTTCTACAGAATTGCCAGATTCCCACGCACCGTGGGGGCCATTGATTGCACACATGTGGCACTCCAGCCCCCTCATGAGACAGAGCACATATACCGCAATCGGAAGCATTGGCATTCCATCAACATACAGGTGATAGTTTATGCCCAAGGCCTCATATGGCACGTCCGTGCCAAACACCTCGGATCCAGCCATGACAGCTACATATACAATCAGAGCCCCATCCGAATGGAATTCGAACAGAACGTATATGGGGACAGCTGGCTAGTTGGTGAGTGACATGGGTGGCAGGCATGACTGTACCCCCCCTTGATGCACACATCACAAGGGGCACATGCATGACTAACATCCTCCTGCCTTTTCCCTTACAGGTGACTCTGCATATGCACTGGGACCCCATCTCATGACTCCTATCCAGAACCCCCAAACCCCAGGAGAGGAAAGATACAATGAAGCCCACGCCCAAACACGTGCAGTGGTGGAGCGCACCTTTGGCATCCTGAAGTCACGTTTCCGATGCCTGGATAAGTCTGGGGGGACCCTGTTGTATTCCCCCAACTTCGTGTGCCAGATCATTGGTGCATGTTGCATTCTGCACAACTTCGCAGTGAGAAAGGGCCTGCAGATTGACCTACGTGATGACCTGACCCCTGAACCAGACAATCCCCCCCTAACCGAGGTTACCCCATCTTCTGAGGGAAGAGCAGCCAGGAGACAGCTCACATTAGGCATCTTTGCACGTTAAACACACACATTAATCATGGCACAATGAGAATGCATGCATGCACACCACTGTGGTCCCTAGCACAGACACATCACATCCTCATCTAATTGGATTAGCACAAGCCCACCATGCTGGGCTTGTAAGCAGCAACGCCACGCCACGGCTCCAATTATGTCACTGTACTTTCATACACCATTCACACGGACCTAGGAATCACTTCTCCCTGGTCCTGGGGAACCCTTCTCCTCCAAAACTGAGGGTGACACCCCTTTTTCGGCAGGAATATTACCCCCACATTCCAAAAACATTCACATCACAAAAAAAAAAATGTCCAGCAAAAAAAAAAAAGAATTTCCAGCAAAAAAAAAAAGGGGGGGGGAAACAAATTAATGCCGTTGGCGTGAGCCACGCCTGGGGCACCCACGGCCACGGTCCCGGCTCCTCAGGGGAGACTCATGGGGAGGGGGGGTAATCCGGAGAAGGAGGAGCAGCCCCCGGTCTCTGCCCACCTGGCGGCCTGCCCTCCAAGGCCACAGCAATTCTGTTCAGGCCAGCACTTAGTGATGCCGTGTTGGCCTGGATAGCCTGGGTGATGGCCCTCACATCCTGCCCAACGTCTGCTGTTGTAGTCTGCAGTGGGTTTAGGCAGTTTGTAAGAGCCCGGGAGTGGCAGTCCAGGTCCCCAAGCGTATCCTTTATGGAGGACAGGCTCTCCTCCATCCGCCCCAAAGTCTGGCTGACCTGTCCCAGATGGCGGGTCTGAAGGGCCTGGTCCCTTCTCAGATCGGCGGGCAGAAGCTCGGCCACCCCCCTGGTCTTCTGGGACGACTTTGTGCCTCCAGCTGAGGCTTGTGGCCGGGAAGAAGGGGAGGCCCTTGGGAGAGGAGCCCTGTTGGGGGAGGAGTGGGAGGGACTAGCCCTTATGGAGGGCTGGCTGCTGCCAGCCAGAGAGGAAGACTCCTCCAAAAACAGCAATCCACTGGCTGACATGACATCCTCCTCCTCCTCAAACTCCTCCTCAACCTCCTCCTCTTCAACCTCCTCCGAGGACTCCGGCCTTGTCGGGGGGTCCTCATCAGGCTGTTGTCCCTGGGATGGTGCGGTCAGCCCAGATGGCCCGGCACCCTCCTGCTCATCTGTGGATGACACAAAACATTCACAGGTTGGAGGATCCACACACTTGCCACATATTTCCTTTCACCCCCTCCCCCACACATGCTACACACCTGATAGGGAAAAAAAACCTTACCTGGCATCACGCCTTCATGACTTAAATCATAGCCGGGCAGGCCCTCCACTTGTTGCCTATGAAAGGTCTGGGCCACCGCACGCTCCTCCACTGTCAGCCTAACAGGGCATGGTGGGCCCCCTCCTGTGGCCCTGGCATGGGCTACCATTTTGGCCAGCTTCTTTCTGACCAGACGCCGGAGGTCATTGATCTTCTTTTCAATCCCCGACCGTGTCCGGGTCCCCCCCCCCGATGCATTCACCTCGTCAGTAATGTTCTGCAAGATATCACGCCTCCTGGCCGGGGTGGTGTTGGCACTCTCTGGGCCGTGGAGGAAACGCCCATATTGGGAAATGGCTCGGGCAAGAATTTGTTTCTCCCCCAAGTAAAATTTTACTTCCTCTTTCTTTCAGTCATACTCATACAAAAACTCTCTTCCAAACAATCAGCAAAAATCACTCACAAAAACAAGCAGGAAAAATCAAGCAAGAAAACAAACAAACAAACAAACAAAAAACTATCAACCAAAAAGTCTCACAAGCAGTCACCAAAAATCACTTTCAAATATCTTCTAACAAACACTAGATCACACAGTCCACAAATATCACAAAGACAAACCACAATGCAACTAACAACAGAACAAAAGCACCTTGCTGTATAGGGAGGGATACAAAGGGATATACTTTTGCAAAGGAAGTGCGTTTCTGTCTGTCTATTTATGCTGTCTGTGTAGTTCACTATTTTGCCCTAGTCCACTTCCACTCCCAATTTCACTGATTGCGCCGTTCCCGAGTTGTGAGCATGCGCACAGAGGTGCTGGCCATGGTCTGCTTCAAGCGCGCATGCGCGAGCCGGCCGGCCCTTCATTTGCATGGGGTCACGGCTCATTTCAATGTAACACGCCCATGTCCTTCCCAATTTGTATTACTCCCCCTTGCGCCTCAGAAATAACGTTGCGGAAGCGCAAATTTCCGATGAGAATAGGGTGATTGCGCCGCTACATTGCGCCAGTCTAACATAAAGGCGGTGCGCTACGCTGGTCCAATAATGCGCAGATGTACGTGAATCTGGCCCTCTGAGAGTTTAGTTCCAATGCATTTTTGGAGTCAACAGAGCAGAATATTTTAGACATGTCCACCACTAATGATATTTCAGCTATAGGATGAAGACTGGCATTTGTAGCCTCCCTCTAACATTTCTAAAGGACTCCAGTAGTAAAACATCAATGACAAAGTTAATGTCTCTTTTTCTACCCACCAAGGATGTTGTTGCCAATTTTTGGTTATTTTCTCTTTTTATATTCTTCGTAGTGAATAAAATAACAAGTAGAACTTGTACTAACAAAATCAGAACAGGCATAGGTACAACAGAACATTTTAATTTTAACACTTTTATTTTTAGGCAGCTTCTGTATGCAATGGAAGAGTTGGCATTCATATTTATGTTGCTATTTCGTATTGCCTGTCACTATGGCAGTTACAGAGCAGATCATAGCTAATGTTTACAAATTAGAATAAAGTTGACAAACACTAAAAGTTGCTGTGTGTACAATTCCCAGTAATTATTGAGTTACATTCAGAGCATACGATGTGCAATTTACCTTTGGAAAAAGCATACAATCTCTGTATATTTCATATTTATACAGAGTGTAAGATTGTCTTATTTAAACAAAGCATGGACTGCATTGACTGCTATATTTAAAGTTGATGCATACAAAAAAAAAGAAAGAAAAATAAGAACAAAACTGACTCAGAATTATCTTTTAATTGTTCCATAATATAAAAAGTAAAGTGTGATGTGTTGCTATTGGCAAAAATTTAACTATTCATTATTTTTATTTTTTTATGAATCCTTATATGTATCCTTTTTAGGCGCAGACATTCAGATATAGCACATGTGTACAAATGAGGTGCATCTGAGTTATGCAGAGGAAGATCACAGATACCTGGCATTGTATTAATTGTTGGTAGTGATCTTGCGCTTAAGAAAAAAAATACATAATAAAAAATAAAAAATAAATAAAAGAATGTGGATGACATCAAAAAATAAAATAAAATACAAAAACGTGCAAACTGTAAGAAAGTGACTTAGTGCTGTACCTGAATTACAATAAAATCATAAATGATATAAATATGTGAACCAATAGACGATCAGCAAATAGATTGACAGCAAATGTATATACAACATGAATATGTGATCAATAATGCCAAAGTGCACAAGGTCGCAAAAAAGTGCAAAGTGCAAATCGTGCAAAATGTGCAAAAATGAACCATTCTTCACATTCAGTTAAATCCATTTTGTTTTTTTTTGTACATTTTTGCACGTTTTGCAATTTTGCAAAATTTGCACTTTGCACTTTTTTTGCGACTTTGTGCACTTTGGGATTATTGATCACATATTCATGTTGTATACATTAGCTGTTAATCTATTTGCTGATCATCTATTGGTTCACATATTTGTATCATTTATGATTTTATTGTAATTCAGGTACAGTCACTTTCTTATGCCGCGTACACACGATCACTTTTTGTGATGAAAAAAAACAACGTTTTCAAAAACGTCATTTAAAATGATCGTGTGTGGGCAAAACATTGTTTTCTGTCTTCAAAAAAACGACTAAAAAAAATTCGAACATACATTTCTTAAGCGCAAGATCACTACCAATAATTATTTATCTTTGTGTACAGAGAACACTATCAGATCTAGCAGCTTTTTAGCTCCAGCTTCTTCTTATTCCCATATACTCACTAGTAGCGCGAAAGACACCTTTACTTCTACCTGGCATTATATTCACGTCCAATAACCCTGGTTAAAATGTAAAAAAAAAAATCCTTTATAAATTTGTATGTAGTCAATATGAACATTATAGCGAGAGACATAGGGCCAAATTCAGAGAGAACTTACGCCGACGTATCTGTTGATACGCCGCGTAAGTTCTAAGATGCGCCATCGTATCTGTGTTATGTATTCAGATAGCAAGATACACTGAAATTTGGCTAAGATACGTCCGAAGTAAGTCTCTTACGACGTCGTATCTTAGTTGCATATTTACGCTGGCCGCCAGGTGGCGCTTCCGTAGACTTACGCGTTGAATATGCTAATGAGCTAGATATGACGATTCACGAACGTACGTGCGCCCAGGGTATTGATATATGTCGTTTACGTAGGCGTTTCGACCGCCGTAAAGTTACCCCTGCTATATGAGGCGCAACCCATGTTAAGTATAGAACAGCTTCATATTGTACATAATTTACGTTGTTTGTGTAAGTCGTTCGGGAATGGGGCTGGGCGTAATTTACGTTCACGTCGATCTATCTATTTATCCATACCATTTAACCATCTAACTATTTAATTGGGTATCATACAAAAATAATATTCAGTCCTTATTATAAATGTATGCAATACTAAAATCACTAACACGTTAATAGCAGTGTTCAGTAAATGTGGGTTTCACACTGCTTGAGTATATTATTAGCTTCCCAAATGCTTGAGTATGTAAAAGGTATCCTTATATGTTTCTATGGAGACTCAGCAGACCAATGAATCTTAAACAAGCATGTTTTTAAAGTGTGTTGACAGAATTTAGAATCATTCTTTTTTCCAGCTTCTAGCAGATAAATAAAGCCACTTTTGTGTTATTGCAATTAATACTTTTCATTATTATCCTCCAAAGCAATTGCCATATGTATTTAGAATATGAACATTTGTTATTCTTGCTAAGGGATTAGCAAAGCCTGAATGTTCTTATAAAAGTCAGCTTCTATACAAGCCTGAGATTAAAAAAAAAAAAAAAAAAAAGACATATTAAAGAAAGCCTGAGACTGATGGAAAGGATGGCACACTGGTGAAAAGAATGCCATTAAAACAAGACAGATTCCAACTTGTATGCTTCTAGTACCAGTCAGATGATGAAAATTGACAGGTTGCTAAGGGCACTATGCCTTCCTTACCTCCACTTTTTCAGCAAGTAGACAATTACCAAGAGTATTCAAGATCTATAAAATGTATGGAAAGGTCAGTTCCCAAAAAAAGTGATTGGTTTCCATGGCGAGCTTTCAAATAACTGTTATTTAAAAAAAAAAATACATGTTAAAGTATTGGAAAGTTTACCACTTTCACATTCCTGCCTTTTCATTTTGATAAATACAGCATATGCTGTGGTGAATCATTTGTTACAAAGTAGCAAACGTTGAGGGTTTACCATTACAATTTCATTAGATTTTGCTTTTAAAGGGTATTTCCACCTCTGCAGCCAAACTGGAATAACATCCGCTTTATATTTGTTACGTATCCCCATTCACATTGCATAACTTCAAAAATAATTGAAAAAAAAAAACACTTCATCATTATCATTTTAAATAGATTTGGACAAAAATCCAGAGGATGGGCTTTTTGCATTGTATGTTAATGTGGACAGACCTGGAAAGGCTAACTTTAACATTGTTCAAAAACCTTGCAATCAGCCATGACACCTCCTCATGTGAAACCTCCAAAAGATAAGAAATACTTTTTTTAGGCATTATAAAAATTATATATTGGGACTCCATCGATGAAAACCTTGGGGCAGATTCACACAGAAATGGATTATCGTAGCGTATCAGAAATACACTACGCCGCCGTTTTTTACCTGGCTCTACGTGGAATTCAGGTAGATTTTGTCCATTAAACGACGGTGGCGTAGTGTATTTCTCCCGTCGCAATCCATATAGACGAGTAGGGGGCGTGAATCATTTAAATTAGGCGCGTTCCCGCGGCGATCGATCTGCGCATGCTCCGTTCCCAAATTTCCCGCCGTGCATTGCGCGTTACGTAAACAAAAAAAAAATTAAATAAATTCGAAGCGGGAACAACGGCCATACTTAACATGGGCTACGTAACGTTAGAGCAGCAAAAAGCTGCTCTAACATTACGTACAAAAAAATAGACGAAAGTGATTGTGACGACCACTCGTATCTTCGGGAATCGCCGTAAAAAAACATTTGCATATCCCGACGCATCAAAACGACGCAAACTCCTCCCAGCGGCCGCAAATAGATGGCAGCGTAGATCCGAAGGCTTACGAAGACGTAAGCCTCTCGGATCGAAGCCCGAAGCCGCCGTATCATGGTTTGAGGATTCAAACTAGTGATACGGCGCGCGAAATTTGAAATTACTCCTGTCTAACACCAGTTAGACAGGCGTAATTGCTTTCTGAATCTGGGCCCTTCAGTTTTCCTCAATAGACTAATGCAACTAATAATCTTCTAAAAGTCTCCCACTGTAGGGGACCAATCTCTTTTCTGTATACAAAAAGTGCCAGAACATGCCTGGTCTTCAAATGGTTAAAATGGAAAAAACAATGATTTAGATGGTGGATGAAAGGCTATTGTTGTGTAACACTTTTAGAAGTTTATCAGTACATTTTTATAGAGGTCTAAATATCAGACCAAAATGAGGGACAGATGACAGGGAGAATTTGATGTAAAGGAAAGACTGTCCTGTCCATCCTCATGAAGAAACAGTTTGCAGCTGGGATGAGCTGAATTTTTGCCTCCTCCAGCTTAAAAAGGAACTGAACTCTGGAAGCTCTGACCAGGACTAGCCAGCAATATTGTAATTCCCCTGTAGCTGATCTTTCTTAATTACTGATTTACATCATTTACTAAGCTCTGTGGGAAATTACAATGCAAAGTGCAACTTTCCTTGAAAAGTGAATAGTCTATTTGTCCATAGTAAATCAACTCCCAAATCTGAGACTAGCATTCAGAGCAAGCAGTGCTTTAGATCTACAACTGCAGATATACAGCTATAAGGCTATAGGCACAGGAATGCCTAGACATCCTCACATACCAGAAAACATAGAAGAGGGCGTGTAGGCCCTGCGCGTTATTTATTTTTTAGGATAATGCACTAGGCTTACTCACCCTGTGTGTTCTTCTATGCTTTCAGTTCATTTGGACTTCCCCAGTCTTTGTAAGGCAGCATAATCCACACACACTAATATGTCAAGACAAGAGTGTGATAACACATTTGGACTTACCGCACAGCACAGGAGAGTGAACTTTGTGATATACCCTTGCACTGCTATTTTTAAGAAATTCAGGGCAAAAGGTACATTTTTTTTAAAACAGGCCGAAACCTTGAATAAACAGTTTTTGGAAAAGGGCTACAGTCCCTCTTTTTTGACTGAGTCTCTGACATCAGTAACCAACACTAGTAGAGAGGCCATATTGAAAAGTAAATCTAAGCCTACCATGGTGGACAAATATAGATACCCCTTTGTGACTGACTACTCATGCCAACATGCTACTATAAAGCACATTTTGAATAAACACTGGCATGTGCTTAAGAATGATAGAATTTTGAATGACATTTTGCCTGACAAGCCTCAGGTAGTTTTTAGGGGTGCTACATCGTTAAGGAACAAACTGGCCCCCAATGTTTTGGATCCACCCAAGACTCTATCTATGTTTTCATCTGGCCTGAAGGTTTTTTTTAAATGTGGACGCTGTAGGGTGTGTATGGTTAGTAACCATACCCCTAGGAGGACCACTAGTTTTTGTTCTAGGTACTCAACTAAGGTTCACCAGATCAAATCCTTCATAACGTGCTCTACAGTGGGAGTCATTTATATGATCCAGTGCCCGTGCGGGCTACAATATGTGGGTAGGACTAAACGTCCACTACACATACGCCTAAACGAGCATTTGACCAATATATGTAGTGGCTTCCCTGACCATTCGGTCTCCAAGCATTTTTTAATTACACACAATAAAGACCCTAGGGGCACCATTTTTATGGGGATAGACAAATATCAGGCCCATTGGAGAGGAAGTGATCTCGTTAGGAGTATTTCCCGCTCTGAGATGACATGGATCCATACTCTCAGATGTTTTGAACCACATGGCCTCAACATAGAAGTGGATGTTAATTGCTTCATAGACAACTCTTGAGGTACCATGTTGGATAGCCATTAATTTTGCTGAGTTCCCTTGCCATAGCATTATATGTATTTTCCACTCTATTTTACCATCTTTGGCCTATATTATGTAGCGTGATGTATTAATTACCCCCCATGGAATCCTTTATCTATAAGGCCTATATGTGCATGTAGGGTGTACCTGTTATAATTTTTTGATTCTTATTTAATCTGTGTGGCTATTGAGTAATTGTTATTATTCTTTCTGATAAACATCCAGATGTGCCCCATTGTTGTCTTTGGGTGACACATTGTGGCCACACCAGGTAGTATGGTCTCTGGATATTACTTATGTTCCAGGTGATATGTGACATATCATATTGTGATTCATAATGTGTGTCTACCTGTTTAAGTACAAGTGTATTGCTTAGCATTGTTTGTCAGGTATATAGTACACCAGTGGCTTTGAGCCGGTTCCACATGGTAACATGGTCCTTTTGTGACGTTTCCATAGTTTTCCTTTTTTTATAGTATTGCGCCAAGCTCCAGTGCCACTTTAATAAGTGCCTGTGGTTTGCGAGCTTCTTATTTAATTTTTCCCGCTCCCGCGCTATTACACGATAGACAGTGGCTGCCTATGTAATCAGCCAATCGTGTTTTCACCTTGTCGTTCTATATGTTCCAGGTGATACGTGACATATCATATTGTGATTCATAATGTGTGTCTATCTGTTTAAGTACAAGTGTATAGCTTAGCTTTGTTTGTCAGATATATAGTACACCAGTGGCTTTGAGCCGGATCCACATGGTAACATGGCCCTTTTGTGATGTTTCCATAGTTTTCCTTTTTTTGTAGTATTGCGCCAAGCTCCAGTGCTACTTTAATAAGTGCCTGTGGTTTGCGAGCTCCTTATTTAATTTTTTCCAGCTCTCGCGCTATTACACGATAGACAGTGGCTGCCTATGTAATTAGCCAATCGTGTTTTCACCTTGTCGTTCTATATGCAGTCTTTTTCTTCGTTTTTGGATGGGAAATACCTGTTGAGATGGCTTTTCCCTTACTCTGTCCCTTCTCCAAAATGGCGGGGCCACGTCCATGTGAAACTGACTCCGCCTGCTGAGGGTTCTTATGCGATGACGTGGTGCGTCGTCCTTATCCCGTGACCAAGTCTTTTGTGAAGACGAAACGTTGGGAGGAGACGTTCTCACGTCATCGCAACTACACGAGGGGACGTACGCGTTCCACAAGCCGGCCGGCATCTTTTATCATACGCCTTGAATCTGCATCTGTTTGTAAGTGCATTTCTTTGGCTTTTTAGAATAATTTTTTTTACGGATTTACACTATTCTAGTTTTTTTTGCTTCCATGCTGTGACTCATCGAGGATTGGTCTCTGATATGTTAAGAACAGTGTATTCACCTTCTTGCTGCCTATATTGATCCTAGAGTGGATCTTATTGTCTGGTAAGGGTCAGTGTGCTCATTCGGTGGTGGTACCAGCACTCCTCTCCCCCACAGTATTTGTTGTCTTCCTCACGGGTGATTGTGACCAGTTTCCATGCAATCCACACTATGAAAAGTCTTCTTTGTTTTTTTTCTCACCGAGGAAAACATGACGATGTAAAGTGAAGTTCATATTCACCATCCTTAAGGCTGTTTTTGACCTCAAGAGGGTCACACTATCTGGTAAGGGTCAGTGTGTACTGTGTTCCATGGTGAAGGGTTGTCACTGCCCCCTGTTTACTGTATAGCTATCCTTCACAGGTGGATATTATTTATAATTCTCAACGGTATTACACTATGAAAGTTTTTTTCTTTCCGGTATTGTCAATACATATTGAAATCTACAAGTGCAAGACCTTCGTGATTGGTAACGGGACATTGGTTTTTTTTTTCCTATATTTTTGTGTGTAAAATCCAGCATCATTGGCTGCACAGATGGACCTTTGACCAACACCGAGAACTTAACCCATCTTGTTCACGTTTGACCTATAAGGTTTTTTTTTGTACATATATAATTTTATTCTGTGGACTTCACTAATATCAATTTTGGTTCTGTATTTCACACTATATTTTTTTTGACAACATATTGTGCCATCACCAGGCATTGTCTCACGTCTAGCGCGATTCCCCCCCTTTTTCCAAAAGGTACATTTCCCCTATGTTTCCTATAACCCATAAAGCAAATCTTCCCTTTTTGAATTCAGGTGCACCTTAAAGTGGAAGGCCTGTCAAATCGTATCTAAACTTAAATGTTCTCCCACCCTCATTCTAAACCCAGTACTAACTACCCCATAAAGGAAAGAGATGTGTTTAGTTATCTATTCTGAGGGTGTTCTGCTCCAGGCATGTTATCTCCCCAGCGGCCAACTTCAGTAAAGAGTAGAGATCACAGACAATGGCTGACGTCACCAATAGACTTACTATGGGGCATCTGTTTTCAGCTGCCCCTCCGCTACACTGAACCCAGTGCTGAAAGACGATCTTGTAAGCAGACCACAGTACCGTCAGAACAGGTAAGTATAGACAGCTTTCCTTTACTGGGTAGTTATTATAGGGATTAGAGTGGGGATGGGAGCAGGTTCAAACTTAGATATTGTTTGACTGGACTTCTGCTTCCCGCCCACACTAAAGCCAACTGATGGCTACAGTGCAGGCTTGTCGGGAGGGCGTACATGGACATCCTCCCATGATCGCGCTTCCTGCACGCCCCCTACAACATGAGCTGTGTGCTCTGTGATCGCTGAGTCCTTAGAACTCAGCTGGTCACAGAACGGGGTAAAGGACCAATCACAGCGGCTCATTATCGTGTGATCAGCTGTGTCCAATGACAGCTGCTTACAGATGTCAAAAAAATCCAGTTATCGGCTTTTCTTTCCTCATGCTGACAGCGTGAGGAGAGAAGAGGAGAGCAGATAACCGGGTTGTGTTAAAGGGACATTGACACTGATTATCAGTGTACAAAAAGGTGAAAAGAGAGCCTCACCTGCAGTAATTACGAAGGACCATGCAGCTTATAGATAAGGGAACTTTATTACACAAAAATATCAAATAGTAATACAAAAAACACTGGATAAAAATCCCATCATCAACACCTCAATAAAAAATGTATTAAAAATAGACAACGTTGTCTGATTAAGATGTAGTTGCATCATAAAAATCCACACATACACATATGTCAACAATTACCCTGGGGTAATAAAGCACCTGACACTATGGGGAAGTGAAATCACTGTTAAAACCCCATAGTAAAGGAGTATTCCCACAGTGTATGGGATGGTTGAGCAAAAATGGGGGCTCTGCGAGTACAGCAAGGGGGGGGTCAAGTTTTTCCTCTGACCACCATGGATAGCAACCCCAGGCACTAGCGTGCCGTATGCTGTGCAAGTGTGTATTCCAAGTCCAAGATTTTCCACACAAGAGTGAAGCTGGGAAGTTTTAATGCAGTAAGGTCATGTATAGTTAACACTGTAGCAGTGGTTTAGATATCAGTCCAGCGTATAGCATGGGATATTGTTCTCAGTGTGACCAGTGTTCACTGCCGTACAAAAAAACACAGCATAGGAGTATAATGCATGGACCAACAGCTCCGCTCACCCAGCCTGGAAACAGTGTGGACTTGAGTGGATACTGGCTGTAGCTTTCCCGCCTGCACATCCGTTGGATTTGGATCAGGGATGTGGCCGTTTTGCCTGTCAGGCACTAGTTCAGTAGCGGGTGCAGTTTGATGTGATCAAGTCCTGTAGCGGTCTCAGCGTACCTTAGTTAACCATTTCCAGACCGGCTCACGACGATTTACGTTGGCACTTTGAAGAGGGATATCGTTGTTATGCTAGCTGCCATAACCCTGGTATCCTCTTCTTCAGTGAGCTTTTAGATAAAAGTGGTCTCTGCGGCAGATTCACCATGAGATCACTTTTATCGGTGGCAAGAGAGGGGCCCCCCTCCCACCGCGCTCTGGTGCCCTCCGTCGCTTACCAGAGCCACCGGCAGTGGCAGAGGGAAATTAGGTCCTGTCCCCTCTGTGGTATGGAGCTGAGTAAGGGAAAGATGGCTCCCCCAGATCCATACCATTGCAGGACGGAAGCAACGCCATTTCCGCCCATAGCTCTTAAAGGGACATTTTTTTTTCTAAATGCAAAAAATCACAGATCCTCTTGTGCTTTTATTCTATTACAAGGGATGTTTACATTCCTTGTAGTAGGAATAAACGTGACAATTTTTTTTAAAAAGAACAGAGTAAAAATAAAAAATGTGAAGTAAAATAAATAAGAAAAAATAAAATACAATTTTATTGCGCCCCATCCGGCCAAGTTTGCGCGCAGAAGCAAACACATATGTGATTAGCGCCTGCATATGAAAACGGTGTTCAAACCACACATCTGAGGTATCGCCGCGATCATTACAGCGAGAACAATAATTATAGCCCTAGACCTCCTCTGTAACTAAAATAAAATGCAACCTGTAGAATTTTTTAAACATCGCCTATGGAAATTTTTAAGGGTAAACGGTTGTCGCCATTCCATTGGTGGGTATCAATTTACATGGCGTAAAATCATCTTTCACAATATAAAAAAAATTGGGCTAACTTCACTGTTGTCTTATTTTTTTATTTGAAAAGTGTATTTTTTCCCAAAAAAGTGCACTTGTAACAGACAATATTGCAACGACTGCCATTTTATTCTCTAGGGTGTTAGAAAAAAAACCAACATATAATGTTTGGGGGGTTCTAAGTAATTTTCTAGCCAAACAAATATATTTTAACTTGTAAATACCACATCTCAGAAAGAGGCACAATCCTTAAGTGTGTAAATGAATGCCGTGGTACTCGCAGATTCCCGTGAGCATGTGCGGGCTAGCAAGCCAACATCGATGGTGACGTCAGTGCATCATTCACGTGGTATCGTGAAAACCAATCGGCTTTGGCTTCTTCCTTAACCATCAACACCACATACAATTCATCTGCAGCTGGCTTTCCTAAATAAAGTTTAACCCCAAATTGGGAAAGCCTAGAGTAAAAATGAAAATGAAAAAGGGTTAAAAAGGTAGCAGGAGAGAAGCAGGGAAGCATTTTTCTTAAACGGAAAAGCAAGACATTAAATGTATTCCTTTTTAGGGAGAGAGATGAGATATGGGGGGCCGTTTAATAATAATAATAATAATAAAATCAGAGCCCATCACAGTGCCTATAATTTGAGTGATTGAGTAACTTGTATAGCGCTACAAATGCGAACTAAATCGACTCAAGGTGCTGTATCAAATGTCGTCATCCAGCCACGCTTCAGAATAGATGGGTCTTAAGTTTTTTTCTGAAGGCCCAATGGTTTTCTTCCATCCGAATGTCTGTAGGTAGAGCGTTCCATAGCCGTGGTCCTTGGACAGCCTCATGAGTGCCTCCTTATCAGTGACCACCAGTACTGCCTCATCGGTGCCCCTTAGTGCCACCTATCAGTTCAGCCTCATCAATGCCTCCTCATCAGTGCCCACCAGTGCTGCATCATCAGTGCCCATCAGTGCCACCTATCACTGAAGCTCTATTTGTTTGAAAAAAATATATAACATTTTATTTGAGTACATTGTTGTATGACCACCTAATTGTCATTCAAAATGCGACAGAACTGAAAGCTGAAAAAACATAAAGAGATAAATGAAGGTGTTTATAGTTTTGCTGTTTTTCTGCTCTTTCATATCTTTTACATAACTAAAAAAATAGCATTGTCAGCAGGTACCATCAAAACTTTTAATTGCAATTTCTTCTAGTATACAAGAAAACAGTTTTTTGAATTCTAATTGTTAGATATTGTGGGGATTTGACAGTTTCAAAATAGTATTGGAAGAGTTTGCAGAACTTTCTCCTTTTTTGCAGTGCTGCTTACACAGATTATCAATGAGTTAAAAAAAAAAACCCGCAGTAATGGGAAATAGGAAACAATCCTTAAAAGGCACTGTTTGCATCACTGGTCATCAGACATCATGGAACAGCAGCACCTGGCCAGGTTGCTAAGATCCTTTTGAGCAGTGTGAGTGCACTGTGGTTTACTGCAGCGAGATATAACTACAGGTTGGGTAGCAGATCCATGTGGACTGAATGCACCATAGATTGATATATTTATATTGGATATATTTCTGCTCAGGAAACAAAAAAATTGAAGAAAAACAGCTGGATTAAATAACACACAATTGTAGAAATCAAAACTACAATTTGTTAAAAGCTCAGAGGATTATGACTTAACGGCTACTAGGTTACTATTGTTTCCTTGTGTTCAAAGCAAATCAATTGCTGTAAGGGATGCCTTATCTCACACTTATGGAAATGAATGTGTGAAAATCAAAGCAAGAGATAGCTCTGCCAATTAACAGTGCAGAGAGAATCAGTGCCAATATTTTACGTGTCACTTTTACTAATCAAGGGATCTTCCTCTTCTTTTTAAGAATCCTTTTGAGTGTTATCTGGAAAGATAAACATTGCATTGTTCAGTATTCAGGCAATGGGTACTGATTGTCAACATGTTCTTCAAATAAGTGACTCAAAGTATCCGTCTCTCAGGTCACTTCATCAGTCTCCCAAGTCCACCGCTGTCGGGAAAGGCAAAGTTGGACAACACTCTAAGATGTTTATTTGGACCAGTGGCCGGTCCGCCTCATCGTACAGACCAGATGAAAGAAGGTATGTCTCTTTTAAATTCTTTTTTTTGTAACTTTACAATAGATATTTCTCTTAAAATGTTCATTTGTGTTATAAGCTCAAGTATGTATTCTTAATTTTAAAAAGTATTTTCTATTGCTCCCAGCCTCCTCTAAATCTCCAATATCCTTTATTCTCGCTGATGTGATTTGACTCCTTGTTAGGAGGCAGCTATGTTTGTTCTACTTGGTCCCACTGTATGTAGGAACATAGCCACCCTCAGGGGCGGACTGACAACTCATGGGGCCCCCAGGCAATAGGAGATTATGGGGCCCCCAGGCAATAGGAGATTATGGGGCCACACAGTATACACACACATACAGTATACATACACAGTATACACACACACACTGAAAAGGTACTGGAGATGCGGGGCAGCTATAAACTTATTTTTTTCATAAAACACAGATTTTTTCATACTGTCCCTAGTTTTACTGATGCTGGCAACCCTGATGGGGTCCCCTAGTGGCATGGGGCCCTCAGGCAGTGCCCGAGTGCCCAAATGGTCAGTCCGCCCCTGGCCACCCTCTATTGCTTGCTCCCTAGATGAACTAGAAACGTTAGACTATGAACTACAGGATATGTAGTGTGCATAGGGCAGTGCACAACTAATCTCGTTCCAAACAGAGTTGAGGCATAAAAAGAAAGGTTTGGGATCTCACAGAGGATGTTACAGGAAGGGAGAAAAAAATAGTAAAAACACATTTTTGGTGAAAAATAACAGTGGCATTATGTAGTTAATGTGTATGGATTCGTTTTGGAGAATAGTGTCACTTTAATAGAGGCTAAAAATTAACCCAGCTGCCAAAAAGTGAATTGGTTTTAATTTATGTGAACAAAAGGAATGAAATACATTTTTTTTTTAAACATTATTTAATAACTTAATCATTTTAATATGAAAATGGTATTTTAATGTTTTTAGGGAAAAAATACACATTCTCTTACTCCGAGCTGTATACTGCAGTTTTTTTCTTGAACGTTTGATAGTACCTTTTGCATTAACTTATAGCCATCAAGCGTCACTGATAGTATTAGGGCCCGTTCATACTAGCAGACACATATTACAGTGCATCACACTGGTTTCTTTATTTTTAAAAGTTTTGAAATGTCACAACATATCAGAATATTTAGCTGTATGCACTGCAGTAAATCCTGTATATTAATAATAATAATAATGTGCTGCCATGAACTGACATGTGGTGGCGTGAGTTTTGATTTGTAGAAATGCAGACATGCTGAATCCGTACACAGAACACCCCAACGTACATGAATTGTGTGAGCAGGGCACATAGAAAGCAACTATTTCCTTTGTGCCCTCACATTGATCTTATGCTGAGCAATACCAATCGAAGCAGCTCATTGCACCTGGTATAAATAGGCCGTTACTGTACATGTGTGCTTTTGGCAGAGAATTATAGTGTTGTATTTTATTTTTAATGAACAACATTTTCATACAAACCATTTTTATAGTTGCCAACATTGCAAAAAAAAAAATCGTGACACTTTTTTGCATGTAGGCGGAGCCTTGTTTAAATTAAGGTACGAGGCATTAATTTGTAGGCGTGCCATAACATAAGAGAAAATGTGTGGTTTACACAGAATAGTGGGTGTGGCTTGAAAGGGGTGTGGTTAGAGTCTGATATGAATGAGGGATGGAAGGAGAAAGAAAGAAAGAAAGAAAGAAAGAAAGAAAGAAAGAAAGAAAGAAAGAAAGAAAGAAAGAAAGAAAGAAAGAAAGAAAGAAAGAAAGAAAGTAAGAAAGACCAGATTCTACACCACAATATAAATATGTGTATTCCAGAAAGTTTAACAAATTAGCAGATAAAGATACTCCAAACACCAGACAATGGCCCGGATTCAGAAAGGACTTACGCGGACATATATCCTGATACGCCACGTAAGTCCACGGATGCGCCGTCGTATCTATGCACCTTATTCTTGAAATTAGATACGCCTGAATTTTGGTTTAATCCGACCGACGTAAGTCTCTTACGCCGTCGGATCTTGGGCGCATATTTACGCTGGCTGCAAGGGGCGCTTCCATAGATTTACGCGTCAAATATGTAAATGAGCAAGATACGCCGATTCACGAACATACTTGCGCCCGTGGCTGTAATCTACGCCTTTTACGCAAGGCGTACGTCCGGCGTAAAGTTACCCCTGCTATATGAGGCGCATGTAATGCAGAGGTATGGGCCAGGGAACAACGCCGTAAAATTTTACGTCGCGTACGCCATTTACGTTGTACTACGTGAATAGGGCTGTGCATAGGTTACGTTTACGTCATAGGCATTGAGCCGTCGTATCTTAGGGAGTATATGCAATGTGATTCTGAGCATGTGCGCGCATGCACCGTTCGATCGGCCATTCATTTGCATGGGGTCACGCTTAATTTAACCACTTGCCCACCGAGCCTGTTTTTCAGATTCAGTGTTTACGAGACTAAAACTGTTTTTTTTGCTAGAAAATTACTTAAACCCCCCAAACATTATATATTTTTTTTCTAACACCCTAGAGAATAAAATGGCAGTCATTGCAATACTTTTTGTCACACCGTATTTGCGCAGCGGTCTTACAAGCGCACTTTTTTTGGAAAAAATTCACGTTTTTGAATAAAAAAATAATACAACAATAAATTTGGCCCAATTTTTTATATATTGTGAAAGATAATGTTACGCCAAGTAAAATGATACCCAACATGTCACGCTTAAAAATTGCGCCCGCTCGTGGCATGGCGTCAAACTTTTACCCTTAAAAATCTCGATAGGCGACGTTTAAAAAATTCTACAGGTTGCATTTTTTGAGATACAGAGGAGGTCTAGGGCTAGAATTATTGCTCTCGCTCTAACGATCGCGGCGATACCTCACTTGTGTGGTTTGAACACCGTTTTCATATGCGGGCGCTACTCGCGTATGCGTTCGCTTCTGTGCGCGAGCTCGTCGGGATGGGGCGTTTTACTTTTTTTTTTTGTTTTCTTATTTATTTTAAATTAGTTTATAATTTTATACACCGAAATAAATAAAAATAAATACATTATCACTTTTATTCCTATTACAAGGAATGTAAACATCCCTTGTAATAGAAAAAAGCTTGACAGGTCCTCTTAAATATGAGATCTGGGGTCAAAAAGACCTCAGATCTCATATTTAGGCTTAAATGCAAAAAATAAATAAAAAATGTAAAATGTCATTTTTTTCAAATAACATAAAAAAAAAATGTCTCTTTAAGACGCTGGGCGGGACTGACGTTTTGACGTGTGGGGGCGATTTTTCCCTCACTCGTATCCCCGCTGAGGAGCCAAACAGACCCGATCGCCTCCGCCGCTACCGACGGCAACGGTAAGCGGCGGAGGGCACGGGAGAGCAGCCACCGATAACGGCGATCTTGCAGCGAATCCGCCGCGGAGACTGCCGTTATCATTAACAGAACCGCCCACAGAAGAGATGGATATCTTGGTTGTGGCAGCAGCTGCTGCCGTTACCGAGATATCCATCTTTCAAAAAATGACGTCTTTTTATTTTGAGGCCGTGGGCAAGTGGTAATTAGATCACGCCCACCTCCTTCCTACTTTGAATTAGGCGAGCTTACGCCGGCCAATATACGCTACGCCGCCGCAACTTACTGAGCAAGTGCTTTGTGAATACTGTACTTGCCTCTCTATGTTACGGCAGTGTAGCGTATATGAGATGCGCTACGCCCGCACAAATATACGCCGCCCTACGTGAATCTGGGCCAAAGTCTCCGCCGGCTGGCATTTTTAAGAAGACCAGAAGTCATGTGGCTACAATAGAAATTAAGCTGATGCTGCGGCCCTGCCCTGCCCTGTCTGTGATCTGTTATGGAAAGGAGCTGGGCCGGGGTAGGCAGCACCACAGTGGCTTAATTTCTAGAGTAGCCACACAGCCGACCTCTATTCATCTTCATGCTACACCGTAATGGCGGCGGAGCCGGTTGCGTGGCTACACTAGAAATTAAGCAGTTGTGGCGCCGCCCAATCCCCGCCCTGCTCCTTTCCATAACAGATCACAGACAGGGAGGGGGCAGGGCCGCAGCAACAGATTAATTTCTATTGTAGACACACGACTTCTGGTCTTCTAAAAAACGACGGCCGGGGGAGACATTGTCTCCGCCGGCCGCAGACCTCTAGCGGCGGTGGGCTGCACGGTGGCAAAAAAAACAAGAAAACCTGTAAACCAGATTTCCCGGGACTCAAAAAATTATGGAAAGGGGTCTAAATCCCATGAATATCCTGTGAAATTCAGGACAGTCGGTAACTATGCATTTTTTGCACTTAAAATTATACTTTCTTTTGCCCAAAAAGCACATTGTAAAAGTGATACTTTATTTCCCTCTCTCCAGTGGCATATTATACTCAGATCTCCTCACTCCCCATGCTGCTCTGCCAGTAGAGAAGTAAAATATCCATCACTTCAGCTTATGAATGAACACGTGACTTCTTCCCCTCTTCCATGTGGAAGTACTACTGGTTTGTGATTGGTCCAGCACTGTCGCATTGGACTGAGGAGTAGTTTATAGCCATACATTATGTGAGCTTTGACACATCAGTTGGGAAAGTACACAAGGCTTTACTTTCCCAGTGACAGCAGCTGAACAGGGTGGAGTAGAAGCTCTGTAATGGGTAGAGATGAGCAAACAAATTTGGACTGGTCCTAGATCAGGACAGTTTAAAACTGACAGCTGAAGTAGTTTTACGTCCTAGTGGATTTAACTTTTCTCACAGCATGTGATGTCTATGCAGTACAAGCCCCACAACTCACAGTGAATTTGTTTGTTTTTTGCTTTGGACAGTGTGGGTGTTGTAGCATATATTTTATTTACTTCATATTACTTGCTGTGTCTCCATTAGGAGGCCTGATCAGAAAGCAAAAATGTCCCAATTTCCTCTTAAATTATGAGGCTTTAGACAGAACAGGAGGTGAGGTGTAGTTACCTCAATGGGGACACAGGCAGCAATAAAAGCATATCTTCTTTTTTTGGCAGAGTTATTATAGAATATATCCCCACAAGTGTCAGAAAAAACATGAACAACAATATATGTATATGTATAGTTTGATATACAGCGGATAAAATAAGCATTGAACACGTCAACATTTTTCTAGGAAAATATATTTGTAAAGGTGCTATTGATTAACAACCCATGCAAAAAGAAACTAAAACAAATGCATTCTGAAATTCATTTTTGTGTGCTAAAATGGAAGGACACAGGGAAAACTTATTGAACACGCTAGCTAAAATGTATTTAATACTTCATTCATATAAAATCCTTTGCTGGTAATGACAGCTTCAAGACGCCTGCTGTATGGAGAAACTAGTTGCATGCATTGCTCAGGTGTGATTTTGGCGCGTATTTGTTTTGGTTTCTCTGTATGTATGGATTGCATGGGTTGTCACCGACATGTGGTAAAAATTTAATGTCAATAGCACCTTTAGAATTATATTTACCTTGAAAAATTGTGACGTATTTAATACTTATTTTACCCGTATATATAAACTGTGGGCCAGATTCTCAGCTGAGATACGATGGTGTATCTCAGATACACCGTCGTATCTCAGTTTTTTTCAATGGGTATCTATGCGTGTGATTCATAGAATCACTTAGGCATAGATACACTAAAGATCTGACAGGTGTAAAGCAATTATACCGTCGGATCGTAGATGTAATGACAACACCAGCCGCTAGGTGGCCTTTGCGTTGTTTTCTCATTTGCCTATGCAAATGAGCCTAATACGCCGATTCCCAAACGTTATTACGCCGCCCCGCCGTCGTTTACGTCGTTTCCGTACGTGTAAGGTTACCCCTGCTATATGAGGGGTAGGTTTCCGAAGTTCTACCGTTGCCATGTTAAGTATGGCGTCGGGTCAGCGTCGTCTTTTTCCGTCGGTTACGTCGTTTTACTAAGTCGTTCGCGAATAGGGAATTGCGTAAGTGATGATCACGTCGTTTTGACGTCGGTTTCAACGACGCTTTCCGACGTGAGCTGGAGCATGCGCACTGGGCTTTTTTCCCGGCCGGCGCATGCACAGTTCGTTTGACGCGGGGGCGTGCTTAATTGAAATACAGCACGCCCCCTCCCTCACTATTTGAATTACGCAGCCTTACGACGCCGCATTTATGCTACGCCGCCGAAAATTACGGAGCAAGTGCTTGCTCCAGTAATTGGCGTAGGCGTGGCGTAAATGCGGTACGATACGCTACGCCGCCAGATACGCAATTTTTTAAGAATCTGGCCCTGTATATACAAAATCTGTGAGCAGACTTTCAGATAATTCTGCCTCCACCTGTTGTAGTCTGTGGCAACTGTAGCGATTCTGTAGTCTTTTTCTGTAGGCCCCAGTTGAGAGGTTGTTTCTTCTGCAGGATTTTCCACTTAGGCCTATGGAGGGGAAAAAAGATTTTAAAAGTATTTTTTATCCTTTACATTTGAGTCTACAAGGAAGATAGCAGCACGTCATGTATGTTGATCTGAGCATATCTCTACTGACCATATCTCCTTTAACCACTTGAAGAAAGAGAGGCCCTGGAGAATAAATTGGTGGGTTTTGCATTTTTTTGGGGGAAAAAATACACTATTTTGTTTTTTCATTGCAAAAAACACAATACATAATCCAATCTTTTTTTAAAAGATGATGTTACGCCGAGTAAATGGATACCAAATGTGTCACATTTTAAAATTGTGCACACCCTTGTAACAGGAACAAATTATGTAAATGTTACTCTCCATAGGCAATGCTTTAAAAACCTTTACATGTTACCACCTTAGATTTACAGAGGAGGTCTAGTGCTAGACCTAGCGCCCATGATCTGATGTTTGTGGCAGTATCTCACATGTGTGGGATGATCGTTGTTTGCGTGCATTCGGGCCTGAAGCAACCGTTCACCTTTAAAAAAAATATATATTATTACTTTTTTTTTACACTATTGCTTTTCATTTTTTTAAATACTTATGTAAACATCCTTTGTGATAGCAATAGGCATGTGACAGGTACTTTCGATGGAGGGATCTGGGGTCTAAAAAAAAAACAAATCCCTCTTCTGCCCTTGAAAGCATTCAAAACACCAAGATTAGTGTTTTTGAATACTTTCGATCATTGACATCCCAGTAAACTGTAAGTGAGGTCATGTCATTGCCTCCTGTTTACCATAGTGTTTACCATAGTGGATATCTGATCAAAGACGATCCTGACTTTGTTTGGTTCTCCATCTAGCCAATTTAAGTGGCAGTTGGTAGCTTGGGTCTCCAGGTGGGGCAGGAGAGCCGGAGTAAGTCGCAGAAGGCGGTTGAAGGGGGAACATCCGTGCTTGTAATAGCAATCCAGAGGCTTGTTATTCAACCGTCAGCACTAAAAAAAGGTACTGGGTAATCCGGTAAAACCACTTGAAGTCAAATAACGTACTAGGTACGTGATTTGGCAGCAAGTGGCCATAGCTTAACATTGATTTGTTTGAAGCTATATCTTTCAATGTACCTAAATTATTAAAAAGACAACATTTCTAGGTTACATGCAACATTTATACAGTAGAATAGGCTAAACAGTGGATTTTTTTCCAACTGAATTTTGCATTCCACTTAGCCACACAAAATTCCGACCATCAAGAACGCGATGACGTGCAACACTCCAACCAGCCTAGAAAAATGAAGTTCAATCAGTCCGAGCATGCGTCAAATTGATTCTGAGCATGCGTTGGAATTGCATACAGACTATCGGAATTTTCTCCAAGAACTTTTCTTGTTGGAAAATTCGAGAACCAGCTCTCAAATTTTTCTTGGTGGAAATTCCGACAGAAAAATTCCGATGGAGCCTACACACGATCGGAATTTCCGAGCAAAAGCTCACATCAGACTTTTCTTGTCTGAATTTCCGATCGTGTGTACACGGCATGAAATTTAGAAAGGCATTACATTAATTTGGGCAGAACTAGCATGGTAGTACATAGCTATTACTGAAGTTAGTTTTTAATGGTTAAGTTTACCCACATCAGCTTTAAATAATAAAGAATTAGATAAACTGTACTATTAGTTTTCTTTAATGGGTACTTATCATTGAAACAAAAGCATTTACCTATTATGGTTTACTAACAATTTCTTTTTAGGAAGACCTAGGTTCAGATGTGGATGGAGAAAATACTGCTCCTGCAATATGTCTTGATGTCGTAAAATGTTGTAAAATACAACAAATTGCAGCTATAAATAATTGTATTTATAATTATTATATTATTTTAGTTATATAGTCTATTTTTAAAAATACATTAGATTGGCAGTAGTCCTTTTCTTTTAATTAAGGATATCTAGAGGACAAAAAAAGGTAGTGTTTTACAGATGTGAAATAAAATTAAGTTGATTTCAAAATTCTGTAGGATATGGATATAATAACTCAAAGGCCCTAAAAAGACAGACAGATGAACAGTGAAATGTCATATGAAATGTAATGGGTTTGCACCTAGACTATGGAAAGTTTAAAGTTCATGTGTAGGCAAAGCTAGTTTTGGATATAATAGGGAAGGATTAGTACTCCTGCCAGGTTTTTTATTATTCTTTGTGTTCCCACTAGATAGACTCACTCTATTAGTCAATGTGACCATTGTCTATTGACAGAAAACCAACATTTTATGGTTGTTACAGGAACTTAGGTTAGGGTAAATGTTCCAATAGGCACATACGAGTTCCCAATAGAGATAAAGGCAGCCCATATATGCTGGGACTGACTTACCATTGGGCTTGACTGGGCTCAAGCCCATGGGCCCTGACCAATGGGGGCCCCGTCCTTTTACATAAAAAATATTTTAATAATATGCCAGTCATTTTATTTTTAATTTAAAGTGTGTTGATTGGTCTAGCATTTTTACCTGTTCTAGGGACATTGATCATTTTTGTCCTCTGTCCAAGTAGACAAACTGGGGTAGATTCACATACACTTAATATTCCGCTGCGTAATCGAAATACTCTACGCTGCCGTATTTTACCAGGCTCTACACCGAATCCTGGTAGATTTTTGCCTGTACGCTACGGCGGCGTAGTCTATTTCTCGCCGCGTAATTGAAATACGCGTTTGGGGGGCATGAAGCATTTAAATTAAGCACGTCCCCGCGGCGATCGAACTGCGCATGCTCCGTTCAGAAATTTCCCGCCGTGCATTGCGCGAAATCACGTCGTTACGTCATTCGTTGTTTGAGTAGCGGCGTTTACGAACATTCCTATTCCCGGACGACTTACGTTAAAAATAATAAAAGACGTCGGAAAACGTAGAAATTCGACGCGGGAACGACGGCCATACTTAACATGGGCTGTCTAATATTAGAGCAGCAAAAAGCTGGTATAGTGTTACGCAAATAAAAGATGACTAAAGGGGCCGTAAGAGATTGCGATTGAAGATCGTAATTTCGGGGATCGCCGGCAGAAGCTCATTTGCATACCCCGACGCCGAAAACGACGGGAAGTCCACCCAGTGGCCGCAATTTTATTGCAGCGTAGATCCCAAGGCGTACAAACACGTAATCCAGTCGAATTGAAGCCCGCAGCCGTCTATTCATGGTTTGAGGTTTTCGACTAGCTAGAAAACGCGCGTAATTTGAAATTACTCCAGTCTAACACCAGTTAGACAGGCGTAATGGCTCTCTGAATCTGGGCCACTGTATTTCTTTTATTATTACACTTGTGAAGCAATTTTTTGCAATATTATGCCCGGTGTCTGTCCTTTTGCTGGATGTGGCATGTTACTTTGGCTCCATTTGCTGGATTTGCCCTTTGAATATATTGCACTCTGACTTCAGAACTTTTTTGTACCCATGCGCACTATACATCATGTCCTTCGGGACAACGCTATATTTACTATTAATGACTATGCGTCATCATTATTCGACGCGGTCACAATGACGTCATTACGCCCGGTCATTCTTCTGAGCATGTGCGGGCATCCGAATGACACTATTTATAGCTGTGGCGGCTACCGATGGACAGACATGACGGCTCGTACGGCGGAATTATATGATCCCTCTCCACCTGACAGATACAGATTAGTTCAAAAATGCTGATTTATCAATGAAACAAGTGTATTTGATTAAGGAATTGAATCATTCATTCAAAGCCATTTTTTTTTTAATAATTCAGATTAATTAAACATTTTTAATAAACTTCAGCAATTAACATAAATTATGTAATTTTGTTTAGTTGTTTGTTCAGAATTGTGATCTCTATTTTTTTTCTCAGTTTATCCAGAATTGTGTAGCTCTAATGCATAGCTTGTGTATGTTTCATTTTGTTCTATTTAACGCAATGTATAGAAGGTAGGGCCCGAAAGTGACTCAAGCCCAGGGGCCCCCACCAACCTAAGTCCTGCCCTGCATATATGAGTCCATTTATTTCGATTAACCAGAGGGTTGAATGAAAAAAAAACTGACCTGATTCCCCCATCCACACATTTGAGGTAGATTTGGGGAATCCTCCTTGCTGTGTCATTGTATTCTGACAGTGGGGAGACTTCCCCACTGCCAGAATACACTGATCTGCATTGCAGACTGTAGCCTGCAGCCCTGACCGAGCAGAGAAAACCTGTAGGGTCTACCAATTGACTTCTGTATAGCCAACCTGCCCATACATGGATCGAAATTCGTCAAGTCCCTTCGGAACTGGCTGAATTTCTGTCCATGTATGACCAGCTTAGGAGGAACTACTTTATAGGCCATTCCGCTCACATCCTGTTGCATTTTTGGGACAAGATGTAAAGGTAAATCTCCCCAGCGACACACTGCTCTATTCTATCCGAAAGTAAAATAAATGTTTTAGGTTCACTTTAAACAGAATACAACAGGAACAGGACTGTCTGATAAACTGTTAACTGTCTAATCTAAAATGTATATAGGTCGGTATCTGATAGCTGACACTTACAGAGGGTGCATGCAGAGGCTATTCAGACTATTCACTTCTTAGCAGTAAAGCCCTGTACACACGATCGGTTTGTCTGATGAAAAACGGACCGATGGACCATTTTCATCAGACAAACTGATCGTGTGTGGGCCCCATGTTTTTTTTTCCATCGGTGAAGAAAAATAGAACCTGTTTTAAATTTTTCCTATGGTTAAAAAACCGATGGAAAAAAACGATCGTCTGTGGTCCATCGGTCAAAAATCCACGCATGCTCATAATAAAGTCGACGCATGCTCAGAAGCATTGAACTTAATTTTTCTCAGCACGTCGTAGTGTTTTACGTCACCGCGTTGGACACGATTGGATTTTTAACCAATGGTGTGTAGGCAAGACTGATGAAAGTCAGCTTCATTGGATATCCGATCGTGTGTACAGGGCTTAAGTCAACCTCTATAAGAAGTTGGAAAGCAACTTCAAACATGTGTCATGCAATAAAAAGGGAGGGACCCATTTAGATCTATATGTAGAGGTGTGCTTTTTTGGAGCTTTAGTTAGATGCATTGTTATACATCAACATACACTTATTTGTGCATTTTGACTTGTGTACATCTGCAAGGAATTTTTGACTTTAGAAATGGGATAAGGTTAACAGCCATTGATCAATGCTTTTTAATACCTGTTTTTAATGCATCAATACATAATACATAAAGACAATATACACAAAGCCACTTTGAATTAGGCTGTGGAATCCCTGTAAAATAGTAATATCATATTTTATCACAAAATGTAAAAGGACTGCGATGGTTCAACTAATGATGGACACGTTATAGTTACTAAAAGATAGTACAAAAATGATTTTATATAGGTAATTTATCTGTCTGCCTCTCTGGGATCAAGAAAAAAACACCCTCTTGAGGTACAATTGGCCACAGTTGTGCAGAAAGTATTATTTTTCATGCTCTTGGCTTAAACAGTTGACATTTGTGAGAAGTTGAACTTGATGTCTGCTAAATAATTTTAGATATTCTTTTCATTCTGAATAAGCTTGTTATATTAGTCTTAGGCACCCCCTAATTTAAATGCATTTTAAACTTTGACTTGAATTCTAAATTCCCAGCTCTGTAATCTCTATTGTTTACATAGGCAGACTGTAAAATCACAGCGAGAGTGAGCCGGTGGCGCCACGCATTTGCACTCAATACCCAGAAGTGGATCACATATATAGATATATCTATATATATCTATATCTATATATATATATATATATATATATATATATATATATATATATATATATATATATATATATAGATATATATATATCGATATATAATATATATATATCTATATCTATATATAGATATAGATATATGTGACCCTGCGAAGCGCAGCTACTCTGTAGCAGTAAATCTACTACAGGACGGTCGGCAAGTGGGTAACAACTAATTATAATTTTCCTGCGCTACACTGGCTACTCAAGGCTTCACCTAAAATAATGCTTTTGAGAAAAACATACCAGTAGTTAATTTGTTTGTGATGCTATGCTTACAGCTAGAACAATTTCAGTTTTGAACATGAACATTACAATGCTCTAGTATAACAGCTGTTATGTTCCTACTGACCCTTTTACAAGCTGATATATGATTATATAGCCTTTGGCAAATCTATACACTAAGTCCTATATTGTAGGCCCTCTGCTGTTGATTTCTTTTCTTTCACCAAGCATGGTTTTTTTTTATGTGTGTGTGTGTGTTTGGTGCAGTGAGATCTTCTCTGAGCTAAGGTCTGTTATGTTGCTGTTCAGTTGATGAAAAGATCTGATGAGACATCTGTGCTTTCACCCTGTTTTTTTCTGTCATGAAGTTGGTAAATTAATAAAAATTCCTAGCCAAAGTGCCAAGAGTACCACACTTGTCATTTGAATTTGTCCTTTAAATATGTCATATGACACATTTTTGGACTATGGACCACCTGTAGTTTGATTGGATTGTTATTTCATCCTGTTATGATAGTGAAGTAAAAAAACAAGTGTAAATACATATTCATGTACCCACACAGCTACGTATACATAAAATAAAAAAATAAAAAGACACAAAGGCGGTGACAATCAAAGAATTGCTCTAACGAGAAACTAACGAGATCACCTTGGAAATTAAGTATAAAACATTAATGAAATAATTAGCCAAATTGATCCTCTTGTGTATTTTGAACTTATAAAAGTTAATGTCCTGTTTAAAGGCAGGCACCCTTTATTAGCAAGAGAAATCTCATCTGTGTGGCCCTCTGAGACTGGTATAATGTGTTATTTGCTTTCACTACGAAGCCCTGGCCTACATGGTTCATTTTAGGAGACACTTCATAATTTGGCATTGTTTGTGATAGTTGATTCAGGAAGCATACAATGAGTGCTGATACATGAGAATTAGTTTAGCAACTGGACAATGAGTGGTTAATGAGTACAGACACTTAACACAGTAGCAAACCACAGCATTGCAGAATAAACAAAAAAAATATTACTATGTGCATACTAGCAAATTGTGAGAGATTTACCTTAGAACGAAGCCCTCCAACGGTGCTTTGTCAACACTGACATGGCTTCCATCTTCACCCGGTTTTCCTTCCAGGTTCTTGGGCTTTAGCAGATTGAATAGCCGAGCTGCGGTAGCATCACTGGTGAAGTAATAGCCACGACAGAGCATTCTGAAGAAGCGGCATGGGTATTGCTGATCCTTCAGAGCACATGCACCAGTGATATCATCAGCTGCTGCTCACCTCAATGTCTCCTACATGGGGGACGTTTAGGAGATATTCATTTTACCTACTGTGACAACTACGCCGTCACCATGAATAGGAGAGGAAGTGGTAATTAATTATTCTGGAGGATACTCAGATTAAACCACCTAGTTGCTCTATGATGTTAAACAGAGCTCATGGGGTTATTTCATCACAACCTCCTGGTATCTCTCCTATAAATGGTGTGGTGCATCTACCAATAGGTTATATGAGAATCCTGGTAATACGTCTCAGTCTCTACAACATATGGTATCAGGCAATCAAGAACATATCATAGGATGCAATCCAGGATGAACAATATTCTGAGTATACAGGCTTGATACAGTTAGCTGTGGGTACTTGCGGTTTAGATGTGACCAGGTGTGTAGTTCCTTCCTGGAGAGTGAATAGTAGCAGGTGCAGGATGCCTCTATGGTTCTGTAGATTGCGAGCTCTGTGGTCAAGCAGCAAGTCATAGATAGTAGCAGGGTCTGTGGGTAGAACTTGGAGCTGTGAGCCTGGTGATCTCCTTTACAAGGTGAGGAACTGTGGGACTCTGGAGGAGGTCTTGGGTCTCAGATGGCGGCGAGCGTCAACTTCAATAACCAGACGCTGAGCCGCCATCAGAGGAGGTTTAAATAGCCAGCCTGTCGCGGGACACACGCTGGGCGCGCTTCCGCGTTCCAGCGTGGAGCGCAGGATTCGACGGCACGTCGAAAATGACGGAATGAGGATGGTGGACAGGACGCAGGATTCGACGGCACGTCGAAAGTGTCGATGACAGGGTGCTGAATGGAGCGCAGCTGTCTAAGGATGATACAGCTGCGCTTGTTCTGTACAAAGTAACGCCGATGGTGTTACATACTCCCCTCCTCAAGGGGGTCCCAGATATACACCCAGAAAGTGATGGTCGATCAGGGTATGTGCGGTGGAATTGATTGACGAGCCGGGGAGCATGAATGTCGGAGGAATCTACCCAGGAGTCATCAAGATGGCTATAACCCTTCCAACGGATTAGATATTGCAGGGAAGATCCATGTCTCCTGGAATCTAGAATCTTCTGTACCTCATATTCAGTCTCACCGAGAACCTCAACAGGAGAAGGGGGTTGAGGGTCTCTGTTAGGGAACGGATTAGGAGTGAAAGGCTTAATAAGTGAGACATGGAAAGAAGGATGTATCTTCCAATCCGGAGGTAAAAGTAGTTTAACGGTATTGTTGTTGATGATATGTGAAATGGAAAATGGACCAGTGAATTGGCGACCGAGTTTTCTTGAAGGGATATTAAGACGTAGATTTCGAGTGGAGAGCCAAACCAAATCTCCAACTTTGTATTTAGGAGGTGAAGTTCTGCGGGAGTCATAATACTTCTTTTGTCTTTGTTGCGCTGTAGTAAGATTAGAATGGAGTATTCGTAGGGTCCTCTTCAAGGTGGAGAGGTAATGTTCTACAGCGGGAACATTGTTAGGGAGAACGGAGACTGGAGCAGATTTGGGGTGGAACCCATAGTTTGCATAAAAAGGAGAGAATCCGGAGGAAGAACTGGAGGCGTTATTATACGCAAATTCGGCATGAGGAAGAAACTGAAGCCAGTCGTCCTGTAGATGGGTGCAATAACAGCGTAAATACTGTTCCAGTGTTTGGTTTACTCGTTCTGTTTGTCCGTTTGTTTGCGGATGATAAGCAGTGGACATTCGATGATCAATTTGCAAGGCCTGGCAAAGGGCTCTCCAGAATTTAGAAATGAATTGAGTGCCTCTGTCCGAGATAATCTGGGAGGGCAACCCATGTAGCTTAAGTACATTCTGAAGGAAGGCTTGTGCAGTCTCTAGAGCAGTTGGTAGATTTTTTAATGGGATGAAGTGAGCCATCTTTGTTAATAAATCTACTGTAACTAGAATTGTGTTGGCACCTTGAGACCTGGGGAGGTCGACAATAAAATCCATAGAGACCACGTCCCAGGGTCTTTCAGGTATTGGGATTGAAGTAAGGAGTCCGTAAGGTGGCTTCCTGGAATGTTTGTTGGAGGCACATATCACGCAGGAATTGACATAATCAGTGACTGTCTGTGAAAGCTTGGGCCACCAGTAATTTCTTTTAATTAAATGAATGGTTTTACTTATTCCTGGATGACCTGCCAGAGGAGCATCATGAAGTTGTTTGAGAAGTAGAGGTTGTAAAGAGGCGGGCACGTAGATCTTATTGTTGTAGGTAAATAACCCGTTAGGTTCCTTTTTGAGACCCTGGGGCATTAGGGGTACCTCGTTAGGGAGAGATTGGATCAGTAAATCCAAGAAAGGAACAGATGCTCCAATGAATCGATCAGGTGGAATAATAGAAAGGGGAGGTGTTTCAATTGTCTGGTTGTCATGCATACGTGACAACGAGTCAGCCTTGACATTTTCTGTACCAGGACGATAGGAGATGTTGAAGTCGAACCTATCAAAGAATAGACTCCACCTGACTTGGCGGGCAGAAAGGGTTTTACAGGCCCTCAAATGTTGCAAATTGCGATGATCGGTGAGGATGGTAATGGGGTGTTTGGAACCTTCCAAGAGATGTCTCCAATTACTTAGGGCATCCTTTATAGCAAGGAGTTCTTTTTCCCCAATGGGGTAATTCTTTTCGGCAGGTAATAATGTCCTAGAGTAAAAGGCTACCGGATGTAGAGGTTCAGATGATGAAGCTTGTTGGGAGAGTACGGCTCCCAAAGCAAAATGCGAGGCATCTACCTCTAAGGTGAAATGGTAAAGTGGGTTAGGAAGTTGTAAGATCGGTGCGGATGTGAAACTGAGCTTCAGAAGGTCAAAAGATTTCTGTGCCTGATCAGACCAGGAAAAAGGCATCTTACTACTAGTGAGATTGTTTAATGGTTTCACGATCGTAGAGAAATCCTTAATGAATTTTCTGTAGTAGTTAGAGAATCCGAGAAACCGTTGTAGAGCCTTCCTGGAGTGGGGAACAGGCCAGGATAATATGCACTGTACCTTTGATGATTCCATCTGTATTCCGTTTGGGGTAATTAGATATCCCAGGAAAGAAATGCTGCGCTGACTGAAAACACACTTTTCAAGTTTGACATATAAAGAGTGTGTTCTCAATCTGGCCAAAACCCAGCGTACATGTTTGATGTGTTCTTCGGGAGAATCTGAATAGATTAAAATGTCATCCAAATAAATCACAACACAAACGTCGAGCAAATCTCGGAAAATGTCGTTGATGAAATATTGGAAGGTTGCAGGTGCGTTGCATAACCCAAAGGGCATTACGGTGTACTCGTAGAGGCCATAGCGTGTTTTAAAAGCTGTTTTCCACTCGTCACCAGATCGAATTCTTATGAGATTATAGGCACCCCTCAGATCTAGTTTAGTGAAGATCTTTGAAGTCTGGAGTCGTTCGATGAGTTCTGGAATTAATGGTAGTGGATATCTGTTCTTTATAGTAATGCTATTGAGTGCACGGTAGTCGATAATTGGTCGGAGTGAGCCGTCTTTATTTTTTACGAAGAACATGGCTGCACTCGCTGGAGAGGTTGAAGGTCTGATAAAACCTTTCTTGAGGTTTTCGTCGATATAATCCTTGAGGTGTACAAGTTCAGGTTGAGATAATGGATAAATCCGAGCAGTTGGGATCGGTGCGTCAGCTATAAGATCTATGGGGCAATCATAGATCCTGTGTGGGGGGAGCAAGTTTGCCTTGGTTTTGCTAAAAACGTCGGCAAAATCATGTAGATAAGCTGGAAGATCAGGAGGGTAGATCTCTGTGAAAGAGATGGAACAATTAGGATAACAGTTCTCTTTACAGAAAGAGGATTGTAAGGTTAAGGAACTAGTAGACCATTGGAAAGTAGGCTGATGAAGACGTAACCAAGGTAATCCGAGTATTATTGGAAATAGAGGTGATTGGATGACGTCAAAAATGAGGTTCTCAGTATGACCTGGAGCGCAAGTCACCCAAAGGGGTGAGGTTTGGAATGTAATTGGACCTGTGGGAGAACTGGAACCATCAATGAAAGTGAGTGACACAGGGGTTTGCTTAATCACACAAGGTATTTTATTAGATTCTACAATCTTAGAGTCAATAAAGTTTCCACAGGCTCCAGTGTCGACCATTGCTTCAATGGAGAACCTTTCTTGCTCCCACTGTAATGTAAGAAGAATAATAATGTAACGATTAGAAATTGTACCAGTGAAATTAAATTTGTTTCTGTGGTGATCTTTACCTTCCGAATTCCTCTTAAGAAGGGGACAGGTGGATACAACGTGGTCAGGAGCAGAACAGTACAGACAGAGGTTTTGGTCTCTGCGGCGTTGTTTCTCCGCTGTGCTTAAAGGACCTTTAATCGCACCAAGTTCCATCGGAAGCTCCTTGGGGGGAGATCTGGCTCTCCTGAAAGGTGAAGGAAAAGACGCATTGGCACGTTCAGCTCTTCTCTCTCGAATACGTCGATCTATGGTAATGGACAGTTGCATGAGATCCTCTAGGGATGGTGGAAGTTCTACACGTGCGATTTCGTCTTTCAGAGTTTCTGTCAGACCTAGCCGAAATTGGTTCCTGAGTGCGATATCTGACCACTGGGTCTCTCGGCACCAACATTTGAATTCAGAAATGTAGTCCTCCACTGGTCTTTTCCCCTGTTTGAGATTTCTGATGGAATTTTCAGCAGTCAACTGTTTATTGGGATCCTCATAAAGGAGGGACATTTCTGCGAGAAAAGTGTCCAGAGCTCCAAGGAGATCTCCGTGTTCTTCTAGATAGGCGTCGGCCCAAACTCTCGGTTCACCCCTGAGGTATGAGATGAGGGTGAGAATTCTAATCCTATCAGAATAGTAAGTACGGGGACGTAGCTCGAACATCAAGCGACAAGAGCTGATGAATTGCCGGAAAAGTTTCCTATCGCCAGAGAAAGGTTCCGGAGTACAGACCTTGGGTTCTGGTCTCTCTCTAACCTGAGCAAGGTTCTGCTGGCGGAGAGCTTCATTTTCTAGGCGGAATTCATTTAAAGAATTAGTTAGGGTATCTACCCTTTGAGTGAGTCCCAGTAGATGATTCGCTAAATCAGCGGGATCCATCTAATATATATCTGGTCTGGTTATTCTGTGACAACTACGCCGTCACCATGAATAGGAGAGGAAGTGGTAATTAATTATTCTGGAGGATACTCAGATTAAACCACCTAGTTGCTCTATGATGTTAAACAGAGCTCATGGGGTTATTTCATCACAACCTCCTGGTATCTCTCCTATAAATGGTGTGGTGCATCTACCAATAGGTTATATGAGAATCCTGGTAATACGTCTCAGTCTCTACAACATATGGTATCAGGCAATCAAGAACATATCATAGGATGCAATCCAGGATGAACAATATTCTGAGTATACAGGCTTGATACAGTTAGCTGTGGGTACTTGCGGTTTAGATGTGACCAGGTGTGTAGTTCCTTCCTGGAGAGTGAATAGTAGCAGGTGCAGGATGCCTCTATGGTTCTGTAGATTGCGAGCTCTGTGGTCAAGCAGCAAGTCATAGATAGTAGCAGGGTCTGTGGGTAGAACTTGGAGCTGTGAGCCTGGTGATCTCCTTTACAAGGTGAGGAACTGTGGGACTCTGGAGGAGGTCTTGGGTCTCAGATGGCGGCGAGCGTCAACTTCAATAACCAGACGCTGAGCCGCCATCAGAGGAGGTTTAAATAGCCAGCCTGTCGCGGGACACACGCTGGGCGCGCTTCCGCGTTCCAGCGTGGAGCGCAGGATTCGACGGCACGTCGAAAATGACGGAATGAGGATGGTGGACAGGACGCAGGATTCGACGGCACGTCGAAAGTGTCGATGACAGGGTGCTGAATGGAGCGCAGCTGTCTAAGGATGATACAGCTGCGCTTGTTCTGTACAAAGTAACGCCGATGGTGTTACACCTACAGGTAAGCTTTAGTATAAGCTTGCCTGTAGGTAAAAAATCAAAATGAGGCTTTACTACCACTTTAAGAATGAGTGTTGATAAGGAGAATGTGTAATCAGAAGAACAATTAAATTAAATGCAAGACTGACGCCTAATCCTCACATGCAAAACTATCTTCTGCCACTAAACTGCAATACCAACACATGAGACTCCTCACATGCCAGGCTAATTATCCTAATGTAAAGCTGGCTACTGACATATGAGGATTACTAGTGACATATAAGGCATACTCCTGACATGTGAACATGACTACTAAAATAGTAGGTTAAGTACTGATATGTGAAACTAACTACTGACATAGGAGCATGCCCAGTGATAAGCACATCTGATATGGGAGAAAAAATTTCGACAAGTACACACAAGTCCTAACTAGTAATTAACGGAGCCCTGACTAGTTGGCAGGTTACCACTGAACGCAGAGTAAATGCACATAGGAGCCCTGACAAGTAGTAATGGAAAACCTGAATAGTACCAAATGGATTGTGATATAAAATGTTTGTGAAAATGAGAGTTGCAGTCCACCTGCAATCTCCCTTAACCACTTGCTTACTGGGCACATATACCCCCCTCCTGCCCAGGTAAAATTTCAGCTTACAGCACTGCGTCGCTTTAACTGACAATTGCGCGGTCGTGCGACTTGGCTCCCAAACAAAAGAGCGACAATTTTGAAAAAAAATACAATATTTTTTACTTGATGCTATAATAAATAGCACAATTAAAAAAAAAAATCTCAGTTTAGGCCAATACGTATTCTACATATTTTTGGTAAAAAAAAAAAAAAAAAATCGCAACAAGCGACTGGTTTTGCGCAAAAGTTATAGCGCCTACCAAATAGGGGACAGAATTATTTTTTTTTATTATTTTTTTTTACTAGTAATGGCGGTGATCTTTACTGTATAACTGTATAAATGTGACTGCCATTGAAGGGGTTAACACTAGGGGGTGAGGAAGGGGTTAAATATGTTTCCTGAATAGTGTTCTAACTGTAGGTGGAGGGGGTGAATGGGGGAGGTGAACGATCTGTGTCCCTATGTACAAAGGACACAGATCGGTCTCCTCTCCAGAGACAGGACGCTGTCTCTGTGTGAGCCGGCAATGAGAGATGATCTCAAATGTTTACATTTGAGATCATCTCTCATTGGCTGCACAGATCGCATAGCAAACGGCCACTCTGATTGGCCGTTCGCCGCAATCTGTGATTGGCTGTGTCCAAGGGACACGGCCAACACAGAGTTTCCCCGCTGCGCGCTCGGGAGCCCGCGCGGGGAACGTCAAAAGGGGCGGACGTCAATTGACGTCCAGTTGGATTTTCAGGTCTGCGCTACCCTTATCCGAGCATTCAGCCTGGCAGGTCAGGAAAGGGAGGGGAAAAACAAGTGCCCCCCACCCCCTCCTGAATCATCCCAGGCCGAATAAACTCAACGTGGATGCTTTGGGGCAGAGGGGGCTCTGCGCCCTCCACCCCAAAGCACCTTGCCCCCATGTTGATGGCCAGTGGTTGTCAGAGTCTATGTGTGGGGGGCTTACCGGAATCTGGACCATGTGAATAGGTATCGGGTACTTCTTTTTTAACCACTTCAGATCCGCGCTATAGCCGAAAGACGGCTACAGCGCAGACCTGAATTGCAGAGAGGGCATCAATGGATGTCCTCCCATGCTTGAGTGGCCTGCGCACCCCCTGCAGGGAGCGCATGGCACGCTCTGTGATCAGAGAGTCAATGAGACTCGGCTGATCACAGATCGAAGCAAGGGGTCGATCGCGACCCTTATCACGCCAATGACAGCTGATCATGTGATGTAAACAGAGCCGGTAATCGGCAATTTTTTCTCCTCACACTGATAGCGTGAGGAGAAAAAAATAGCCAATTACCGGTGGCTCTCAGAGGGACATCGGTCCAGATGAAGGAGAGGTGCCATCTGAATAACAGTGCTGCCTACCAGTGACCACCAGCACCACCTATCAGTGCCCACAGTGCCACCTATCAGTGCCCCCACAGTGCCACCCATCAGAGCCCACAGTGCCACCTATTAGTGTCACCTACTAGTGCCGCCCATCAGTGTCCACTACCAGTGCTTATCAGTTTCACCTACCAGTGCCCATCAGTGTCACCTACCAGTGCCTATCAGTGCCACCTATCAGTGCCCCACATCAGTAAACACACAGCTCCCGTTCCTGTCAGGTGGAGAAATGACGGATCTTCTGTTCATACAATGTATGAACAGCGATCAGTCATTTCCCCTAGTCAGTCCCACCCCCCCCCCCTTCAGTTAGAACACACCTAGGGAACATACTTAACCCCTTACTCGCCCCCTAGTGTTAACCCCTTCCCCCTGCCAGTGGCATTTTTATAGTAATCAATGCATTTTTATAGCAATGATCGCTATAAAAATGCCAATGGTCCCAAAAATGTGTCAAAAGTGTCCGCCATAAGGTCGCAGTACCGATAAAAATCGCTGAGCGTTGCCATTACTAGTAAAAAAAAAAATGTTAATAAAAATTTTACGAAAAATATGTAGAAGAATACGTATCGGCCTAAACTGAGGATTTTTTTTATATATATATATTTTTGGGGATATTTATTATAGCAAAAAGTAAAATATATTATTTTTTTTTCAAAATTGTCGCTCTATTTTTGTTTATAGCGCAAAAAATAATAACCGAAGAGGTGATAAAATACCACCAAAAGAAAGCTCTATTTATGGGAAAAAAAGGATGCCAATTTTGTTTGGGAGTCAAGTCGCACGACAGCGCAATTGTCAGTTAAAGCGACGCAGTGCCGAATCGCAAAAAGGGGCCTGGTCATTGAGCAGCAATATGGTCCGGAGCTGAAGTGGTTAATATGTATATGACTTTGTGTTTCCATAATAGATGAATAGTTAGTGTCACTATATGAAATTGAAAAGTCTACATATATATAAATTTCAAAATAGATGTTTTAGAATATTGTACTATGTGCTTTTTTGAACATTAAGGCCCAGATTCAGGTACATCTGCGCATTATTGGACTGGCGTAGCACACCGCCTTTACGTTAGACTTGCGCAATTTTGCCGCGTAATCACCCTATTCTCGTAGCTTTTGCGCAGAAAATTGCGCATGCGTAACGTTATTTCAGAGGCGTAAGGCGGAGTAATACAAATTGGGAAGGACGTGGGCGGGTTACATTGAAATGAGCCGTGACCCCATGCAAATGAAGGGCCGGCCGACTCGCGCATGCGCGCTTGAAGGAGACCATGGTCAGCTCCGCTGTGCGCATGCTCACAACTCGGGAGTGGCGCAATCAGTGAAATTGGAAATGGACTAGGGCAACGTTGTGAACTACGCAAACAGCATAAATAGACAGACACAAACGCACTTGCATTGCAAAAGTACATCCCTTTGTCCCTTCCCATTTAACCAAGTGCTTTTGTCCTGTTGTTCGTTGCGTTGTGTTTTGTAGTTGTCAGATTAGTGTTCTGTGTGATCAAGTGTTTGTTAGTAGATCTTTGAAAGTGTTTTTTGATAAGTGTTTGAGAGACTGTTTGTTTGATATATTTCTGTTCGTTTGTTTTCTTGCTGATTTTTTGCTGTTTGTTTTTGTGACTGTTTCTTGCTGAGTGCTTGTGTGATTTTTTGGGTGTTAGTTTTCTCTTTGTATGTGTTCTTGCTTGATTGGTTGTGCTTGGTTTTGTGAGTGATTTTTGTTGACTGGTAGTGAGTTTTTTGGGAAGTATGACAGAGAGAAAGCGAAAGCTCAATTTTACTGGGGGGGAAAAAAGAATTCTTGCCCGGGCCATTAGCGATTATGGCCCTTTCCTCCACGGCCCAGACAGCGCCAACACCACCCCGGCCAGGAGGAGGGAGATTTTGGACCTCATCACTGAGCAGGTCAATTCAGCGGGGGAGGGGGAGACACGGACTCGGTCTGGGATTGACAAAAAAATTAATGACCTCCGGCGTCTGGTCAAACAGAAGCTGTCCAAAATGCATGCCCTTGCCAGGGGCACAGGAGGGGGCCCACCATGCCGTATTAGGCTGACAGCGGAGGAGCGTGCGGTGGCCCTGACCTTTCATCGGCATGAAGTTGAGGGCCTGGTGGCTTTGACTCAAGTCCGGAGCCCGTGGTGCCAGGTAAGTATTTTTTTTTATATCAGGTGTGTAGCATGTGTGGGGAAGGGGGTGAAAGGCAATATGTGGCAAGTGTGTGGATCCTCCAACCTGTGAATGTTTTGTGTCATCCACAGATGAGCAGGAGGGTGCAGGGCCATCTGGCCTGACCGCACCATCCCCAGGACAGCAGCCTAATGAGGCCCCCCAACAAGGCCGTAGTCCGTGGAGGAGGTTCAAGAGGAGGAGGAGAATCATGAGGAGGAGGAGTCCATGTCAGGCACTGGACGTTTGGTTTTTGAGGACTCTACCCCTCTGGCTGGCAGCAGGCAGCCCTCCCTAAGGGGGAGCCCCCCCCCTCCTCCCCCAACATGGCTCCCCTCCCAAGGGCCTCCCCTTCTCCCCGGCCACAAGCATCAGCTGGAGGCAGGATTTCGTCCCAGAACACCAGGGGGTTGGCCGATCTCCTGCCCGCCACTCTGAGAAGGGACCAGGCCCTTCAGACCCGCCATCTGGGACAGGTCAGCCAGACATTGGTGCGGATGGAGGAGAGCCTGTCCTCCATTAAGGATACACTGGGGAACCTGGACTCCCACTCCCGGGCTTTCACAACCTGCCTAAACGACCTGCAGACTACATCAGCAGGCGTTGGGCAGGATGTGAGGGCCCTCACCCAGGCTATCCAGGCCAACACGGCAACACTTGGTGCTGCCCTGGACAGAATAGCCGTGGCCTTGGAGGGCAGGCCGCCAGGTGGGCAGAGATCAGGGGCTGCTCCTCCTTCCCCAGTTTTGCCCCTCCCCATGAGTCTCCCCTGAGGAGCCGGGGCCGTGGCCGGGGGCGCCCCAGGCGTGGCTCACGTAAAGGGCAATAATTATTTTTTTCCCCTTTTTGATTTTTTTTTTTTTTTTTTGCTGGAAATTTTTTGATTTTGCTGTTAATTTTTTGTTTTTTTTTGTTTTTTGGGTTGTGAATGCTGTTTGAATGTGGGGGTGACATTCCTGCCGGAAAAGGGGTGTCACCCTCAATTTTGGTGGAGAAGGGTTCCCCAGGACCAGGGAGAAGTGATCCCCAGGTCCGTGTGAATGGTGTATGAATGTACAGTGACATAATTCGAGCCTTGGCGTGGCATTGCTGCTCACAAGTCCTGCATGGTGGACTGGTGCCAATCCAATTTGATGTGGATGTGGGATGTGTGTGTTAGGGACCACAGTGGTGTGCATGCATGCATTCTCATTGTGCCATGATTAATGTGTGTGTTTAACGTGCAAAGATGCCCAATGTGAGCTGTCTCCTGGCTGCTCTTCCCTCAGAAGACGGGGGACCCTCGGTTAGGGGGGGATTGTCTGGTTCAGGGGTCAGGTCATCACGTAGGTTAATCTGCAGGCCCTTTCTTTCTGCGAAGTTGTGCAGCATGCAACATGCACCGTGATCTGGCACACGAAGTTTGGGGAATACAAGACTTATCCAGGCATCGGAAACGTGACTTTAGGAGGCCAAAGGTGCGCTCCACCACTGCTCGTGTTTGGGCATGTGCTTGATTGTATCTTTCCTCTCCTGGGGTTTGGGGGTTCCGGATAGGAGTCATGAGATGGGGTCCCAGTGGATATGCAGAGTCACCTGTAAGGGAAAAGACAGGAGGATCTTAGTCATGCATGTGCCCCTTGTGATGTGTGCATCATGGGAGGGGATAGTCATGCCTGACTCCCATGTCACTCACCAACCAGCCAGGTGTCCCCATACACGTTCTGATCGAATTCCATTCGGATGTGGCATTGATTGTATATGTAGCTGTCATGGCTGGACTGTGGGTGTTTGGCACGGACGTGCCATATGAGGCCTTGGGCATCGACTACCACCTGTACGTTGATGGAATGCCAATGCTTCCGATTGCGGTACATGTGCTCTGTCTCCTGGGGGGGCTGGAGTGCCACATGTGTGCAATCAATGGCCCCGATGGTGCGTGGGAATCTGGCAATTCTGTAGAAATCTGTCATTGCCTTCAGCCGCAGCTCCTCAGTGGTGGGTTTGATGATTTGGTTGGCCATGCGTCTGAGGATTGCAGGGACAACCTGGTGCACACATCTGCTCATGGAGGATTGTGACATCCCAGCCACCACTCCACTTGTACGCTGAAAAGAGCCACTGGCAAGGAAATGGAGTGTTGCCATGACCTTGACCAGTGGCTGCACTGCATGTGAGCGTTGTGTTGGGCTGGTGATGTCCTCCTGCAGGGTTGTAGTTAATTCCAGGATGACATGAGGGGTGAATCTGAAGATGCGATTCACCTCAGAATCACTCATGCCAAACAGGTCTATGCGGGTGCGGTATATCCTCTCCCGTGCCTCCTCCGTGCCATCCTCCGTGCCCTCATCCTTCTTTGTTCATCTAAAGTCAGTAGTATAGCTATGTGCGACGATGCCCCTGGCATGTTGGCATACAGATTGTTGTGCAACACGTGTGACTGCTGAGCTCCTCACTAACAGTGTTGCTTTATCTAACAAGTAGACTTTTTTTCTCTTTTTAGACCAGCTTTTATATGCTCTAATTTTAGACAGTACATTTTGCTGTTGCGCACACTGCGTAGCCTGCGCTGCCCCAATGTTCTTTTGTGGATCCCCGTAAGTCCCTCATTAGCATATTTGACTAGCAAATCAATGGTCTGTCTAGCGCACTTTTGCGCGGACGGATGCGCCAGTCTAACGAAATTACGCTGGACAAATAAAGTAGATTTTTTGCGTATCTCGTTCTGGGGATGCCGTGCATCGAAACGCACGCACACATTTCGACTTACGCCGCGCATCTCCTGATGCGCAGGCGTAATCGCTCTGTGAATCTGGGCCTAAGACTTTATTTTATATAGAAATTGGCTTATTGACATTTTGGGGTATTAAGGGTTGGAATGACTGTTAAATTATTTTTGGCATTTGGGTTGCTAAATTGTTGTATATCATAAAGCAATAGTCTTTTTGTTTTAAACAAAATACAATTTTCACATTTTTTTTATATATATATCCTTTTTTGCTTCCTTTTTTGCTTTCTGATAGTGACAGCAGTGCACCATGTCTTTTTTTATTTGATTCATATTTAGTAAAGAACAGGATTGACATTAAAATATATACATATATATCACTATGATTATATATGCCAAAATTAAGTCTCTCTAAAATACAATGTTGGATGGGAGCTGTTGCATTACACACATTGCACATTGGTTTAACTATTACAAAAAATGTCATGGCTAGGATTTTAGCTTATGACCTGAATACATGATCCAAAAATCGGACAAAAAATACTGCTTACAATAATCGGATCGTTAGTAGAGAGCTTTCGAGAGCCGATCACGACAGTTCATCTGATATAAATTTCTCGTACGATACCAGATCTACGATTTTCGTTTAATCAGTATGGTTGTTGTCCGAAAATACAATACAAATACAATACAAATACACTACAACACATGAAATCACTTCCAATTTTTTTATTCTGTCGTACGAGAATTTTCGGAACTTAAGTAAACTCTTCAGGTTCGATATACGACTGGCATGCAAAAAAAAGATCTGTTGTCCAATATTCGGATCGTGTGTACGGGCCATTAGTGACAGTACAAAATTAATTGTAGATCATACCCAGTTCTTGGTCATTAGCACTGCAAGTCTATGTGAGAACACTCATAATAAGAGGACATGGAATTCACTCATCTCAACCAGCATGGAGCACTGGTATGTCAGAGTTGGAAGTATGTTTACACTGGGGATCACTTAGATTGGTTCAATGTATTGCACACACATTTTGCTGTCTATTTATAAAACACATGGCAAACCTCTTACTACAATGTGATGTGATTCATTCTATATGGCAAACCAGCACACTGACAGCAGTAACTAATCCATTGCAGTATACTACAATGCACATGACATGTGGTGCATTAAGAAAAAGGTAATGTCCAATTGTTAAGGTGCGCTTCTAGCCTATTCAAAGTGTAGCCCCAAATTTGTTTTAGTTTTGGATAGAGTGGACAAAGATTGAAACTCCTGTCAGGTTTTACTTGGAGGCTCTGCTAGAGAGATTTTTCAATTCCTATCCAGTAAAAAGGTGGTCCTCTATAACAGGAAATAATGCATAGATTATTCATATCATACAGGATTATTATAACACCAACAGTTTGCGCAGCGCTTTACAATGTTAGGACAGACAGTACAGTTACAATACAATTCAATATAGTAGTAATCAGAGGACCCTGCTCATTAGAACTTGAAATCTAAGAGGGTGGGTCAAGTGATACAAATGGTAATAACTGTGGGGGATGAGCTGATAAGGAAGAAAAAAGTACAGTTGTTAGGTGGAGGCAGGATGGGCTTCTCTGAAGAGAAAAGTTTTCAAGGATTGCCTAAAAGTGGATAGAGTTGGAGATAGACAGATTGGGGTAGGGAATTTCAAAGGAAGAAAGAGGCTCAAGAGAAATCCTGGAGGCAAGTAGGGGAAGAGGTGATGAGGGAGCTTGAGAGCAGGAGGTCTTGGGAGAAACGAAGAGGACGATTTGGTTGGTATTTTGAGACTAGGTTAGTGATGTAGCTGGGGGCAGAGTTGTGTATGGCTTTGTAAGGTATTGTTAGTATTTTGAATTTAATTTGTTGGTTGAATGGAAACCAATGGAGGGATTGGCAGAGAGAGGTAGCAGACGCTGAGTGGTTTGTAAGGTGGATGAATCTGGCAGCAGCATTCATAATGGACTGAAGGGAGGATAGCCTATTTAAAAGTAAGCTAATGAAGAGGAAGTGCAGTAGTGTCAAGGCGAGAGATAACCAGGGAGTAAATCAGGATATTTGCAGTTTTATAGATTAGGTAGGGACGAATTTTTTTTTTCTTTTATATCAGATCTTTTTTTTTTTATACGCAAAAAAAAAAACACTGAGACAATACAGACATATTATACAAACAAACAAACTCACATTAAACAAAACACAACCCCCAAAAAAAAGACCCCCAAGCCACCCCACCTCATCAAAACCTGCCCTGTCCCCCAGCCCCCACCCTGCTCTTGGAGTATATATATATATATATATATGTGAACAAAAAAAGATCAAAAAACAGTATCCAATATTACAAAGTACATAGTACCGATTGACCAGATAGCATCAAACTTACTCATGGAATTCCTTAGGTAATATGTACGTTTTTCAAAAAGAATAATCCTATTGAGGTCTAAAATCCGCAATCTGTCTACGGGCTACAAAGAGTGCTCGTCTTATAGTGTTACCAATAGAGGAAGTATAAATAGACGTATCGCTGTAGCCCAATAGACATATAAGTGGTTCAACCAGAATGTTAATATCAATGGAGAATAAAGATCTGTTTCAGTCTGTATGATGGAGAAAGACACCCGGGGCGAGGACCAAAGAAAATCTTCCCAGACCTCCTCGGAAATAGAAGCGATATCTTTTTCCCAACCAGCCCTAGAGCAGATGGGACAATACCCTATATGTAGCAGAGGTGAGACCCTTTGTTGACCCTGCCTGTACTATTTTATCAAGAACAAGGATAGGGGGGGGGGGAATATCCTAGCAGAAGATAATTGGGCACGTAAAGCATGTCTTAGTTAAAGGATTGATAGAACCAATTTGATTGTAGAGAAAACTCTCCCCTTAGCTCTTCAAAGGATTTAAGTATACCATTCTTGTATAACTTAGCTAGAGTTGTTATTCCTAATTTCCCCCATCTCTGAAAGCCTCTAAGGACCAAAATTTGAGGAAGCCTATCCCATATGGGAGTGTATTTTGGTAGGATAAGAGACACCCAGTATTTTTTTAACTGTATACCATATTTTACACATTAACATACAAGTAGGCATATCAACAAGCGAGACACCCCCTCTTGCGCCATCTAAAACATAGAGTGGTAACCGACCCTTAAATGCATAAGAAAAATAGTCATCGAGCAGGCAGGGGTATCTGCTCAGACTCTCATCCAGCAAAGTGCTGTAGTTGGGATGCAAAAAAAATATAATCTTGGATTAGGAACTGCCAGACCGCCCGCACTTTTGGGATGTTGTAAAGTCTAAAATTTAATACGAGAAGTTTAGTTCCTCCATATTATTCACCTAAATATGGTATTAATCTTGCTAAAAATCCATATGGGCATCCAGATTGGAGCATTGTGTAAAAAATAAAGAAGCTGAGGCATTCATATCATCTTATTGATGATTATTACGGCCTATTAACGATAAGGGGAGCTTATTCCAGGTTATACTTTGACTTTGGAATCTAGAAAGAAGTACCGTATTTTTCGCCGTATAAGACACACTTTTTCTTCCCCAAAACTGGGGGGAGGGGGGGAATTGGTGTGTCTTATACGACGAATAAACAGTTTGCCTGACCGATCAGCGATCCGAACGGGTCGACCTGTTCGGATCGGCACAGAATGAGAATCCGCGGAGCGCAACGCCGCTCCTAAGGCCGCGGCTTTGGCCTAGCTCCAGAGCGGTTGGCCATCTTGGAACACCCGGCGGCGGTGCACGCTGACGTCATCACCCCTCTGCTCATGGATCCTACCAGAGCGTGCGTCTGCAATGCATCTGCAACAACAGTGAGGTTTGTTGGACTGGCTATTAGGGGGCAGGGGCAATGCAATGTTACTGGCTATTATTACTATGTGGGGGCAACGTTACTGGCTATTATTACTAATGTGGGGGCAATGTTACTGGCTAATGTTACTAATGTGGGGGCAATGTTACTGGCTATTATTACTAATGTGGGGGCAATGTTACTGGCTATTATTACTAATGTTCTTAAACTGCTGTTAACTTTATACAGTTGATACAAAATATTTTACTACAGTATTTGGTTCAGAATCTTTTTTTTTCTAGATTTTCCTCCTTTAAAATTGGGTGCGTCTTACATTCCGGAGCGTTTTATACGGCGAAAAATACGGGTATATTATCCACAATATATGACTGTGGGGAGTCAGACATAGTTATACCCAAATATTTTATAGAGGACACAACCTTAAGATGAGAAAGTGTAGATGCAATAAATCTGGAAGGGGATCCAGAGGTATTAGTGTGTATTTCTCCCAGTTTATACCTAACCCGCAAAACCGGCCAAACTCCTTAATATATTTCATTACTACTGGCAGGGATGAGATCATCTGCATATAATGATACCTTTTTCTCCATGTCTCCCCTAATTAAACTGGTAACATCGGGAGAGGCATAAGATATAAACATGTCAGAGGCTAGAGAGCCAGGGCAAAAGGCAGGGGGGGGATAGTAAATAGTTTACTGTTAGGAAGTCAAATATGAGTTTTAAAGAGCAGTTTTAGTGGAGTGTTCAGGGCAAAGTGAAAACAAAGTAAAAGAAATTCCTTAGAATGAAGCCTTTCAGTAGCACCCACACATCGCTGAGACGACATTTTCCCCACAGTTTCTTTTGGGTTTGTGGGCTCTGGTGATGTGAGTGGCCATTCACGGCATGTGGGTTGGGAAGGAACAGCACCAGGGGTGGTTCCTTCAAAGCGCATGCGCCAGTGATGTCATTGGCTGCATGTAATGCGGTACGCGTTTAGAAGATATTTACACTACCTATTGGTAAGCCTTATTATAGGCTTACCTATAGGTACATGTCTGCCGAAGAAGAGTTCCTCTTTAATGAGTTGGTCACTCAGTTGGTATAGATAGTTGGCATAGATACACCTAATGGGCTTGGCTTGCATAACATACAGTAATGTTTTACTTTAACACACTGCATCATTTTAAAGGAGCCTAGGAGAAAAAGGACATTTTAAAGAATATACAACCAAGAATCAGTTAAAAAATAATAATATATGAAGGGACAGTACTATAGTAGGTAAAATGGGTATAAGACTTTAAACAAAGTATAACAACAGAGAGGTAACAAAGAAAGGTTTTAATCCCATGGTAATACTGCGCAGTTAAAACTGTAACAGATTAATTATCTACACAAGTAATCAATAACTAAAAAAATATATTTCTGTATAATATATATATATATATATATATATATATATATATATATATATATATATATATATATATATATATATATATATATATATATATATATATATATATTGTGTGTGAACATAATCTTTTAAAAGAGCAAATTTGTTCTTTTCATTACCTATAACAATTAGTTAATAAAAACAAGAGCAAAAACCTGCAGCTGTAGGGGGGAACATTTTCTTTGATTATTTTGGTCCATGCACCAAGTGAGTTGTTCACCCATTATTAGAAATCACTATGTATCTGTTTTTATTACACTTACTACACTATGTCATATGGGTGTTCTTTGTACCATGCCTAACTGAACTTAAACGGAAGCAATAAGAAATTGTGTGTTATTTGTTTCAATGTTCTTCACCACCATGGATTTTGGCAAGCATGCCAGCTTTTTCAGTATCTTATTATTTTATTTTTTTTATGCTTGTGAAAAATGCTGTGCTATTTTTATGGTAAGATCTCTGCTCTAGTCCAAAGGGTGCACCATTGAGTTTGCATTCACAACACAATTGTTAAACAGCTGTGAGCCGTAGCTGAGTATTTATGGACAGTTCTAACTATATCTAATACATCTAAATGATGGAAGGAAATCACTTTGGGATGTATTGTCGAAGGAAAGAGGAATGGAAATAAAATGTCCTGGATAAGGTAAAAGGAAGAGACCACTTTAGTGAGAAAGGAGGCTCAAAGCTGAAATTTAGGTATTGCTTTTATTTTTTTACATAGTTACATTGCTCCAGCCTGGACCAGTCACTGCTGGCTGATGAAGTCTGCTTGCCAATTGTCCACACCTGGGATGTAACTGATGGACAAGGCTGGAACATTTAGCTCTGCCCAAGACAGAATCATTATTGCTTCTCTATGAGCTGCAAGACTGCTATGGAATTGTTTGGCTGAATCCTAACTGGATGACCTTGTAGAACCTTAAAGGGCTAACCAAATCTCTTGGTGTTCCAGAATACTAATAGGGAGAAAGCTTCCTCTGACAACCAAATTTCCTGCAAAACAACAAGGTGTCTATGACTCCTTCCCCATTTATTATGCTGGCATTTGTGGTCATAGTTTGGTGATATAAAGTCATCAGAAGGAAACATTTCCCTGATTCCAGGGCTTGATTGCTGAGTCAGAAGACAACCTGGTCCTCGGTGTCAGGCATACTGGTAGATCAATGGATTATAGTTTCATATGCCACACAACCAGTATGTTGTATTTGAATATAGTGAAGTGAAAATGGGCAAACATGACAGGAAACTACCATCAAGCCCAGAACACTCATTCAAAAGCAGAGAGTTGGACTGAATCTGGGAGCGGAAAGTCTGGTGTTTGTCTTGTAGATACTCCACATGATGAATTGGTCCCAGCACTGACTACTGAAATTTCAGGATCCAATCAAACCTTTATAGAGTCTAGACAGTCCAATTGACATTGACTGACAAAGTGTGTGCTGACTGTTCTCTTAGCAGGGGGTTGACTAGCTATCCCACAGCGGGAATGTCCTGTAAGTACAGGAGCTAAAATCTTGGTGAATACTTAGCGCATGAAAGACCAAAAGGAAAGGGGAACAAACTGATAAACTTCTGTGCCTACTGTAGCTCAAGGATAGCACTGATTTGCTGGATACATGGAGACATGTAAGTATGCATTCTTAAAGTCCACAAAGGACAGGTAGTCTCTCTGATGGAGGAAAGCTATGACTGACCTGGTGAATTCCAAACAATTTTTTTGCACATAAATGAAAATATTGAGTGCCTTGAGATCCAAGATGGGAGAACAATACCAATTACGCATTGAAACAAATGTTCTGCCAAAGCAGCATGAAGATCTTTTAGTCTGATATGCTTTTGGTCCTAGCAGTCACAACAGACTCATTATCATTTTAAAAGTGGGGGCATCACCTCATTGTAAGGATTTGACTGCAGGTTTAGAAGATTTGGGGTCCAAAATTTGCAATTGAAGTGGTTTCTTGATTTAGATTTAGGCTCCATGCACACTGGACTTAAAAAACGTTGATTCTACAGGCATTTGACGTTTTTTTCTCCTGCCTCTAGAAGCACTTCTTTTGTGTCTTTGCACATTATTGACTGCTACAGGTGTTTTCTGTCAGGGACGTTCAGAGGCAGGAAAAAAAAACCTTCTCTATCGCGTTTCCTGGAGTCCCTCCTAAACTCCTCTTATCTCTTCTGAACGTCAAGTGCCAACGTTTTTTTAGGTGTGTTGTGGGAGTTAAAACTTTTGCAGAGGGGAGTGTAGTGCAAAAAACGCCTATAAACTAAACTCTCATAGACTTGCCTAAACTCTCATAGACTCGCCTAAACTTTCTACAATATGCTTTCACTTTGCGTCTTTTATGCCACGTTTTTCAAGCTAAAAACGTTGACGTTTTTACTGCTCCTAGTGTGCATGAAGCCTTGGACCTAAAAGGCCTGGAAGAAATTAAAGGGACTCATTTTAGCATCAGAAGCCGGTGGCTTACTAGGCTGATGCTTAGGTTTCTTTTGCTTCAATAAAAGGGTGCTTTTTCCTCTTGTGACCTCTTTGATATTTCTGTCCAGAGAGCGACCAAATAGACATTCATCAGTAAGGCTTCATTCACATAGATGGTTTGAGGTTTAAAATATGTAGTGTAAAATCCTGCCCTTTTTTCTTGCCTAAGGAGCTGCATGCATATATGACATATTCTGCAAATGCAGAAATTCTACTTTCAGGGAATACATCATAAGCGCATTTGTGTTTTTACACTGATTTGCAAAAGTACTGGCATATACAAAAATATGATTACATAAAGCCATTCATTTATACAGACAGCTATTTTTATGGATCTGCAGCTCCCTGGGTGGGAAGGAAAAAAAGCAGGATTTATGCTAGAATATATTGTAAGCTTTAAACCATCTGTGTGCATGAGGCATTAAAGGCATACGTGCTAGTATTTTTTTGTACTGGTATTCTGCAGACCAGCATTTTAGCTAAAGATATTATTAGACAGGAGACTCTCTGGGTATTAGATCTACAATATCCACTAGCCTATTAACACAGTAGTGTAATGTACCTGCATAGGCTCCAAAACTGTTATCAATTTCAGGCTCTTTAGAGATTTAATTCATCCAGACTTCTAGGTTCTGACGCATCCTCTGTAGCTCAAAAGATGCAACCTATAGAATCGCCTATGGAGATTTTTAAGGGTAAAAGTTTGACACTATTCCACGAGCGGGCGCAATTTTTAAGCGTGACATGTTGGGTATCATTTTACTCTGCGTAACATTATCTTTCACAAAATATGTTTTTGCAGCCTTGGGATCTTTAAGGGAGCCTTTTGGATGGTTTCAGACACAGGTTGCTCCAATTTCAAAACATAAGTTCATACTGCATTTGTAAGAACTGATATGGCATATGCCAGCAGACCGAGGTTCCTTGTGTATAGACTCTGGAGGAGAAGGCAGAGAAGTAAGTATAAGGCCCATGCATTCTGGTGCAGAAATCAGGGTAGTGATTTTGTTCATAAAATCTAGCATAGCTGTAAAAAAAAAAAAACTTTTAAATAATTCCTAAAGCAGAAAAGGAGCCACACCTGAGGAAGGTAGGGAAGACTGAGAAACCTGTGGACTTAAGCAGGAGGCAAAAATCTAAGCAGTCAGCATTAGGCACTAAAGAAGGAATGCTGGATCACTTCCTTTGTGTCTATGATCTGACATATTGTAAGTATGGTAATATGTGAAAATATTTACTCATAAGGACAAACTGAGGTAAACCCATGACCCTTCTGAAAAGAGCTGTGGGGGGAACTACAGTACCTCATGCTAAAAGCTGAGAAGTGGCAGTGTATATGCAAATGCAGCACAGCTTTTAGTGATGCAGCACTTAATTCTCCTAATTCTCCAAAGAGTTAACCAGCTCAGGGATATCTGCAGGAGATACATATACAAGTGTACCATGCTTAAAAAGGGGCAAAGGCCAAAATAATAGATAATGGAGGCTTAGAAAGCGTCATGCAGAAACAAACATGGTACTGAAGTACCCGGGAGTTTCAATGTCAAAACCTTATAAACATTGTTGCAGTTTAGGGGTTCTTTGCCCCATAAGTGGGCATAGCATTGTCCCAATGATCTTTTTAGGGACTGGATCCCACCTGCGGCTGTGTTACAGCCCTGGACCTGTAAAGCACTTCACAGCTAGCAAACCGGTATACTAAGTGATCCGAGGAGAGCCATGACCAGTGCTCAAGGTTACATTACAGGCTGGCCCTGCATCTTAATTGTGGCAGGGTCCAGGAATAGCCTCCAGGGCAGTGCAGAGGATTTGCTGATCCAAATTGCTGCAACATGATCTTAGCTCTGCAGCACATCAAAGAATCTTGATTGAAGAAAAACATTACTCTTGATAAAAAAAACTAACATTGGTAATTTTTTCTCCAAACAGAAAAAAGTGTCCATCCTCCATGGACACTAGCAAAAAGCTCAAGTAGTGGGAGGGGTTATAGTCAACTTGCCAATGGCTTTTTTGTTTGCCACTGTCCAGTCCCTCCTGTAAGCAGCAGTCTAACCCAGTTTTCTTATAATTTCTTCTGATTGTGTGTCCCTGAATGAATGATAAAGAAATCCTAATTTTTATTTTAAAAAGAGAATGTATTAAACATTCATATATTTTCCTGGTTAAAGCCCTTAAAAAATCGAATTGAAATAGAATGCCTATGAAATAGAATTACATGCCATGGATCACAGATTATCTTAAACAGTTTGATGGTTTTCATTCAATCTTTTCAAGATTACCTATTATTTGCAGTTAAAATTGTAAAGATAATCTTGTAATGAAAAAACTGTTATATTACAGAAAGGTACGTGTCACATATATACAATGTACTTGCACATACAGACCTCATACCTCATGTAATGGATCACAAATAGGTTATTTGATAGTACATCACTAATCATTGACTAAGTGTAAGAAAATCACCCTTTAGGAGGCATCCAGAGTAAAGGATGATTGTATAAATGTAATTAAATAAGATGGTGACTAGTCTAATAATAGCAGTAAAGTACCGTAGTTGCCCAAGATTCACAGACCATACAATCTACTGTTAATGTACAACCTCCTTTAGTTCTACCATCAATTATGCGTGTAAGAACCTCCCTGATTTGATACTAATTGAATAGATTGCTTAGGTTTGTCCTCATATTACATTACATATTACAGTTTTGGTAACCCTAAAGGAAACTGTAGAGAGATTGTGCAATCAGATTGTATAATCTATGGATATGTTTAACCACATATATGTATGCCCCATACTGATATACAAAGCTTTACTCAGACCTTAGGCTAAGGCAGTGTCTACATACTATATATACTATAATATAGGATATATATTACATACACTTATAAAATCTCAGGGAATATTGGGCAGCAAATTTACTGCTATTAATCGGTTTACAATAATTAAAGATCCACAAATATAGCTTTGCTTCAATTAAAACTCTTTTTTTTTTAATTAATGGAAGGCACATTCTATACAGATTTCAATAATTTATATGGCTATTTTATTCTGTGACAAGCATTGGTTTGTGTCCGAGACAATCTTGGTTACAGCTGCTGCAAGTTGTATCTGTTAAATCATGGGGCACCTGAGATCACATTAGTCTTGTGAATAATGCTACATTCACTTGGGTGCACACAGGTGGCCAAGGGCAGCCGTCTGAAAGAATGTAACTGCAGCTAATCTGGCAGTCCTAATATAAAACAGGTAGGGAATGTGCTGGAAATGTTTTTGCAGCCTTGGGCCCTTTAAGGGAGCCTTTGGGGTGGTTGTAGGCAGCAATAGCAGCCACCTCTAAATGCAGTACACCCCTCCCAGGGAAAAAAAAGCATAAAGGTAGTTGCTGATGTATGTATATGTCTACATTCACACGGACAAAGGGGGGAAATAGCTTGCTGTGTTCAGAAGTGGCTACACACCGCCTCCAGATGCATGGATGCATACAAACTGGCTGATTAGCAGCAGCCAGAAACTGCACACAGATGCCAACCCTCAATGTATGCTGTCAGGGTCAGTAGGAGGCTCTGATTACATGTAACTGCTCAGATGGGTGGTTACATGCGAACAATTGTGGTGCCAGCCATTGATTTGTAGAGTAGAAATCTGACAGCCACCACTGACAACTATTGCTGCTCTCACACAGAGTGTGCATGCAACTTTTAGAACTGCCAGGAATAATCTACTGATTCTCAATGGCGGTTGCCTCTGGCTATCCATGTGCACTGTGTGAATATAGCCTAACTTTTTGTCTGGGAGAATGCTTTAAGCTCTCATTTCTTATGCCCCGTACACACGATCGGAAATTTCGACAGGAAAAGTCCGATGTGAGCTTTTGAATGTAAATTCCTACCGTGAATGTTCCATCTGACTTTTGCTGTTGGAATTTCCGTCAGCAAAAAAATTGAGAGCTGGTTCTCAAATTTTCAGACGGAAAAAAATCGTATAGGAAAATCCGATCATCTGTAGGAGTTCCAACGTCCAAAATTCCGACGCAGGCTGGGAAAACAATTTTGACGCATGCTTGGAAGCATTGAACTTCATTTTCTCGGCTCGTCGTAGTGTTGTACATCACCGCATTCTTAACGGTCGAAAGTTCAGAGAACTTTTGTGTGACCGTGTGTATGCAAGCCAAGCTTGACCAGAATTCTGTCAGAAAAACCATCCAAGGTTGTGTGTTGTGTGTACGAGGCATTAGCCTCCCTTTTGCTAAAGCACCTGTAGCGGGGTCATCCTGTCAGGAGTTAATGACAGGCCTTAACCCATGCTGGAACTATATTCACATTTGTACTTATGTTGAAACACCTTTAAGAAGTTATGCATTGTGGGATTGCGAGTGCTAGGAGATATGAACAGACTACATTTCCCACAACACACTGCCCTGATGGACCATGAGACGCCTCCGCACAGATTTGTGGGAGAGGCTACTTAAGAAGAGGGAGGGGCGCTTTCTCTCTCTCTCTCTGGGACCAGCCTTTCTCCTCTGCGGAGCTGCTGACAGGGACAGCCGTGCTGCTAGGCCCAGAAGCCTGGGCCTAAATTTCCTGAGAGGCTAGCCATGCAGAAGGAAGCAAGACTCCTGCATCCAGCCTGTATGTCCGGAGATCGGAGAGGAAGCCCAGCTGACAAGTGAAACAGTGGAATACCCCGCCCAGGATCTTCGTACCGTGGAGCCTTAGTACTCCCTTTAGACAGACACTTTAGTGCCATCTCACAGGCCTCCCGCCCCCTTGTTTGGCCTTCAGTCTGAACTTATACCCATTTCACTATCTATAGTGGTTGTACGGAAGTGACTGACGCTGGCTAGCGATCAGCTCACCAACGTTTGATGTTGACCATACTTTGTTGAAATTAACTTCACCTTATCTCCTATTACTTGTGGATTACAATTACTAAGTGCACCATCCGGCCGCAACTTGATTTTAGTTGTTCTGCAGAACTGCCCGCTAGAGGGCGCTCTCGAGCATAGACTGCCTGTTTAGTTTAATTGAATGGTACCATTCTTTAGTATTAAATTCCTGTGTTAATGCTATTTACTGGTTTCAGCAAGGGCTCTTGCAGTATTATTGTACACTATTGTATAACAAGTTATTGACCTACCATTCAAATCCATATCTACTCTCTTTAGTCTACCTCAAGTAAACTCATTCTTTTGGTTTAAATATACTACTTGTGTGAAGTGTGTTTTCTCATCCAAGGGGCCGCCCAGGAGCAGGTAATATTGTCATTCCATTGTTATTTCATGCTATACACCTGCTATTGTGACCCCAGTCAACAGAGGTCACAATACACTCACTGGGCTTCTGATGTGTCACGGGAGGGTTCGAGCAAGTTAATAGGGGTGTGCTAAGTCAAAAGAGAGTAGATCCCAAAACAATCCAGTGGCTCCTTCGGGGGGTAGCACTGCACACCTAAAATAGAAGAACAGGTTATACTGGAATGTTATATACATATATGTTAAAATTTACAACCTTCATTTTATTTCAGATAATGCAACTTTTTGTTTATGGTACTTTAAATCATTAAAAAACATTTTTCTTTCAATTGTAATTAACAAACTATGGATCACACATGTATTAGTCCCTTTCCAATGCAGTTAGCTTTCCCTTTTTTCCTTACATACCGTTACAAAACTCTGACTGGCCTGTCCTCTTAGCATATTTATCATTCCACAGTATTGATTAAATGTAGCTTAAATAGGCACTTCACAATTCTTTAGGCTGACACTTATTGACATTGTGTTTCATACAGAATCTGGTATATCTATTAGTTATTTTTATTTCCTCCTCTATTCACTACATATTATTAATCTTACTAAACAACCAAATGAGATTGTGATTTCTAGTAAAGATTTATTACACCTTATTGACCTGTTATGTTATTTGTAGCTATGAAAAATACAGTAAAATTATTAAATTTATCAAATTACATGTGAGCAAAGCATTGATTTTTATTTTGTGGTAATTTCTTACTGCTACTAATGCTACAGCTACATATAGTTTTGAAAACATAGTATGTTTAATGCATCAGCTGTATATTTATTCATCCAGAAGGATCTCAGCTGAGCTCAGCATGGCTACAGAGCATGTATGGGGGGAATTATTCAGTTTGAGTGCATACTTAATCTAATTATGGCTAAGAGTCTGCATTAGAAGTAATGGCTTACAATATGCAAATGCTTCCCATGAATCAGTGAGCATCACATAAAATAAGGAAATGCAAGGCAGATGCCTCCTATGAGAAAATTAAAACCTTGAAAGATAGACAGACAGCAGAGAGTGCTGTGTCTACAACATAGATAATGCATAACTTTCTGCATTAGCTCCAGAAAAGGGCAGAAGTACTGAAAATGTTCTAATTCTCTCATTTCTGCTGAGCAGCCCATTAAATAACAAGTTCATCAAAAAAGTTTTGATATGCAATTTCAAATAATGTGTGTACTGTATACACATGGTTGTGGTCTATATTCAGTAATGGATCAGTGTTGTGTTTCCCTGCCCCTTACCTCCGGAGCTATGACATCATCATGTACCCTGTGCAGTTATGCCACTGTTTGTACCATGTTCAGTTGCCTGATCACGTGTAACCCCTGTTTGCTGAAAACAGATTAGTAGGTCAAAGATATATGAAAAAAGTAATCACAGGTTGTTTTACTAAAACTGGACAGTGCAGAATCTGGTGCAGCTCTGCAAAAAAAAAACAATCAGCTTCCAGTTTTTTTTTTTTTGCCAAATCTTAATTGGACAAGCTGAAGTTAAAAGCTGATTGGCCACCATGCACAGTGCACCAGATTTTGCACTCTCCAGTTTTAGTAAATCAAGCCCAGAGTTTGATGTTGCAACTTACCAGTGAATTACACACACAAATACACGCACATACAACAATGAATTCTTATAGAAAGTATTTATTTATTAAAGAAAGTATACAGCAAATTTTATTATTCAGCTCTAATGTTATTAAAGTAATTGAGTTTACTGTGTTCTATAGTAAATCAACTGTAAACTTTTCCATCGATGTATAGTTTGTGACTAAACGGGTAGGAGCAAAGGGGTGGCCTCTAATGCTTATTGCACACATATACTTTAAGGCTGGGTTCACAGTAGTGCGAATTGGATGTGGGTTTCCCCCAATTCGCATGACAAGAGATTGTGACTGGTGTTCTGTCAAATTATTCAACCAGTCGGAAACTCCAACTACTTAAACCAGTTGTAATTGGAGTTTGTGGCAAATCGGTGGTTGGACATCACACCGGCAACCAAATAGAGTCTGGTGCAGGATATTAAGAGCAGAGATTCTTACTCTGCTCCGCTACTAGCCAACAAAATGACTTTGTCCTTGTTATCCGCTGTGCTGTTAAAACAGCTCATTCTTCCTGTACAGTTGTCGGTGTTGTGTTTAACCACCAATTTGTCAAAATCTCAAATTACTAAGGGTTTAAAGCAGGGGTGCCCAACATTTTGAATCGCAAAGGCCACTTAAGCGACTTGGTAACTGGTCACGGGCCACAATCAGCGGAGCGGGCGGAGGGCAGGTTCATGCCCGCTCTGCATATACAGAGTGGACACGGACACAGCCTGATCAGATTGGAGGTAGGACACAAGTAGGTTTACATCTGCCACTCCTTAGAGGTGAATGGAGGGTCCAATTGAGTTATACTGACCGTGCGAAAGGGGCCCATGGCTGCATTCACACTGATGCGCTGCGGTTTACCCACACCGTGGGTGCAAAGCAGTGTACCTTTGCCTTTTTTGCACTTTTTAATAGATTTCTATTATATTCTTTCTTTTTTTTTTTTTTTAAAGTGTATTTTGTGCGTGAACTCGAGAGAGAGGAGCCGGACTGCAGGAGCTGGGAGTAGGCAGACCCTCCCCCCGGAGGCAATCGCCATCCTTCTCCATGCCCCCGGTGGCAATGGCGGGTGTGAGGGGGGCCTCCCACCCCCCCCCCGCCCTACCTGCTCCACTTGGGAGCCCAACTGGGGCCCAACAGGACCCCATCGGGGCAGAGGGACTCCCCCTATGAGGGAGTGAGGGGGCCCAACCCACCAAGCCAGCCCCGTAGGTCCTTCGCCTCTCTTTAGGAGACCGCATGGCCAAAGTGCGTGCGTATTAAACCAATTTTTGTGTGCGTGCAAGTGTGGTGGTTTTTTTGTGGGGGAGGGGGTGGGCGTACTAAGCACAGGCGTACCTTGCATAGCACACCCACCGGGAGCCGGGCTGAGACCACCAAACTCAATTCACATGTAGCCGAGACCGGGATCCGAACCCTTGGCTGCAGAGGTGAACGGCTTGTCAGCGCAGTGCCAATCACGTTGAGCCACCACAGCTCCTCCAAGTCTATGGCTCAGCGCAGGTAACCCACAGTTGCACTGTTCTGCATCTGCGGATTAGTTTGAAAGCAGCCGGGTAACCACTGCAGAACAGATATGACCATATATACAGTGTGATTTTAGTAAGAAACTGACTTTTAATAACAGTATTCTATTCTATTCCATCCCAGAGCAGGAGGTCGTGGCCCACATCGGAGGGCTCCACGGGCCACATGTGGCCTCCAGGCCACTGGTTGGACACCCCTGGTTTAAATAAACCGGAAGTTAAGTGAGTGACTGCGGAGCAGATTGCACAAGGGTCCTGTGCGTCTTTGGCTCAGGTTCAGTTCTCAGTTCAGGCAAAAATGTGGGCCTAATTTTCTCCCTGAATGAAGAAAAGGGACAGACTTGACCCCTGCTGCAAGCAGCATTGACATAAGTGTAAACCCAACCATAGTCCTGTTTTGCATTTCTACACAGTGATTGTGATGTCTTACTCCTTGGCGCAATGTAAGTTATTGAGGGGGACCAGCTCATTAGGCACAATGCTTTCCCTGTGTGATTGAAATGTTTTCCCACCAGAGAAACAAAGGTTTAAGGAAGTCATCTAGTAGTCAGTCTGCAAATCTGCAATTTAATACAATAATAAAATAAAGGATGACTGAGCATAAAAAAAAATAAAAAATTAATAACATAAGTCACAGTCACATTGTTGAACCAAGAAGAAGAATGTATAAGAAGAAACTTTGGGGTTGATTTGGTAAAACTGAAGTGTTCAAAATGTGGTGCAGATGTGTCTGGTAACCAATAAGCTTATAACTTCAGCTTGTTATAATTAAGCTTTGATTGGTTTCTATTTACAGCTGTTCCAAAATGTACACTCTCCACTTTTAGTAAATCATCCCCTTTCTGTTTTGCCAAAAGGCTTACTAGCTAATTTTTTTATACATGTTTGATGAATATGCACATGCAGCCTTCTGTAGCATGCTGAGAATGGAGCCACATTTCAAAATAGTGTAACTCAAGTGCACATGCAAGGGCGTTACATTATCATCAGCTGCCAAATGGGAGCAGAACTACCGGACTGTGAGGAAGAAAAGAAGAACATGGCAGAAATTATGGTGGGAAGCTTGTGCCTCTCATTGCTGGAGAGAAACACACAGGAAAGTGAGTCATAATGTGAAAGTATGCTCTGTACTCTTGCACATTATGGCAAATGCTGCCTAGCCACACCCTCTCAGATACATTTCACTTTAATGTTAAAATGTATATGTAAACAAAAACTTTGTTATCTTTGGATAGAGTGCTGCAGGGTTAGGCTACATTTGCACACTGCTACTGTGTTTGACATCTAGCTGTGGCCGCTAAACCTGTACACCTCAATGATAGGTTGTCAGCACAGCCAGCGATTACTTGCGGTCATCACTGCTGGACACAAGTGGGAGCTTCCCCCTAACTTCCTATTGCATCTCGCAAACAAGACGTAAAGGGAAATATCCTTGTTGTTACGCAGGTAGTAAAACATTAACTGGTAGAAGTTGAAACTCTGTCCCACACTCTGAAATACCTAAAAATACCTAAAAAAAAAGAATTCTATACATACAGTTTAATAGTGTGATAATAACTATGCTTTACCTTTATTATAAGGTATTGCAAACGTAGACCCTGGCGCTAAACATTGATCACAGCAGGAACTCAATCCTAAAATGTTTACAAATATAATTTAAAAAATCTGTACAGCATTGACAATTGTTTAACTAAATGATCATATTATGTTCATATGATCCCCGAGATACTGATGCTTACAAATAGCCTCCAAGCTCAACCGTACCTCCGAAGGAACAACAAGTTTATTGAACCAAAATATTAAGAGAATTTTGAAAGATAAAGAAGAAGAAGTGAAGCAATGATAGAAAATAAAGTGAACAAGAAACATAAGAGTCAAGCCACAAGAGTTAATTAAATGGAAAATTAAACAATTTGTAACAGATGAAGCTCATAAATACCAAATCACCTTATGTCATGTAGTGGAGCACAGATCCATTAACCATGGACAGATCCAATACATTCCTCTGGTGGTCTTACAGAGTCAAAAGATAAATTCCTTACACTGCCACAGGTAAAGATGAACACAGCAGGTAATATACTGTACAGTAAACTCTTGTAAATTGATTGTATTTTTGATAATGTAGGATTCCATGCTTTTATTCGACAAACTCTCATATATTAGGCAGTTTAAAACATCAACAAAGTAATAGGCAAAGGGAAAAGCAGAGTCACCATTAGGGCCAGTTCACACCATAGAAATGCAGTCCAGATACGTTCCAGATGCTTTTAATGCATTTTTGATGTGCTTTTGCTGCGTTTTTATTTAGCCCAGTGCATTCCCCCCCCCCTCTTTTTTTCTTAACCACTTGCCAACCAGGCCAATTCTGACATTTCTCTCCTACATGTAAAAATCAAAAAAAAAAATTGCTAGAAAATTACATAGAACCCCCAAACAATATACATGTTTTTTTTAGCAGAGACCCTAGAGAATACAATGGCGGTCATTGCAACTTTTTATCTCGCACGGTATTTGCGCAGCAATTTTTCATGCTTTAAAAAAAACAGTAAAGTTAGCCCAATTTTTGTTGCATAATGTGAAAGATGAAGTTATGCTGAGTAAATAGATACCTAACATGTCACACTTCAAAATTGCACACGCTTGTGGAATAGCACCAAACTTCGGTACTTAAAGATCCCCACAGGCAACGCTTTCCTTTTTTTTTTTACTGGTTACATTTTTTGTTAATTCTACTTTCAACTTTTTAATTTGACACTTGAATCTTTTTTTTTAAATATCCATTGTAATATGAATATGGCATGATCAGAGCTCTTTACAGTGAGATATGGGGTCAATAAGACCCCACATCTTACCTCTAGGCTGGGAAGCCTGAAATCCCCAAAAAAATATCACGGCCTCTCAGCCAAGTGACACCGTTTGTTTGAATGCAGAGGCCGAGCGTGACGTCATAACATCACGCCCAGCCCCTGACGATCATCTGGTCCACCAGAAATCTCTATGGTGAACATCCGAGGCCGGTGGATCCGTTCTCCAACTTACTGATTGCAGCGGTGAGTTGGTAGAAGCATTGGAGGGCAGCAGGAGGATGTCCCCTCTCGCCACCCATAAGAATGGTCAAGTGGCTATGATCATTATTTTGGTGTAGGGAATCGCCAGCTGAAAAAGCCGATATCTAAATGATGCCTGTAGCTTCAGGCATCATTCAGATATAGCCCCACAAATGCCAGCCGTCGGCAAGTGGTTAAATAAGGACATGTGTGTTCCGGTGTGTTTTTGGTGCATTTGACAGTGTTCCAGTACAGTCCAGCGCAGGATAAAAAAAAATGGAACTGCAACGCACTGGAACTGCAAACACTGGTGTGAACAATGCCATTAAAAACCATATAACCTACTTTCCATGCATTTTTGATGCAGAGAAAAAAGGCACTGGACTGCATGTGGCGTGAACTGGCCCTTAAAATGTTCTAGCTGTTGTATATCCTACATTCACAGGTGACATAACTTTTCTTAATTGTACTCTGCTATTCATCAATAAATATTCCAGCAAATAAGTTTCGAAACCCTCGTTTCTATATTTCCCTAATATATCATTTAGCAAATGTCACTAATAGGGACATATTACGTCACTGATACTCATTGATGGTTTAATTAATCAATCAACAACAATTAAATGTAGTAATGTCTAACCTCTAAGTCAAATCTACACCCTTGGTTAATCACATAATAACCCACATATATCATGTAAAGTTGGGAAGGTGCAAGAAAATATTGGGAATAAATGATTCATGATTCTTAATTAATCATTGTTATTTTATAGTTAATCTGTTCATTTTTCTTCCTGAACCTACAGTCATCCAAAACTAGGGGCCAATCAGTCATTCTATCGCATGCAACAAATTTAAAAATCCATCATTACCAAAATCAACCTTTATCTCTAGGGAGTTACAACAAATTATTTCTTCCTCTTTTAGGAAAAATGTCATAATAAGATTGTATTACAACCTTTTACATAATATACAAATTTGGAAATATATCATTCCTAATTAGGATGTTTTGTTTGAATTTTATCTGGCACATTTTCAAAATTAAAACTGAACTCTAGGTGCGATTAGAGAGTGCCTTGCATTGAATGAAATTCAATACCCTACGTGAATGGTAGAAGTGCTGAACAAGAGATCTCTCACGGTTATTATGCAGAAGAGATGCGGTTCAGGACAAGACTACGAAGACTATAGTAGTGCTGATCACTACAGTGATTTGCAGTTTTCCTAGCGATCACTCAGATATAACATATGCATGCTTAAATTGGTCCAACCTGGACCAATATAACAATGCAGTGAAAATACTATCTAGAGTTCCACCTTAAAGCTGGGTTACAACAACAATTAGCATTTTTTAAATGTATGTCCTTTCATCATGCGTTTTTATAATAAAAATCCGGTCACTTACTATTTTACAATCCGCCGCCGTTTCCACATAGTTATTCAAAAAAGATAGTTTATAAAACTATGTCCACACCGTTGTCATTTTGCTTGTGGGCATTGTGAAGCCCACAAGCACTTACTTCCTGGAAGTCTTGGATGGGGAGTTATAATAGGGTAGCCCACTGCATCCTGGGAAATGATGACACACATTTGCCAGGAGCATTAGCGTGCTGAGGAGCCGAGGGAGATGATGTCAGAATCTTAGGTGATTCCGAAGGCAGATTTTGTGGGACTGCATAGCAACAGGCATTTCCATTTTTTTTTCTTTTTTAGTTCTAATGAGCATAATAATGAAAAAAAAATGTTGGGATGGAAACTCCACTTTAAGTGCACACTATTGCCTGGATTCACAGACATCGGCGCACATTTATGCCACCGTAGCATATCTCTTTTACGCTACACCGATGCAGCGCAGAGAGGCAAGCATGGAATTCACAAAGCATATATTACGTAGGCATAAGCTGGCATAAGTGGAAATAGGTGGAAGTGGGCTGGAAGTGGGCGTGATCCATGCTAATGAAGCGTGACCCAATGCAAATGATGGGCCGGGCGCCAGACAAGTACTTAAAACGAACTGCGCATGCGTCTAGACGTGGACGTATCCCCGTGCGCATGCGCACAACCACGTCGGAACAACTGTCTAAGATATGCCGGATCACTGTGTACGCCGTTAACATAACCTACGCCCAGCCAGACCCACGTCGGCCCATATTCACAGACGTCCAATATGTAGGCTTGTGTTCTCTGGTCCATACCTTTGCATGGGTTGCGCCTCATCTGTGGGGAATAACTTTATCCCGGACTGTTAAACGTATACAAACTGTGTATATCATGCGCCGGGCGCAAGTACGTTCGTGCTTTGTCGTTATTCCCTCATTTGCATATGTGAATGCCTAATCAATGGGAGAAGCAACATACGTCCAGACCATATTTGCGCCCACGCCACGCCAGCGTAAGTAAGATACGTCGGGGTAGGATGGCCTATTTTTAGGCGTATCTTGGTTTTTGACTCTGGCGCACACATACGTTGGGCGCATATGTATGTTACGCCGGGAAAAGGTGAGTTACGACGGCGTAAGTCCTTTGTGAATCAGGGCCTATATATTCTGCCTACCGAATGACTAAGACCCCGGTGGGTGGGGAGAAATACATCAGTGTGTATGGTTTAGTTGGGATATGTAGGCTGAGGCTGCTCTTTATTATTTATTCATCTGGGCTAGTCAGGATCCTTTGTCCTTCGTTTTTACTATCCCCCTGAATTGGTACTAGGACAAGCCTGCACCCCATGTTCTGGGACATGCTTATAGCTTTGTTTTGAGGGCGCCAAAAGCAATCAAAAAAAGTTACACATTTAATTATAACATTTACGTGCAAATTGCCCTAGATTACATTAGTATGTGTTGCTAAAGCTTCATGATTGATTGAAAAAACTTTAATGCAAACAAAGAAATGGGTTGACCAGAGACCGAAAGATGATAGAGTAAAGCAATAGATGATGCTAGACTTCCTCCAGCAAAATAAATAAGGTGAGATCTGTTTGGCTTGCTACAATTTCTAATGCACACTTTAAAAAGCTTGCAATGTGCAACAAAATCAGAGTTTACATTTTCATTAAGGGATCCCATACAACTGTACAAGATTGAGAGAAAAGTACACATTTGTCGTTTTTTTCCTTGAACCCAGCAGGGCTGAACGAAACAAAAACTGACAGCTCAGGAAGAGCCACTGTACTAACTATCCGATGTTAATACAGCAATCTCCATTTGCTGAGAGAGCTGATCGGTAAACCGATCGACAGACCTTTTTGGTCATGCCCCTTCGACAGAAGCCGGCCCAACTCCAGTACACGCATGCCGAATGTTGGCTGGTTTCTATTGAACTGGCCGATGCCACCCAACATTTGACCTGTGCGTACTTAGCTTTAGGCTGGAGTTCGGGTTTAACAAATCATAATATTTTAAGCTAATTGTAAGGGTTTACACTTTAACTGGATTTTAAAGATGCAGAAAAAGCAAATTAGGGATTTAACTGCTACATAGCAATAATCGTTTTATATGCAATGACTCCCTATTCATTAGTGTGGCGTTTTTGTAAGCGTGTGACTTTAGAAGATTAATGAAAATATGCAGCAATACAAATAATAAAATGCATTGCTCACAGCAAAGGTGTTGACTATACAGGGCCTCTAATCTCTTTGTTAATAATGTCATTTTACTTTTTTAATTATATTTTTATTTACTTCATTATTTTTGTCTAGGCTGTATCTCCAAGCCATGTTGAGAAAACAAGCATTTAGCATAAATATCACCTGTCTGCAGCACTTTACTGATGCAAAGCTACCAGATTTTCTGTGTGTATTAATATACTTTGTGATCCCTAGGTGCAGAGTGCTTGTAATTCTTTTTTTTGCTCCAAAGCTTTAGAGCATTGCTCAGCTAGTTCCTGCTCTAGGGGATAGAAAGGGACTTCCAGGCCAAAATGTCAGAGATAATACAACCTTTCCTGTGCTTCTTCATTTTCCACAACATTTATGCTAATTGGTTTTCTTGCCATGGCATACCAAATGCAAATGGCACATTAAATCCCTTAAGATCGCAATCTGCTAATGGGTAAGTACAAGGCTTAATCATTGCATACCAAGTAGGTGATCCTAAGAGAAAGCATTTATAACAGAGCCGAAATTCCCATTCACTATTTACCGATACCAGATGTTCTTTATTGTCTTTTTTTTAATAAAACTGTTCTTGGTCAGATGTTGATCTTATGGGTCCAGATGACAAAGCGCAAAACATAGTCAATGATACTAACAATTTATAAAGCATACCTTTGGTCATTAATATGGTTTAATAGAAGTGGGTAGTGAAAACGTCAGAGTGTTGTGGAAGGGTAGTGTTAACCCTTGTTTCCTCTTTTAATTACAATTGACACATTGAAATGCTTTAAAAGTGAGCTTGTGTAAGATTGTCAAGTAAAAAAACTAAATTTAAAGCAGATGTACACCCCTCCAGGATGACATTTGTTTCATCCTTTTTTTTTTAACAATATTTCAGTTTAACTGATCCCCTTTAGCCTCTTTTAAGCCCTGTACACACTAAGGGCCAGATTCAGGTAGATGGGCGCTTCTTTACTTTGGAGTAACGTTTCTCATTTACGTTACTCCGCCGACACTTGCTCCTAAACTTGCGCCGGAGTAACGAAAATGCGCTGGCGTAACCCGACGCAAGTGGAAGTGGGTGTGATCATATGTAAATGATGGGCGGAGCGCAGCGCAGAGGCTTATGTTCAGCGCATCATCCACGGAGCATGCGCAGTAAGTGAGGCTTCACTCGCCCCCTTGTGCGCATGCTCACAACTTCCGTCGGCACCACTTCACGGGAAACGTCAGCGCAATGCGTTCCGTTGGGCGTTTAAATGCGCCCGTAGATGCGCCATTCCGGCACTAAAGTATATCCTGTTCCCCCTCCCCGCAGTGAAGTTACTTTTGTTCTGAGATGGCTGCTCCCGTTCCCCGCAAACACACAGGAGAAAGCTGAACTCTAAAGGCCAGGAGCTGTCAGCCGTCATCACGGCTATGGAGACCTATGATGTCTTCCTCCATGGCTGTAAAAGTTGACAGACAAGCATGGACAGAGGTGTTGTCCTGCAAGTGGGGGTGCTCAGCTAGCTCTTATCGTCGGTAACGCTGCTGAAGCTGCTCTCCTGCTGACCTGTGGCCATCTGGAGTAAAGATAAAGCAGCTATTTGTAGAAATAACTTTGCGCCGGACGGACGAGATACGCGCGGTGCATGTAGCCAGCGTATGGTGCTAATCCGTTCGCGAATCGGGAAATCTCCCTCATTTGCATATTTGCAGGGGAAATCAATAGGCACGACTGATGCGCCAAGCGAAATTATGCGCTGACGAGACTCTGGTGTCGGAAAGTTAAGCCGATCGGAAATGGCCCGTTTTCTGTCGCATCTAGTTTGGTGGGTACGGCCACATAGAAACGACGGCGCATATTCACAGTTACGCGGCGCATATCGAAATACTCCAGCGCAACTCTACCTGAATCTGGCCCTATCAGTTTTCCTGCAGGTTTTTCTCTTCAGGTTTACCAAAACCATGTAGTGCAAGGGCCTGCCTGATTGCATACAAATTGAAATTCTTAAGGTGTGACCTCATATTAGATGGTTTTGGTAAACCTGAAGAAAAAAACCTGCAGGAAAACTGATAGTGTGTATGGGGCTTTAGCCACTTTCTGTCTACATATCTGCTCCATTATTAGATTCATGTCATTGAACCAGGTGGGCTTCCTTATATTGACAATGGCCATGCAATGAGCATTGGCACAGCTGTCTGTAGATTCCCCTGAAAGCGCATGTAAGAGGGTGACACACAGATGGACAATTAGGAGACAGGGACAAAGCATTGCTATAGTATAACAGGACGTTTCTGAACAAGGCCTTACATGGCAGGATTGTCAGATAATAATTTACCTAAAGTTGTAGCATTAAATTAAAACGTATATTGGATATTACATTTACTTGTTAGGCCACGTACACACAACCAAATAAATCCGATCAAATTGTTCTGACAGACCGTTTTGATCAGATTTGTCTGCTGGGGTATATTGGTTTGATCGTGTACACACGATCAAACCAAAATCCCCGCCGGCAGACAGAGCGGTGACGTGGCGGTGACGTTGACGCCGCCACGTCACCGTCACCAGGAAGTAAAACACTTCCGCGCATGCGTCAAATCCATTCGATGCATGCGCAGAGAGATATGTCTGCTGGTTAGCGTACTAACCAGCAGACATGTCGGACGGACGGGTTCCCAGCAGACAGATTTTAAAGCATGCTTTAAAATCTGTCTGCTGGAAAAACCCGTCTGTCCGCCCGTACACACGATCGAATTTGTCTGCTGAAACGGTCCATCGGACCGTTTCCAGCAGATAGATTCGATCGTGTGTACGCGGCCTCAAAGACTATTATACATTTTAGTGGGTTTACATATTTAAATACTTTAAATTCATTTTCCAGACCTATACATCATACATGTTATTTATTCCAACCCAAGCCTTGAACCTTTAAAACTTGAGCCAACTGTAATAATTCCTATGAAAAGAAATGTAGGCCACTCACTACGCGTTAAGTCCTCCGAAGTTTACCCCAGGCCTCCATTTCCATTCAAGCTCTAGTTGTATTCCCAAGAGTGCAATGATGCCCACAGAGATTGTATATGTACTACATGATAGGCATGTGCATTTCGTTTCGTTCCGAATCGAAATTCGGACGAATTTTCCATTATTCGGACATTCGGATGCATACGAATTTCCGAATTGCTATATTAGCGAAAAATTTCGACCGTTTTCGGAATTCGTTCATTTTCGACCGAATTTCGAAAAAAAAAAAATGGTCGAAATCGAATTTTTTTTTTTCGAATTCCGAATCGAATACCCGCGGACTAAATTCGATCGGAATTCGAAAAAAAAAAAAAAAAAAAAAAAAAAAAAAAATATTTTCGAATTTAATTCGAAAAAAATTCTATTCGAAAAGAGACTATTTGTTTTCTAATCTGGTTGAAATATTTTCGATTTCGACCGTTTTTTTTCGAAATTCGGTCGAAAACGAACGAATTCGAAAAAAGGTCGAAATATTTTCGATTTCGACCGTATTTTTCGAAATTCGGTCGAAAACGAACGAATTCCGAAAACGAATTCAACACATGTAACGAACCTAACTTAACGAAATTTATTAAATGACGAATTGAAACGAAACGAAACGAAACGAATTTTTCACTTTTGCACATGCCTACTACATGAGTACTTTTGTAAATTAAGCTCCAGGACTTTCTGATTCCGATGATAGAATTGCATATCACACATAGGTAGGATGACAGTGACGGTAATTTGGGAATTTTTGTGCACACTGTGTATGTTATTAGTTCTCTAGTATTTTAATATTTAAAGAATATATTACCCCAAAAGTAGCCTGTTCTCTTTGCATTGCTTTCTTTTCTGAAATACCTGGTGTATTTTCCAATCCCCCTGCTTTCCTATTTCAAAAAGACACATCTTTCCTAGCATGGTCAGTTTTCTTCCTGTGCTGGAAGAATAGCCTGCCTGTCCTTCAAAGATTAGACTTGTGCTGACATGCTCCCCCCCTCAAACCATTCACTGTGAAGGTCAGTGTACTGTTTTGTTTCTCTATCCTTAGCTCTCTAAGCTCCATATGCAGCTGACAACAAAGATTATGTGATCACGTATAAAAAAGAAAACATTTTTTTTATAGCTACTCCCGCCTAACTCTTTTTCCCTACGGCCTCGTACACACGACCGTTTTCCTTGGCAAAATCCATCAAGAAAAATGCTGGAGGGCATTTTTGCAGAGAAAAACGGTCGTGTGTATGTTTTTTCTCTAGAAAACTGTCGTGGATCTCGACGAGAAAAAAAGAGAACATGCTGTCCTTGTACACACAACCGTTTTCCTTGGCAAAATCCATCAAGAAAAATGCTCCCTATCTCTCGCTCTTCTCTCTTTCTTTTGCCTCTCTCCTGTTTCTACTCCTCTCCCTCGTCCCCTTCTCCACCTCCCTCTTTTTTCCTCACTTTCCCCCTCTTTCCCATTTCCTCTTCCTCTCTCCCCCCCCCTCTTTCTCTTTCTCTCCTGCTGAAATAATGTCACTATGTGTTGACATTTTCAGACAGGCAGATTACATTTTGTGGGTATTGTTAATGGTTAAATATTGTTCATGCTGTTTGAATATCATTTTCTTTCATTTATAACAGGAGTTTGTGTCATGTTTCAGGTTCTCATTAACAATTGTGCTCTGGCAGTAAAATGTTCATGTTTTGTCAGTAATAAAAGTCATGGGAGTTGGTAACTTTGGCTGGAACTCCATTTCTGCATTATATAAACTTCACAGAAGAGTAACATGGCTGTTGTTAGAAAAAAAATTAAAAAGTTAAGAAAAAATTCTTGAGATTGTGATATAGCACAGTATAATCTGTATGCTTTAAAGCAGTGTTTCCCAATTCCAGTCCTCAAGGCACATCAACAGGTCATGTTTTCAGGATTTCCATTATTTTGCACAGGTGATTCGATCAGTTTCACTGCCTTAGTAATTACCACAGCTGTTACCAATTACCACAATTGAGGGAAATCCTGAAAACTTGACCTGTTGGTGTGCCTTGAGGACTGGAGTTGGGAAACACTGCTTTAAAGGATAAGTTCATCTTCGGAAAAATGTTGCCGCTCCTGCAGTGGCACAGCGATAAGAACCCACTGTGTGACAACAGTATGAGGAGAAGTTCCGCGACCAGCTGTCACTTTTTGAAAAGAGCACTAATGTGTGGGATTCCACAAGCACATCCGCATCATTCATTCACAGTTCTGTGAATGAGTGAACTACAAGTACCGACATCCTTTGTGGTCGTTGGCTTGTAGTTCTTTTGAAGCTAAGGCCTCTATTAATATAGACAACATATAGAGTGAGTAGGGTGTACCATCATCTAATTGAAAGGGAAAAAGACTGGGAGATTGGTTCCCACTCAATCACCCATAAAGGAGTTGTATGAAGGACTATCTCAGTACAACTTAAACAACATAAACTCAAAGTATGATAAAAAAAATATTTATGGAAAAGACTATAAAAACATGATATCCAAGTATTTAGTGACACAGATCATAAAATGTATACATAATTGATCCATGTAGATCACCAGCATTCATGTCCCCTAGTAAGGAGAATCAGGATATGATGGATTTTTACGGATATCATTGTCCTCAACAAGTTTTGTAGCATTTAACAACTTCAGGAGGATATCTGTAATAATTTATTAGAATTGTAAATATCAGATCTTGCGGTATTAGTATATAAGATAGATTACACCAAACATTTTTTACCAAAAAAATAAAAAAAAAGTGGGGGAACAGTGTCACTTGCCCGGGACCCAAGCCTGATAGGGGTCAAGGCACCACCAGGGTTCCCCCAGGTCTGCTATCTAAAATAAATAAAGACTGTATAACCATAAGGACCAATTGGGAAATAGAAGCAAAAAGAAAGGGGGAGAAAAGAAAAGAGAAAAGCAAGGGAGGGAAGGATGAGAGGGGGGTGAGGGGGAGGAGGAGAGGAAAAGAAAAGAATGATTGGAAAGGGAAGAAGAAAACACATGGGCCAGAAGAGAAGGGGGGAAAAGAAAAAAGTGGAAAAGGGAGGGGGAGGAAGGAGAAGAAGAGGGAGAAGGGGAAAAGAGAGAGGTGAAGGGAGGAGAAATAAAAGAGGGAAAAGGAGAAGGAATGAGGAAGCGAAAAAAGCAAAAAAGCAGGGGGGTAGGGGAGGAAAGGAACAGAGGGAAGAAAAAGGGGCAGAAGGGAAAGAGTGGGTGGGAGGAAAAAGGGGGTGGCAAAAAGGGGATGAAGGGAAGGAGAGAGGAAGTTAGAGAGGGAGGGGGGAAGGGGGGAAGGAAGAAGGAGAAAGACCAAGAGAAAGACCAATCAGGTATGAAAAGTAGCTGACCTTAGATGAAACAAAAGCACTACTCTGGCTTCAGGTGAGGGAGAGATTTCAATGAGAGAGATTATCCAAACTGCTTAATTAATCCTCAATTAAAATGTACAGCTGGTAAGCTGATGGCTGGTCAATGCAGGGGAAGAAAATCTCTGATTCCATAAGGCCTGCAAAACAAATCATGAATAGGGAGAGATGATATATAAGATCAATCATGTGGATATGGCTCCGCAAAGTGGAAAGCCAATGTCAAGTCAGCATTAATTATCAAAATAGCATGCGGCATTAACATAGATATGGGTACTTACTTGTGGTAAAAAGGATGAATTCCCATGGATCAGATTGGTACAATACAAGAGTAGTGGGTAACAATCGGTCACACAACAGAGCAGCCTGTGTGTAGAAATCTTCCTCTCTTGCGCACTTTCTGCATAAATGCAGGTACTGCAAATAGGGGATACTGCGCACAAGGGGTCTAGGGTGCACACTAGAGGCGTGCAACAGGGTGTTGCCAACAGTGTTTTTGTGGTATAGGTTAGTGCAGATGGTCCCATCTGGGATTTTAATGATCAAAAGATCCAGAAGGGGATCTGTATAACATCAACATTGAAAGTAAAATGTAAAATCAAATTGTTCATGTTGAGTGCTTGAATAAACTCTCTCAATATGTTCAATGAGCCTGTCCAAACCAAAAACCGATTGTCTATGAATATATACCAACACAAGATAGATTCAAGGTGGGAAGCAAATTGATCGTCAGAAAACACACTTCTCTCCCAAGATCCCAGATAGAGATTGGCGTAGGATGGAGCAAATGATGTACCCATCGCTACGCCATGGCTCCTTCTTCATGCAATAACATTAAGTCGCAAAGCACACAGAACTCCTCCATAGTGAAGTGCTTTATGCGCTCAGTTCACGTTTACTGTTCATGTTCTGCTGGTCTTTGCCAAAAACAAATGTAAAGGTTAAATTCTGTGTAAACAAACAGAGATTTTTTATAGTTTTCCGTAATGTGTAGTGAGTCAAGGGGACAGAACCCCAAGCCCAATTGCAACATGTGAGATTAATAATATTTAATTGGGATGTGTCATTGGAGTGCTAGGTGAGGGTGATGGGGGGAGTTTTGCATACAAAAGTGTCGATCTTGGTTTCTTGTTTCTTTAGATCTGGGAAAGCCAGATCTAAATAAATCAGTGTCTGTTTGTGAGGGTCTATGATTCAAAAGAGACAATCCCAAAACATTCGGGATCACACTGTGTAGTGTTGAAAGGATACATCCTCGTGTGAGCTGGCCCGCCGGAGGTAATGGATCCCCTTGGGTATGTGCCGATTTGGGTTTGGTGAATATCTTTTTACCTTTTTTCGGTCCTGCTGGTCAAGTGCCATCACCAAACCGTGACTGTTTACCTATTTAATTAAATGTTGATGGCCCTGCAAGTCGAGAATCTATTTGGTGAGAAAAAGAGTGGTGGGATTACAGAGGGAGGTCTCCCATTGGAGTCTTCTCCTACCCATAGATCCCCCTGACCATTTATAAGCAAAACCTTCAGAGAATGCCAACTTGTCGTTGACAAATTTTGCCTGTGTTTTGGTAATAATGTCTCTATCCATCCCCTCTAGGTGCTCCTTCACTTTCTTCCACTTAGTGGAGAAGGACGGAACATCTAGAAGGTGTTGATATTGAAAATTTAACCTCTCGATTTCCCCATCCAAAGAGGTCATATCAAGGGTAGGGATGAGCCGAACACCCCCGCGTCCGGTTCGCACCAGAACCGTCGAACAGACCGACCGTTCACGCGAACATTTAGAACCCCATTGAAGTCTATGGGACTCAAACGTTCGAATTCAAAAACGATAATTTTAAAGACCAATATTCAAGTTATTGTTGGAAAACGTCTTTGAGAACCCGGGTCTTGCCCGAGGGAACTTGTATCAATGGAAAAAAGTTTAAAAAACGGTTGTTTTTTCAGGAACGACCGTTTTTAAAACTTTTTTTTTCGTTGATACAAGTTCCCTCGGGCAAGACCTGGGTTCTCAAAGACGTTTTCACAGGCAAACTATAGACACCCAGCAGGTACAATATTTAAAGGAATTTTTCATTTTTTTCCAGGAGCAGTGATTTTATTGATGCTTAAATAAAAAATAAATAAAAATTCCTTTAAATATTTTACCTGCTGGGTGTCCATACCTGTGATAACGTCTTTAAATAGCACAGTCACCTGCCTGCCAGTAAATTGGGAAGAACTGATCTATCTAAGCTATACAGTGTATAAATATATGTACAACTCCTAGGGATTTATATATATCCTCTACACACTGTAAATTAAGCTAAACTGACTAGCCTGCCTGCCTGCTCTATCGAGCTATATAAAAAGACTATCTCTCTGTCTCTCTGACTGCTCTCTCATTAACAACCGCCCAGCAGGCGGCCTTATATAGTGTGGGGCGTGTGCTAAAGCCCTGAGCCATAATTGGCCAAAGCCACCCAGGCTTTGGCCAATTATGGCTCTCCGTTTTTTGCGCGCTGTGATTGGCCAAGCATGCAGGGTCATAGTGCATGTTTGGCCAATCATCAGCGTGCAATGCCCCAGTGAATTATGGGCCATTGCGCGTCACTCGAATTTGGCGCGAACGACCAGTTTTGTTCGAAATTCGTCAAACGTACGAACAGACAATGTTCGAGTCGAACATATGTTTGTATCGAATGGGGAGCTCATCCCTAATCAAGGGTATATTGGGTGGTAAGGATCGTCATCAATTCAACACTGCACTGGGTGAGTGTTTGTTCCCAGCAAGTCTTGAAAGTTGAGAAAGGATCTTTAATGGTAGGAAATGATTGGATTTTCAAGCCTAATGGGCAGGTTTCTTCTCTAACATATTGTTTAAAGTATTCAATGTGGCAATTTAAGTGTGACTTCCGTTTCAAAATATTAAACATTCGATCAAAGAAGATTTTGATCTCTTTGTCTGATTTTTTTATTGTTACTTAGGCAGGTCGCCTGAATATTCGACATGATGCTTGTCCAAGAACGTCCATTATGGAGGGTTTAAAGTGCCAAATACAAAATCTGTTAAATTAATGGCAGAGAGGCTCCTCAAAAGGAGGGATTGTATATGGACATCTAGGGGAGGTTGTTTTTTTTGGAAACAGTGGACTGAGGAATGTTAAAAAATAAACATTTTTATTAATGCAATGGATATCCAAGTATTTAATGATACGGATTATAAAAGGTGATGCAATGCTTTCCAAGCTTCTCAAAGAAAAAAAATGTAAATGCAAATTTTATTCACCTGCAAAAAAAGTGTGTTTATTTTTTACTTTTTTATTTTTTTAACCACTTGCTTACTGGGCACATAAACCCCCTTCGTGCCCAGGCGAAATTTCAGCTTCCGGCACTGCGTCGCTTTAACTGACAATTGCGCGGTCGCGGCACCCAAACAAAATTGGCGTCCTTTTTTCCCCACAAATAGAGCTTTATTTTGGTGGTATTTGATCGCCCGTGCGGTTTTTATTTTTTGCGTTATAAACAAAAAAAGAGCGACAATTTAAAAATATATATATATTTTTTACTTGTTGCTATAATAAATATCCCAATTTTTTTTTAAAAAAAAATATTTTTTTTTCTCAGTTAAGGCCGATACGTATTCTTCTACGTATTTTTGTAAAAAAAAAAAAAAAATCACAATAAGTGACTGCTTTGCGCAAAAGTTATAGCACCTACAAAATAGGGGACAGAATTATGATTTTTTTTTATTTATTTTTTTACTAGTAATGGCGGCGGTCTGCGATTTTTATTGGGACTGCGATATTGCGGCGGACACATCGGACACTTTTGACACATTTTTGGCGCCATTCACATTTATACAGCGACCAGTGCTATAAATATGCACTAATTACTGTATAAATGTGACTGGCATTGAAGGGGTTAACACTAGGGGGTGAGGAAGGGGTTAAATGTATTGCCTAGGTGTGTTCTAACTGTGTGGGGGGAGGGGGGTGACTGGGGGAGGTGATCGATGCTGTCTCCCTATGTACAAGGGAAACAGCATCTGTCTCCTTTCCCTGACAGGACGTAGAGCTGTGTGTTTACACACACAGCTCCACGTCCCTGCTCTGTCACCGCCGATCGTGTGTACCTGACGGACATCGCGGCCGCCGGGTACACGCATCGAATCCTCGGTGATGCGTCGGGACTGTTTTTCCCCGCCGCGCGCCACCCTGTGGCGCGCGCGGGGAATTACAAGTAAATCAAGTCCAAAGACGTGACCCCGGCGCCTCAGGTCTGCGCTGTTGACGTATTCTGTCAATAGCGCGGACCCGAAGTGGTTAAAGACAAACTTTTTCTATAACTGCTTCCAGACTGCCCACTGCATATATATTGTGGCAGGGCGGCCCGGCTGTGCAAAATCATGTATCTGTACATGATTTTGTGCACGCCATGTAGAGGTTTGCACGCACGCCGCTTCCACTGTGATTGGACACAGCGGGAGCCAATCAACAGGTCCAGCAGCCATGATGGCCACAGCTACCCACCGATCGTTCAGTGGAGAGAAGGAGCAGCAGGCTGCCTTTGTAAAGAAGGCAAACCGCTGATCTGTCAGGCCGCGTACACACGATCAAATTTGTCCGACGGACCAGTTCAGCAGACAAATCCGATCGTGTGTATGGGCTAGCGGACATGTCCGACCGGCGGAAATTTTTTAAAACATGCTTTAAAATTTGTCGAATATGTCAGTACACTCACCAGTGGACATATCTTCCCGCACATGCGTCAAATGGATTTGACGCATGCGCGGAAGTATTTTTCTTCCTGGTGCGGTGACGTGGTGGCGTCAACGTCACCACCAAGTCACCGTGCTGTCTGCCGGCGGGGATTTTGATCCATTGGATCAAAATCCGAAGGAGACATGTCTGCTGGAAACGGTCCGTCGGACCGTTTCAGCGGATATGTCCCTCCGTGTGTACGCGGCCTCAGGGAGCAAGAGAAAGATATTGTGTTTCAGCTAAGCTGAAACATGGATCTTTCTTTTACCCCAATGTATCTGTCCCCCATACAGTTAGTAAGCACCTCCCAGGCACACACTTAACCCTTTAATCCCCCTTGTTTTCACCTCATTTATACTTTGACCGTGCATTTTTTTCAGCACTGATCACTGTATTGGTGTCACTGGTGCCCACAATGTGTCACTTAGTGTCCAATATGTCTGCAGTCCCGGTAAAAATTGCTGATCGCCGCCATTACTAGTAAAACAAAATAAATAAATAAAAATGCCATAAAGCAATTCCATAGTTTGTAGATGTGATAACTTTTTCACAAACCCATAAACATATGCTTTTTTGGATTTTTTCTACCAAAAATATGTAGCAGAAAACATATTGGTCTAAACTGATAAAGAAAACAGACTGTTTACATTTTTTATTGGCAAGCAAAAACCTATTAATCAAAATTGTCGCTCTTTTTTTTTTTTTTGTAAATAAAAACCTCATGATCAATTACCACCAAAAGAAAGCTCTATTTGTGGTGAAAAAAGGACATGAATTTTATTTGGGTACAATGTCGCATGACCATGCAATTGTCAGTTAAAGCAACGCAGTGCCGTATCGCAAAAAAATGGTCTGGTAGGGAAGTGGAGCTGGAGCTGAGCTCCTTTTGGAGCTGAAGTGCCTAACAGAGTAGAGACTTTTTTGACACAAGGTCTGCTTTAATGGCACTTTTACTGTAATTACAATCTGTATTTTAGTTGATTCAAAATAGTAATAACAATTACATTTTCTTTCAGAAATTTTTACCAAAAAATCAAGGACCATGACCTTCTGGACAAAAGGAAAACTGTGACAGCACTAAAAGCGGGAGAAGACAGAGCAATCCTCCTGGGGCTTACAATGATGGTCTGTTCCATTATGATGTATTTTCTCCTAGGAATAACACTACTTCGTTCATACATGCAGAGGTAATTTGGTCTCTGTCACCTCCAATTTGAATCTATATGGCCTAATTGCCTTTACTGGGTTATTTCTTTTATCTCAAAGTACATTCCCAATCTGTTTTAAAAACATTCATATGCAGGAGAAGATTTTCAGTGGTTTAGTGCCAAACTGATAAGGGCAGAAATTGGGAGCTTTATATTCCAAACACATTTGCATTCTACTGCTTTGTAGCTAGGTACAGAAACATTCTAAAATTACAGCAGATGTCTCTGGAAATAAAAATGTACCAGTTTTATCAGTGGGTGGAATTCATCAAAGAATTGAGAAGCATAAGGGAAAGGACACAGATCAGGTTTAACACAGAATTTAGCTTGTCATTGGTTCAGGGAACTTGAAAAGCTTCCTTTGATTGTAGTCATATATATCTATGCCACAGCAATTCTCACTGCAAGATAGGGTATGGTTTGTTCAAATACAGGCATACCCCACTTTTAAGTACACAATGGGGTTTATTTACTAAAGCTGGAAAGTGCAAAATCAGGCTCACTGCTGCGTAGAAACCAATGAGCTTCCAGGTTTTATTACCAAAGTTTAATTGAACAAGCTGAGGTTAGACGCTCTTCGGGTTCAATGCATAAGTGAGCCTGATTTTGCACTTTTCAGCTTTAGTAAATAAACCCTATTGTGTACTTAAAAGTGGGGTATGCCTGTATTTGAACAAGCCATACCCTATCTTGCAGTGAGGATTGCTGTGGCATAGATACATATGACTACAATCACCTTATTCAATTGCAAAGGAAGCTTTGTATGCTTCTGTATGCATGCATATATAGTTAGACACATGCAAACATGCACTAGTTTTTTAATCATCAGTTATAAATATTTATTATTATAGCTGTGCATATGAAGAAGTACTATGATGAGTAGCAAAAACAGACTTGCATGCAAACTAATCAGTTTGGTTGCTATAGGTTTCTGTAATATATACAGTACATTCTTTGTCACATTGCTGACCAGGCCTTTTTCTGGCACTTTTTGTTTACAGCAGTATTTTTTGCTAGAAAACTCCACACAGTATACATTTTTTTAGCAGAGACCCTAGGGAATAAAATTGTAATTGTTGCAATCTTTTATGTCACACGGTGTTTGCACAGAGGTTTTGCAAATGCAATTTTTGGGGAAAAAATAAACTTTAATGAATAAGCAAAAACGCAAAAGTTTCTCCAATTTAAAATATTTTTTTATAATGTGAAAGATGATGTTACGCTGAGTAAATAGATACTCAATATGTCCCACTTTAAAAGTTCATGGAACGGTGACAAACTACGGTACTTAAAAATCTCTATAGGTGATGTTTTAAACGCCTTTACAAGTTACACGTTTAGAATTACAGAGGTGCTAGAATTGCTAGTATTAGAATTATTGCTCTCGCTCTAACGTTCGTGGTGATACCTCACATGTGTGGTTCGAACACCATTTACATATGCGTGCGTGCAGGGCCGACCCAAGACATTGTGCTGCCCAAAAAAAAAAAAACACGCCCACCAAACGGCCCCCAAATTCATTCATGTTATATCATGATGATTAAAATTTAATCTATCAGAATATCTGATTAAAAATGCCATAAATCTATTCCCTATTTTGTAGACACTATAACTTGTATGCAAACCAATTAATATACGCTTGTTGCGATTAAAAAAAAAAAAAATATGTAGCAGAATAGATATTGGCCTGAACTGATAAAGATTTTTTTTTATAGCCAATATCTATAGGAGGGGTTTCCACCATCCCTGCTAAGTTTCATTTTATACAGCATGTCTTATTTTCAGTTTGATGTGTATTATATGTGAAGTTGCGTATCAGAGACCAGTATTGTCGTAATATTGAAGCCTATTGAGAGTTCCATACACTTGAGGATTCCACCATTGTTGTAAAGTTATTGATCAATAAGTTAGCACTGCACTTTTTTTTTTGTGGTGTGGCAGGCCTTTTACTGACACTTTTTTTATTTTACCTCCAGTAGTTTATTGTAAATAGTAGTGTGGTAATTACCTATTATACTAAAGATCGGCATGTGGAATTAATAAACAACAACAGATTTTAGTTGTGCCCCACCAGGCCGGCCCCCCATGGACAATGTGCCTGGCTGCTAAGTTCATCTCCTATCCCTGCACTCAGTGCACTGATTGGCACTGATTGGCAGCACTGGCAGGCAGCAATGATTGGCACTGATAGGTGGCACCGATTGATACTGATAGGCAGCACTGATGGCCCCTGATTGACACTTATATGTGGCACTGATTTGCAGCACTAATGGAGCTGATAGGCTGCACTGATTGGCACTAATAGGTAGCACTGATGCACAGCACTGATTGGCAGCATTTAGTGGCACTGATGGGCACTGATTGGCAGCACTGACAGGTACTGATGGGCAGCACTTATAGTTAGCACTGATGGGTGCTGATAGGTGGCTCTCATAGGCATTAATTGGCAGCACTAATGGGCACTGATTGGCATTGGTAGGTGGCACTGATTGGAAACACTGATTGGCAATGATAGGTGGCATTGGTTGGCACTGTTATTAGGTGACACTGATTGGCACTGACAGGCAGCACTGATTGGAAGCACTAGTTGGCACTGACAGGTGGTACTGATTGGAAACACTGATTAGCACTGACTGACACTGACATGTGGCACTGACTGTACGGGTACAACTTGTCACTGCCAGCTGCCGCCCCTCTTAAAATGCCTCCTGGGACCTGCGTGCAGGACTTACGTGTATATTTGCTTCTTCTCACGAACAAGGAGGGATAGGGGCATTTTGTATTTTTTTTTTAATTATTGTATATTTTGCTTTTTACTTTTTATTTTTACACCATCCCTTTAACCACTTGCCTACTGTGCACCTACACCCTCTTCCTGCCCAGACAACATTTAAGCTTGCTGCACTGCGTCGCTTTAACTGACAATTGCGCGGTCGTGCGATGTGGCTCCCTAACAAAATTGACATCCTTTTTTTCCCCACAAATAGAGCTTTCTTTTGGTGGTATTTGATCGCCCGTGCGTTTTTTTTTTTGCGCTATAAACAAAAAAACAGCGACAACAGCGATATTTTTGGTAAAAAAAAATAAAAAATAAAACCGCAATAACCGTATAGTGACTGGTTTGCGCAAAAGTTATATTGCCTACAAAATAGGGGACATAATTTTTATTTATTTTTTATTTATTTTTTACTAGGAATGGCGGCGATCTGGGACATTATAGCGGACACATCGGACACTTTTGGCACATTTTTGGGACCATTTACATTTATACAGTGAACAATGCTATAAATATGCATTGATAACTGTATAAATGTAACTGGCAGGGAAGGGGTTAACCACTAGGGGGCGGGAAAGGGGTTAAATGTTTCTCCTAGTTTGTGTTCTAACTGTGGGGGGAGGGGCGGGTGACTGGGGAGGTGACCGATTGTGTCCCTATGTACAAGGGACACAGATCGGTCTCCTCTCTCCACGTCCCAGCTCAGTTACTCGGCAATCGCGTGTGCCCGGCGGCCAAGAGTATTGGACAAAGAAGTAAAATTTGCCCCAGATAAAAATGTAAACCAGTTTGAGACATATAGAGCAAAGCTGGAAGTCTTTGGCAAGTATATAGTGGGGGATTCTACACTGACCACCAATTTGAGGAGGGATTTACACTGATCACCAATGTGAGGGGGAATTTGCACTGACCACCAATGTATACACAATGACCTCCATGTAAAGGGGAAAAACTATTGTCAAGGGGATTTACACTGACCACCAGTGTAAGGGTAATTCTACACTAACCACCAATGTAAGGGAGACCTTCACACTGGCCACTAGTGTGAATGAAAGGATTGTACACCAAGCCCCAATGTAATGAGAAGATTTACACTGACCACCAATGTAACTAAGACATTTAGCCTGCTTTTACATTTCTTTGTGTCGTAAACGCATGAAGAACTGCTTTCCAGACACCACAGAAATGTGCTGACCTTTAGCAGATAGACAGCAGTGCCATTAATTGTTAATTCACATGCACCAAAATTCATGGTGCTGTAGCACCATGTTATTTTGAAAAAGGGTTCCACCTCCAATTTGCTTGCCTTTGCAGAACAGGCTGATGTTAGGCTTAATAACCACAGTTGTAGATAGGAGTTTCAGGCATTCTCCTTTACCTCCCCAGTGGGCAGCATTCAGCAGAAGTAATGGTGGATATCTTTTTCTTTTTTTCACTTGAGAGAACACTATCAAGAGACTTATTCAGTTTTGCATTCATTCGCTGTCTCAATTATGATTCACATCATTGTGGTATATTTTCAACTAGCTAAAATCCTGCCCAAAAACTCAGATTGTAATATGTACTCCCAGTTTAGAAGATAGGTAGATTAATCAACCACATAAGAAGACACAATTTTAATATATATATATATATATATATATATATATATATATATATGTCATGGTGGTAATGACCTCAGGGGGAGATGATATACATATAAATTTCACCTCTATTTACATATTAATGCCGATGGTCCATGGCTATTTACTGTATTTTTTGCTTTATAAGAGGCACCTGACCATAAGACGCACCTAGGTTTTACAGGAGGAAAACAAGTAAAAAATTATTCTGAACCAAATGGTGTACTACCAGTGCCCATAAATTGCAGCCTGACATTATTGCAGCCCTATTTGTGACATTATTTCAGCCTGATCTGTGACATTATTGCAGCCTGATCTGTGACATTATTGCAGCCTGACCAGTGCCATCGCTCTGACTGCTCTGTCTTCTCAGCAAGTGTCAGCTGGGAGATCGCCCGGCACTCATGAGGGCTTGGAAAGTCTTTCCTCCGCTCTCCTGCCTCTCTTCGGGTATTAATGTGGCAATGTCAGCGGGGGGCATTGCCGGAAGTGGCGGGGGCATTGCCAGCGGCAGCGGGGGGCGGTGCCTGATGTACATTCGGACCATAAGACGCAGAGACATTTTACCCCATATTTTTGGGGTAAAAAAGTGCGTCTTATGGTCTGAAAAATATGGTACATATTAATGCAGATTATTTACATGTAAACACAGGGTCTGCAGGTGAGTAATCTGTACATAACAATAGGACAGAGCTAGACAGCATTAGTAACAGAACTTCACATTGAGATATCAGGACAAAGCACGGGACTAAAACTTCAACCGACAAGGGAATTTAAACTTGGATAGCTGGCAAGTATGGGGCAGCTGCTTTGGGCCTCACAACAATGATGTTTTTTTCCCGTGCTTTTGCCCTGCCTTAAAGATGACCCTGGTAAGAACACTGAAGTTCTCTATAGGAAAGGCCAGAGCCGTCTCTATTTTGTGAGGATACTGAGGCCTTGTAACATCTGCCGGATGATGCTGAAGACATCTTATGAGTCTGTGGAGGCCCCTTCTCTCCTGTAAACAGTGGCATTCTGGGGAAGCAGGCTTAGGGTGTCTGATGTTAACAGACTCAAATAGCTGATATGCAAGGCCAGTGATGATTTTGGATTGGAGCAGGAGTCAGAGAGGAGGAAGGATGCTGTCCAAAGTGCTTTCGATCTTTGGCAACTCCTCCCACCCACTGCACAATACACTGGTCAGTCTGAGAAGTATCTTCAGTGATAGAATGCCACAACCACGATGCACCACAGAGCAACACAGGAAATAATTTTTGCCTGTGGCCAAGAAATTATATAATTCTTCTCTGTGGGTGCCAGATGCTAGGAGACTTATGATCCAGATTTTTATGTTGCATTTATATTATGTTAGTATTAGGTTAATTTATGTGTAAGAATTTTTATTGTAATATTTAGGGAAGTGGTGCAATATTAACATTTTTGTAGTTTTACTTTTCTGCTGTTTCGTCAACCAGTGTTATGTATACAGTGTTTTAATAGGATGATATTACAGTACAGTATTTCATTTTTTTTCTTTTATTGTTTTATTTCAGTTTATGGTTATTGCATATCGCAATTGAGTATCATTTTAATCATTTACCTTTGGAATTAATAAAGTATTCTAATTCTGAATTGTGATATCACCTGTATGTCATTCTGCCTGACAGTCTATACTCTTTAGCGATTATGCTGTCTTTTTGATAAAATTTAGTAACAACACACACTGTGGGTCTGATTTACTAACACTGGAGAGTGCACAATTTGGTGCAACTCTGTATAGAAACCAATCAGCTTCCAGATAAGCGTTTAAAAGATCACGCTGAAGTCAGAAGCTGTTTGGCTTCTAAGCAGATTTTGCACTCGTTTAGTAAATCTACCCCACTGTGTACTTTTTGTTTCCACATTATTATAAAATTCACCACCATTTTGTACACTTGATAATATTTATTATATTTTTGTAAACCTGTTTTATACTTTTGGAATGCCGTCTTACTTTCGCATTAGACACTGTTGTTTGTATAATAGATTGGTAGAGAAGATGTTATGTTGGTTGGGGTGAGGTGAGGTGGGATATGCCCCTTTAGTATTGAATGGAAGATCCCTCAAGGGTTTTTTTTAGCAGCGATTTATGGTAGAGAGAAATAACAAATGATTTCCATAAAAATTAATGTTTATTTGTTTATGTCATGGTATCAAAAAGTATTGGCACAATTACAGAAGAGTCGTAAAAAGCAATACTGGCCTTGACTTAGGAAAAACCATATCTCATCAACAATAAGAAAAATACACACGACCTCACAAGCCCAACGGTTTTATATAACTTGAGTTCATGGTATTGTTCCAGTTCTTAATGAGATATGTTTTTTGCTATGTCAAGACCAAAATTGCTTTTTACGACTCCTATGTAATTGTCCCAATACTTTTTGATACCATGACACAAACAAATAACAACGTACATTTTTATGGAAATCAGTTTTTATTTCTCTCTACAACATCTCGCTGCTAAAAAAAACCTTGAGGGATCTTTCATCCAATTTTAATGAATCGGGGTGCGCAGCACCATCAACTCACATGTATGTGTTATCCATTCTATATCCTCCTTAGTATAGGTAAAGCGGTTGTTACCCTAAAAAACAAAAAGGATGCAGATCCTTAAAGCATGAATAACAGCACAGTGCTTGTAATTTGTCCTTTTCTATCATCTAAAATTTGACAGTCACGTGAGCTAAGGTATAAAACTGATTTTTTTTTTTTTAAAGCACATACATTGGGGCACATAATGTAATGTAACTAAATGGAATTGTATGAAGAGAACAAAGTGGCTTTGCAACCACTATAACCACTTCAGCCCCTGAAGAATTGGCTGCTCAATGACCAGGCCATTTTTTGCAATAGGCACTGCGTCGATTTAACTGACAATTATTTTTTTCCTCAGTTTAGGCCGATATGTACTCTTCTACAGATTTTTGGTAATAAAAATTTTAAAAAGCATATATTGCGCAAAAGTTATATTGTCTACAAAATAGAGGATAGATTTATAACATTTATATTACTATTTTTTTTACTAGTAATGGCGGTGATCTGCAATTTTGATCAGGACTGCTACATTATGGCAAACATATCAGACACTTTTGTCACATTTTTGGGACCATTCAAATTGCACTAATTACTGTAAAAATGTCACTGGGGTTAATGGGTTAACTGTGTTCCCTATGTGTGTGTTCTAACTGTGGGGGGTGGGACTCACTATAGAAGATGAGATGGTTCCCAGCTTGTAGGAACTCACAATCTCTCTCTCCTCTCAGAACAGAACTGGGATGTGTGTGGTTACACACACACGTCTCTGTTCTGCCTCTCGTGCCTGTGATAGCTCGTGGCCATTGGTCATTGCGACCGCTGGTCACGAGCATCAGCACCGACATACAGCTACGACAGTTTGCAGGATCGTGCCGACTTGCTGCCGTATAACGATGGCGGCTGGTTGGCAAGTGATTACGTTTTCCTGTATACATCGTATACATTTTGCATGGAGGTGTGCGAGATACCATTTCTAACATTCTAGATTAGTTTGTACTTGTCTCCCAACCATCCTAAACTTTGTTTCCTTTGGCCTGTCACATCATGTCATACTATCGTTTTATGCCTTTTCGGTACTCAACAGGGGAATTAAAACTCTGCAAGATAAGAAGTAGTGTTGAGCGGAATACGCCATATTCAATTTCGCGATATTGAGCGAATATATAGAAGAATATTCGCGAATATTCGCTAATATCGAATATTCGTGATATTTTATCCCAAAAAAATGTTGCTAATGCAAAAATGATTGCGAAATTCTCATAAACGGAGATCATTTCCTGTATTACTAAACTAATATGCACTAAACACTAACTCTACACTAACTCTACTTAAAAGAAAGGAGAATAAGGGGGCAAAAGAAGGGCGGAGAAGATAATTGCGCAATATTCCTATTGCGCGATTATCTTCTCCGCCCTTCTTTTGCATCAGAGCCAATCAGAATAACTCGAATATTCGGCAAAAGGAATATCGCGCAATATTCCTTTTGCCGAATATTCGAGTTATTCTGATTGGCTCTGATGCAAAAGAAGGGCGGAGAAGATAATCGCGCAATATTCCGTTTGCCGAATATTCGAGTTATTCTGATTGGCTTTGATGCAAAAGAAGGGCGCATCAGAGCCAATCAGAATAACTCGAATATTCGGCAAAAGGAATATTGCGCGATTATCTTCTCCGCCCTTCTTTTGCATCAGAGCCAATCAGAATAACTTGAATATTCGGCAAAAGGAATATCGCGCAATATTCCTTTTGCCGAATATTCGAGTTATTCTGATTGGCTCTGATGCAAAAGAAGGGCGGAGAAGATAATCGCGCAATATTCTGTTTGTCGAATATTCAAGTTATTCTGATTGGCTCTGATGCAAAAGAAGGGCCGAGTAGCTGATGCGATTCTTTTATGTTGCCGAAAATTCGCAATGCGAATTTTCGGCAACATAAAAGAATCGCATCAGCTACTCGGCCCAGGGTCTCTCTCTAATCATACCAGCAATGCTTTTAGACGTCGATGGAGATCACTAGGATGTGATCTGTTTTAAAAATAAATTTGAAAAAATACGTATATTCGCCATAGCGAATATTCGCCGCAATATTCGAGTTATTCGCGAATACTCGAATATGCAATATTCGTAGCGAATATTTGCAATGCGAATATTCGTGAGCAACACTAATAAGAAGTTGCAATGAAACTGAGTCTCTGAGTCTTCCCATAAAGGCCTGGTATTTTCATACTTTTTCTTCAACTTTGATGGGCCATCAACAGCTGTTCAGCAGAGTGTGACAGAAGGTCTACAACTGAATTGTTGGTCCACTGCCCTGTACATCTATTTCACACCAACATAACATTCAGCTTCACTGGACATGAGTAAAGGGCTGAAATGGGGTCCCTGGTTTATGTGCTGCTGAGGCAGGGGAGAGAGAGGGTCAGGTTGTAGTAAAGCCTTCAGTGTCCGCCCTCTGTGTTCCTATTAGAATTCATCCTTTTCCTTCTATTTATTTAGTTCCTGTTTCCATAACGTTTTATCTGAGTGTAAATATACTGTACCTGTGGCTGGAAAAAAGACAGAAGGGATAACATTGATAAACTGAACAGCTAGGCAAACAGAAAAAAGAATAAAATACTGCAAGCTTTCCAAATAGAAAAAACTCTTCTGATTTCAAACTGGGACTGCTGCTATATGTGACTGAAATATAATATAATAAAACAGCAGCAGTAGGACTTGTATGCACAGGTGCTGGATGGATCCATTCTTTGCATACAAGTTATCTATATTAACTATCTCCACTAAACATTTATCAAGCAAACTAGTCACACCATACGGCGCTCATAGGAAAATAAAAATGTAACATCTATAGAGTTGAGATACATTTCAGAAGCATTTTAGCTGCATATCGGTCATGTGGTGAGAGGTGTTACCTGAAGCTCTCCAAATGCCTTTAGTTGTTTTTAAAGAAAAACTATTTAAAGAGGGGGTTATGTACAGAAAGTGACCTGCTTTCAGGTGTCGTTAATTTTGCGGTGTATAATATGGCAGTTTTTGGTGATTCCTGTTATATTTTTTGATAAATGTTATAATTCTTCTAATATATTATATTTTTGCTTATATACCATATTTTAAACGTCATTGATTCTTACACGGTCATATGCCTGATTTTTGTCTTGGTCCTGCTGAAGATGATTATGGATTGAGGCTGGGTTCACACTGGTACGGCAAACGCTCGGACACTGGGAGCTCATGTCGCATGACGTGTGAAAATCAATTTTACCCTATGGGGGCCGACTTTGAAAATGCTCCCTGTACTACATTGGTCTGACTTTGGTCCTACTTCAGCCCATTGAATATCATTGAAGTCGGATCAAAGTCGGATCCTTGTCCTATCTATCCGACTTGTGACATCCGACATGGTGATTACAGCAGCAGTAAAGGGAATTTATCTCACACTGGGATTGTTTTGATTGGTCAAAGGACAAGTGAGACTATCACAAAGTCGGATCAAAGTAGTATCCTGTTCATTCAAGTCTGATGGATGTAGGACCAATGTAGAACCGATGTAGGACTAATGTCGCAGAGAAAAGTAGGATGATAGTCGTATGACTGTCGTGTAGTATCAGTGTGAACCCAGCTTGAACCACTCAATAGGTATAGGAAGGCATTGGAGGTGAAGCCGCCGTAGATCAGAGGGGAAGATCTGGAATGACGTGAAGCTCTGCTGATTTCTATCATCCAATCATGTGCAAGCAAAAATTATGTTTTTTGTTGTCCTTGCATGTGCCCTTCAGATTTAAAGTGACTGTACTTTCAAGTGCACTTGTAGTGCACAGTGGATTTGCCTGTGTTGGTACTGGATGCACTTGACTGCCTCCCTGAGAATTAGGCTGCATTCACATTTGAGCATAGCTTTTTGCCGCGATTTTGCGGTGGATTTTACCGCGTTTTGTTGCAATATGTGTGGTGTTTTTTACCGCGATTTTTGTGGCGTTTTTTACCACGTTTTGTTGCGAATTTGGACAGGTCTAGGGTCACCAGTGTTAAAAACAGAAAAACGCCCAAATACGCTCAATTCGAGCGACAAAAAAGGGTCCAGAACTTCTTAGAGCTTCAGGCGTTCAGCGTCAGGCATTTTGGAGTGGATATGTAAACCATCTCCATTGAGAATAATGTATTTTTTCCCCTCTAGCGTTTTGGAGCTTGGTGCTTCAGGGGACAAAATGCTCAGGTGTGCCTGCAGCCTTAGCAAATTGCATTTTCATACCCTAAACAATAAGTTGCATTTATCCCCAGAAAATTTATGATTATGCCTGCATTAAAGTGCCAGGTTTTGATGATGTTTTCTCTGTCAACATATACTGTATAATAAACACCACAAAAAATGAATGTAATGTCAGATATTTCCCATACCCCTCCAGGTGATATCAGGCTCTATACTCCAAAATCATATCTCAGGTACTGGTTCAGCCTGTCTCTACTTTAGCAATCAATTTTACCAGCAACAAGAATGCCACTAGCAGGAATAAGTATTTTCTGACATTCTTCACACTAGCCACATTGCTTGATCAAAGAATCTTTAAGAAAGTGCTGTGCCTAGCAGGTAACATGTCAGAATAGAACTTGTTCCTGCTGGCTATTTTAATAAAGGAAAGAAATTACTTTGCATCTCATTGTGCGACATGTCTGTTTCTGATACAATTGATCCACAATGAAGCCTTTTCCGAAACAAGGTCTGGATATGAAGCTGACATTTTTTATTATCATTTGTTATGGGCTCCGCAGTTTGTGGAATGTATCCTTGGTATACTGGGCAGCAAGGGGAGAATTTTTAGAGGAGCTGTTCAAATGGATCCAAGAAACAATGACACCATTGTCAAGTGTGCTTGTGCTCTGCACAATTTTGTAAGACAGAAGCGAGGGATATAATTTTCAAGGCTCCCTTGTTCATGGCCGGGTTTCCTGGCCCATCAAAACTTGTTGATGTTCAGGAGGAAATTGCTAATTGCTTCCTGTCACCTAAGGAGAGCGTTCCTGCCTGGCAATTGTTATTTAATAAAACAATGTGTTTTTGCAGAAGAAAATGTGTGTTTTTATTTTTTCAACAGTAAAAATATGCTTTGAAATGTTTGCTTCCAATGGGATTGTGCTGTTGCAATTTAACTTGTAAAGTGTATAGTGGTTCACTGTGCAATGTTACTTAAATGCAAGAAGCTATGTTCACCTTTAATGCCCAGTGTTTGAGGAAAAGTAAAAAAAAAAGATTTGATGTTAATAACGTATACAGCTGCAGCTTTTTCTGCAACATTCACACAACAAGTGATGGAATTGTGCAGAGAAGAAATGAGGAGAGAGAGAGAGAGGTATTTTATTAGGTATTAGGGCAGGAATTGTGTAAAGCCCTGTACACAAGATCCGAAAATCGGAAGACAGATCGTCTGGGTTTTTTTTTTTGCATGCTAGTTACATATCGAACATGAAAAGTTTACTAAACTTACGAAAATTTTCGTACGACACAATAAACAATCGTAAGAGAGAACTGTACTACTTAAACTGAAATCTAGTATCGTATGAGAATTTTTCGTGCATGTCCGATCGGATAATATCAGATGAACTGATTGGCTCTCTAAAGCTCTGTACTAACAATCTGGCTTTTTCTGGCAGGATACCCAGGTGAAAATAAAGTGCAAACGCCTAAAAATGCAGCCACAATACCTGTAATTATGCACAAGCAAATACTGTATGTTGATTGTTACATTTGTTACAGGTATTACACTAGGTTGATATACAGAATAGTTGCAGAATGAAATAAAATAAAAATTCTTAAAACAGTATGAGAACCATAAGAAAGTCTCTTATTTGCTCCCTTTTGGCCAGATGCTTTTATGGCAGATCTACAGGTATTTTTAAAAAACATCGACACATAGTAAAATAGGCATGTATGCATGTATTGCAGTAAGTTATGAGTTATTCTGGTTCTGAGGGTGACAGTTTCTCTTAATTCGTTTGTCTCAATGAACGTTAAAAATCAGTCCTTTCTTCCTTTTTCTTCTCTGTGACATGACTTGTGGAATTGCTCTCTTATATTAGATAAGATTGGGGTCTTTGTAACAGCTTTTTGGCTTTGCACAATGCCTCTTTTGCCCTCGAATGCTCACTGGGGCTTGAAGTTGACTGCAGAGGTGAGAATTGTACATCTTACTCCTCTACGAATAATGTATATATACATTATATGCAATACTGAAAGGTTTTCTGATGGTCTAAATATAATAAAATGTAATTCATTGTTATGTGCATTTTGGAAAGGTTTTCCATTGTTCCTGTCCTGATGGGATTGAAACGAACATTTTCCCCAAAAGCAACTCAGACACCAATAAAACCCAACAGATGCTAAAACAAAATGGGAAGTGTCCTCATTTCCATGACAGCCTTTCAAAATTGCAACTCATCAAAGTAGATGTGCATTCCCTCACATTCAGTGACCTTGATTCACTCAGCTGTTTAGACATCACATTACATTTAAGATTAGATTTAAAACAGTGTCACAGAGTTTTCAAGTCGTTTTCTCTGCAAAAATAAAACTTATCTCTATTTATAAAACATAGTACCGTATATAGAATGCTGTGGTATGAAGATATCTTTTAATTTCTGTGTCAATATCTACAATATTCCTATATGAATAATGCTTTAGGTATACATTTTGTAGTTATAAGGTTTATATAGTTTAATTATTATATTATATTTCTATAGCAATAGCTTCTTATATAACTATCTATAGAAAGATACAGTGTATCAATTATATAACTCCTTTTATATAGTTTAATAATAGAAAATATACATTTTAACAAATATGAATTAATGTGTGTTGGTGCACTAAAATTAACCTTCTATTAAAAACACAAATGATGTGAAAAATGCAATAAAAAACAACTTATAACCCATATATACAATGCAACTAATAAATGTGCAAATTCCGTGAAAAAATAATCACAATATTGAATCATCCACAGACTGGTAGAATGGGCTTGCCTGGTGGAAAGTAATCACTGAGAATGTCCCTGCTGTTTGAATCAGTCCTGTCCAGAGTCCAATTTGTAACAGACTTCAGGTGTTTTCACATATGTTTCTCTCTAGATTTACCTTGTGTAGTGTAGCTCTCAAACAAAACACAAGAAGTAAAACATAGCGTAATAAGCTAGCACTGATCACTGGGTCTAGGGTGTTAAGAATTAGGGTGTTAAGAAATAGGGTGTTAAGAATCACAATCAATCATATAACCAGCATGCTTGTATAGAACGATCAGATACAATGGAGCAAACTCCTCACTCCGCATCTCCTTTGTTAGGACACGATGGGTATCGTTACTTGGCTCCTCCCCGTCACTTGTCACGTGACTTGAAAAAGTCACGTGACTTATTTATGGTTGCGGCTTTCATCATTTATTTATCTTTTATTTATTCCTTGGTTGAATTTGGGATTTATATCAGCACTTGAGTCATTTATACAGTTTAACAAACTTTAACTAACTATAGTTATCTTTGTTTATATAGATAGTTTTATAAATTGTAACAAATTATTGGGTCTGATTCACACAAGGATAAGTGTTCGTTTTGATTTTGGCACAGTAGAAAAAATACAGAAATAATAGAGTGAGAATGTACTATAGAAAACAGACAAAAATTAATTAAAGTCACTCTAATCTTTTCCATTTACCAGTAAATACATGGCTGCAGACTTCTTCTTATCCACAACAAAATTGACATCCTTTTTTTCCCACAAATGTCCTTTTTTTCCCACAAATGTAATAGACCCAAGATCTCTTTATAAAGAGATGTTGTTCATCACTTCTGATGGAAATAAAATAAATAAAAAAACATGAAATTGTGTTAAAAAATGTAAATAAAAAATCAAATGTAATTTTTTTTTAAACAGCAACCCCTCCCCCTGTACTCACAAGCAAATGTGAAATTGTATGTACGTCCTGCATGCATTTGTAAATTACACCACACACATGAGGTATCACCACAAACGTCAGAGCAAGGGAAATTATTTTAGCACCAGAACTCCTCTGTAACGCCAAACTGGTAACCTGTAAATGCTTTAAAAGTGATTTTTAGGTACCAAAGTTTGCTGCCATTCCATATGCGGACGCAAGTTTAAAGTGTGACATTTTTAGTATCTATTTACTTGCCGTAACTTCATCTTTTATTTTTTTACCAAACAATTGGGTGTTATATTGTGGTTTTTGCATTAAAATTCATTGAAGTGTATTTTTTCCCCCAAAAAATTGCATTTGGAAAAAGCCACAATACAAAAATCGTGTGACATGTGCAACACCCACCATTTTATTTCATAGGGCTTCTGCTTAAAAATATATATATAATGTTTGGGGTGCTAAGTAGTCTAGAAAAAAATGATGTACTTTACATGTAGGAGAGGAAAGTCAGAATTGGCCCAGACTGGAGGTGGCTATAGCACCTTGCAAACTCATGCAAACAAATGCTAAGTTCATCATACACGCTATGGGTGAGCTTTGAGTGTGCTTCCATTGACATATATTGAGGTTTTTGGCAAACATTGTAGACAGATCAAAACCAACACAATGTAATACAAAGTGATGGAAACTTGCTGTGAATGTTACATGTGTTCTACACAGTTTGCTGTCAATGTAAACTACAGACACTGGCTATGCAAAGCATTTTGAGAGCCTTAAATGCAAATTAAGATGCCTCTCAATTAGCAGTCTCTTCAACAAATTTACATTATATTTCTGACCCATGCACCTGTATTTTTGGTAAGCCAACTACCAAAAAATCTGCAAATTTACGAGACAGGATAACTAATCTAACTGCTAAAGATGAGACAGGTTTTCACTATAAACATATAGAGATATCTCAAAAGCACATCAAATCAGTATCCTTCAGATGCAGGGGGATGACGCAACTGGTGGATGGTGCCACAGCTGTTTCTGCTGTTTCTTTAATGAAAGAAGATGAGTCCCGGTTTTCCACACACCCACAGCCAGTTCATGTTTCCCCACAAAGGGGAGGGCCATTCCTTACACATTTAATCTTTGCTGCTTGGCACTAATGCTGCCATTATGCTGTGTGTATTGGGGGCACCATCATAATTGCATTTCCACAGAATATGTTACTTTCATTTCCTAGCTATGGATGCTGGGGGGTGGAGCCAACCATTGCCCAGGTATGATATGCATATGCATGCATGAACTGTTGAGACTCTCATGGCAACAGCAGTCAGTGCAACATACCCTTATTCCATAACCAGGCACTTTCACATCTGTTGAGACAAAGTGGTTCATTTACAAAAAGTCAAATAGACTGTTCACTTTGCGAGGAATTTTTCCCAGTGCTTAGTGAATTGTTGACTCCCATTATCCAATCATGTGTAGCAATAAAGTTTTCTTATTTTATTTACCTTGTGCATGGCTGGGTATACTTTCCTGAGTAAAATAACAATAACTATGTGCCCTATTAAATGAAAGTTTAAAACATTTTTAAGTAATCTTTACAGGTTAAAGATTCGTGAGTGCCAGTATATTTATAAATGTAAGTTATTCCCCATGTCTGAACGTTGTAGCTGCACAATTCTTGCAAATTTTCAAGTGAACTTGTGACTCTGTTAGGCCTCGTACACACGTTAGGTTAGCCAGAGGACAACGGTCTGATGGACCGTTTTCATCGGCCAAAACCGATTGTGTGTGGGCCCCATAGGTTGTTTAACCTTAGGTTAAAAAAAAGCCAACTTGCTTTAAAATTAACCGATGGATTCCTAACTGATAGGTTAAAACCGATCGTTAGTAGGCACGACCATCCGTTAAAAATCCACGCATGCTCAGAATCAAGTCGACGCATGCTTGGAAGCATTGAACTTCATTTTTTTAGCACATCGTTGTGTTTTACGTCACCGCATTCTGATACGATCGGTTTTTTTAACTGATGGTGTGTAGGCACATCAGACCATCAGTCAGCTTCATTGGTTAACCTATGACAACGGTCCCTCAGACCGTTCTCATTGGATGGACTGATCGTGTGTACAAAGCTTAATGCTTTTAAGAATCAAAACTGATTAGATCACTTACCAGAATTTTCCAGATTCAATGTGCAAACCATTACTGAATAAACAAGTATATATATACAGTAATTGTGTGTATATATGTTTTCAAATCTAAATTAGATTCCTGTTATGTCTTGCCTGCAGATGCATGGGGTTAATTGGATCCTGTCTAAATTGGCCCTAGTATGTGTATCTATAAATGTGAGTTTAGGGACCTTAGATTGTAAGCTCCTTGAGGGCAGGTGTGAATATAAAAAATATATGTGGAAAGTGCTGCGTTAATATACACCCCTCACATTTTTGTAGGTATTTCATTATATCTTTTCATGTGACAACAGTGAAGAAATGACACTTTGCTACAATGTAAAGTAGTGAGTGTATAGATTGTATAACAGTGTAAATTTGCTGTCCCCTCAAAATAACTCAACACACAGCCAGGGGCGGACTGACAACTTATGGGGCCCCCGGGCAATAGAAAATTATGGGGCCCCTGGGCTTACTGATGGCCACCACGCCAGGAGGCAGTGCAGAGGCGGGGCAGCTAAAATCTCAGGATTTTCACATCAAAAGCATGTCGGTTTTGGACATATCAGGGAAAGATGTAAAAAAAAACACAGATTTTTACATACTGTCCCTGGTTTTACTGAGTCTGGCAACCCTGATGGGGCCCCCTAGTGGCATGGGGCCCTCGGGCAGTGCCCGAGTGACTCAATGGTCAGTCCGCCCCTGCACACAGCTATTAATGTCTAAACCGCTGGCAAAAATATTTTGTGTGGCCACCATTATTTTCCAGCACTGCCTTAACCCTCTTGGGCATGGAGTGCACCAGAGATTCACAGGTTGCCACTAGAGTCCTCTTCCACTCCTCCATGTTAACATCATTGAGCTGGTGGATGTTAGAGACATTGTGCTCCTCCACCTTTCGTTTGAGGATTCCCCACAGAAGCTCAATAGGGTTTAGGTTGGAAACATGCTTGGCCAGTCCATCACCTTTACCCTCAGCTTCTTAAGCAAGGCAGTTGTTGTCTTGGGAGTGTGTTTGGGGTCGTTTACATGTTGAAATACTGCCCTGTGGTAAAGTCTCCAAAGGGAGGGGATCAAGCTCTGCTTCAGTGTGTCACAGTACATGTTGGCATTCATGGTTCCCTCAATGAACTGTAGCTCCCCAGTTCCAGCAACACTCATGCAGCTGCATACCATGACACTCCCACCACCATGCTTGACTCTAAGCAAGACACACTTGTCTTTGTACTTCTCATCTTGTTTCCGCCACACACGCTTGACAAACATCTGAACCAAATAAGTTTATCTTGGTTTCATCAGACCACAGGACCTTTTTTCAAGTAATCCATGTCCTCACTCTGTTTGCTGGCTTTCTTGTGCATCATCTGTAGAAGAGGCTTCCTTCTGGGATGACAGCCATGCAGACCAACTTGATGCAATGTGCGGCATATGGTCTGAGCACTGACAGGCTGACCCGCCATTCCTTCAACCTCTGCAGCAATGCTGGCAGCACTCATACATCTATTTCCCAAAGACAAACTCTGGATATGACGCTGAGCATGTGCAATCAGCTTCTTTGGTTGACCATGGCAAGGCCTGTTCTGTGTGGAACCTGTCCTGTTAAACGGCAGTTTTGGCCATCATGCTGCAGCTCAATTTTTAGGGTCTTGGCACTCTTCTTATAGCCTAGGCCATCTTTATGTAGAGCAACAATTATGTTTTTTAGATTCTCAGGCCCCGTACACACGACCGAGTTTCTCGGCAGAATCCAGCGAGAAGCTCGCTGGGATCCATATTCTGCCGAGAAGCTCGATCGTGTGTACACTTTCGTCGAGCGTCCCGTCGGGAAGCTAATCGAGCCAAAATAGAGAGCAGGTTCTCTATTTGCTCGACGGGCCATCGGGACTAATGGCTCGACGCCTTTTTCGACAGCCTGGTCGACGAACTCGATGGCCGGCCGTGAACCTCGTCGGGCGGAACGATGGGTTTAGCCCGACGAGGTTCTCGGTCGTGTGTATGCGGCCTCAGAGTTCTTTGCCATGAGGTGCCATGTTGAACTTCCAGTAACCAGTATGAGAGTGGGAGTGCGATAACACCAAATTTAACACACCTACTCTTCATTCATACCTGAGACCTTGTAACACTAATGAGTCACATGACACTGGGAAGGGAAAATGGCTAATTGGGCCCAATTTGAAAATTTTCACTTAGGGGTGTACTAACTTTTGTTGCCAGAGGTTTAGACATTAATAGTGTGTTGAGTTATTTTAAGGGGACAGCAAATTTACACTGTTATACAAGCTGTGCACTCACCACTTTACATTGTGGCAACATGTAATGTCTTCAGTGTTGTCACATGAAAACATAATTTTTTTTTTACAAAAATGTGAGGGGTATACTCACTTTTGTGAGATACTGTAGGTGTAAAGTGCTGCATAAAATTAAAGGAGGGAAATCGGGGCAAAGGCTGAAAAAAATGAATAAATCACCCACACGACTAATGAGCTACAATATACTGTATTATATTATTGTTCTTAGGATTAGATACCCTTTAGGAGACTGGCCCCTCCTCATTAGCAAATATATAATCTTGCCATTGCCTTGCAATTGGAAAAGGACTTGACTAATAGCTGTTATCTAGCAATCAGCCATGTAAATTAAAGTAATTACTAATGCCAGACAGCAAGCAGGCTGACTTTTTTTTATTAATTTCACTAAGAAACTTAAATGCTTTATAAAGTTGTTACACTACCAGCATGATATTCATTTGAGCTCTTTTATTCAGGTCATGTATGGCGGATCACTTCAATCTTATTAGTATTGGCTCTAAGCAGATTAATCATTTCAACTGAAGTTTCAGGTGACAAATATGACCACTGTATTAGGTTTCATTTTCTGTAGCACTGAAGCAATTAGATTAAGTCTTTACTATTTTTATTGCATAAATGCTGATTAAATGGCAAGGACTTTACTAGATTTGTGTGCTAATTACTGAAAAATATATTATTTGTTTCCTCCTGTTATATCTTTACTTTTGTAATCCTAAAGGTACCCACAGACGTTTAATGGTCTGCACAGGAGCTTATTGATTTAATCATTATTTAAACTGATATATTTATGTTCCCTTGAGATAACAGTAGTTCCAATAGTGTCTGCTGGGCTTTTGCATAGTCCTAAATAGTGCTAAATTGTATGCAGGCTGGATTTTTTTTAAGTGAAATTATAATATTCTGAGTGAATTTATTATAATGTTTTTAACAATTACATTTTTTATAACTATTTGTATGACAAATGATTCCCAAAGCACTCTGAGTTAGCTAAATAGACAACACATCAGCAGTAGTTACATAATTTCCGATAAGCAAGGCTTAATAAAAACTAAAGATGAGTATATGTACTTTGTGTTGAGGTGGTTGGCTGAATGAGAAAAAAAAAACAGTGGGGGTGGGGGAAGGAGGAACCGTCTCCACTATGCTATTATATTCTGTGAGTGTGGACTCTTCTGCAGCTTCTGATGGAATTAAAGTGTTCAGACTGTGCCCTTTGACAGAAGTTGATCTACTGATTGACTAATGTCGAACAGGTAGTGCCTCACACAGATTGAAATTAGTCTGGTCCCTGCTGAACCGAATTTTGATCTGTGTGTATACACCTTTAGTACCGAGCTGTGTGATAAGGGATGAGTCCCTAATCTGATTACTGAAGCTATTGTGAACAACATGTATCTTACAACATTGTAGTTGCCAGAACATGCACAGCATATGAAAAGGAGACTACAACTCCACCAACTGGCTGGTTATATATTTTACATTTACTTGACTAACTTTACCTGAATATAATATACAAGGTTTACTGGTTACATACCACTTAAGTTCTGTAAGTAAATTCTGATGCTATATACCAGCATCTGAACCTGAATATGTTAACCATTAATGATCCAGAAAATGGAAAATTAAAGTTTGGACACACCTGCTTTCTTTCAGTTGTCTGACACAGTCCTACCTTCAGATGCAACCTATTTGTTTGTGCAAACTGAATACACCTGTTTTTTTTCATTTCAGCGTTTATGGTTACATTAGTAAATAATTATTGTACCATATTTATGGTATGTACAACCGGTCTGGCAAGCCCCCATACAATAATTGCTAAAGCAAGTGGATTACCATATTTTGGCAGATGTAAAAACGTAATCATGTATGTGCATGCATCTTCAGCACCTTTATCTTTTCATGCCTGTATCAAGGCTTTTATGAGCATTTAAATGTCCAGGAATAATATACAGTGATAAGGGATAGATTTTCAATTAGGAAGGGTAGGCTCATGCCCATAGGTGCTACTCTGGGAGGGGTGTCTGAATTCCCAGCACCGGCGCCCCAACTTGAGCAGCACTCTTTTTTAAACAAGCCTGTGGAATACTAATGCCAGAGTCCCTGGATTTTTTTTTTTAATGTATATAATAATATAATAAACTAGTCTCTCTCTCAGGGGTAGTGCAGGGTCCTCCCCACTGTGTGGCTCCAGGCCTCACAGACAGGCAGGCAGGATTTCCACCTCCCTGTCAGCTATCCATCTGCCACTGGCCACTCGGACAAGCTCCTCTCCCCCCTCCAGGACTTCCACAGCTTTCCCCCGGTGCACCTGACCTGGTAAGCCACCCATTGGGAGCTGCAGGCGGCCGTCCTTCTCAGGACAAGCCACAGTAGCTTCCCCCAATCCCCACGGCTTTTCTCCTCTCCTCACCCCATACCCCTACCCCCCCTCGGGCGTCCTTTCCGCCAGCCATCCCCACAAACCGCTGCTACCCTCGGGCGTGCTGTTTTCTTTCCTCCGCGCCGATCGGTGGAGATTCGCGGCAGCCGCGACTCAGGAAAGGCCGCGGCTTCATCCACGGCCTAGCGGCGCGCCGATCTCCATCCCCCAACAGTCGGCACTACTTCAATAATCGGGCCAGAAAGCCCCCCCTACCCCAGTAGAGCCCCCTTGCCCTCCGATCATTTCCCTCAGCCCCCCTGGCGCCACTCAGCCTGGTACCCCCCAGCCTGGATCCTGCTGCCAGGTCGGCGGCCATCTTGCTCCACCCTGCCCTATCCCTCTCAAATTCATTAAAACTTGATCCAGGGCTTAAACCCGATCGCCTCTTTAGGGGTCAGGAAGGAATTTTTTTCCCTACCACAGCATATTGGCGCAGCGTGGTCAGGTTTTTTTTGCCTTCCTCTGGACCAAGCCAGGATCAGAGGATTCAGTTATCCTTGTGAATCCACCCCCCCCCCCCGCCCCTTGGTTCCACGGCGGCCATGGTTAATCGGCAATACTCGGCGAAGAACATTTGGGATCTGGGTCGATTTGCCGCAATTCTGCCGGCCGCCACCAAAAAAGCCCTAAGAAATCTGCGACTTTTGAGGATCGATCGACGATCGACTGCCAGAAATCGCAGCCATTTACTCCATCATGTGCTTTGATCAACACTAGATCGGCAGTAAAACACCGATTGGAAATCCATGATTTCTTATTGCGACATGACTTAGACTGCCTCTTTATTTCAGAGAGCTGGCTCACAGCCGACTGTAACACCATTCTAGGAGAATTGGTGCCAGAAAACGACCGTATTATAACGGAAAACAGAATAGGGCAAAGAGGAGGAGGACTGGCGGTGATCCATAAGACGCGTCTTGCGATCACTAAACCAAGCCTCCAAAACCCTCTTCCATTCATGGAAACCCTGACTCTTCAACTGCAAGTAAACGGCCAGGAGACCGTCCGGATTCTACTCTGCTATAGGCCACCGGGCCCAAAATCGCAGCTTCTCCCATCTTTGACGGACTTTGTCTCCACTTATACCCTGAACAGCAAACACCTTTTGCTGCTCGGGGACTTCAACCTCTGGGCCAACTCCCCGCAAGACCCCATTGCCGACGCCTGCATCGACCACCTGGAAGGATTAGGGCTTCAGCAACTAGTATGTGGGCCCACACATGCTTCAGGTCATACGCTCGATCTTATTTTCAGACAAGATCTGGAAATAAAAATCTTGGAAAATGAACCATTGCCATGGACAGATCACCATGCAATTAAATTCATTATTTCCGAATTCCCCCCCTTAACAAAAACATCAAATCCAGTGACAACACGCTGGACCAGATGTCAGAAGAAGCTCCATTCGGAACTCTTAAAGCCACGTTAGGGGAAAAAATAAACACAATTCAGCCGCACCAAACAGCGGAAGAAACACTGGAGGCCATAAACACAGCACTATTGCAGTCAGCTGACTTGATAGCGCCGAAACGAAAGACCCAGATCAGGAAAAATAACTCCGGCTGGTTCAACAACCAGCTGGCGTTACTGAAGCAAGAGCGCAGAAGGGAGCTCTTCAGATGAGAACCTCTCGATCTACAAGGCAATAACCAGAAAATACTACAAGCAAATCTTCAAAGCCAAGAAAAACTATTTTTCTGAGGCTATCAACGGTGCCCTAAACCGCCCCCGCGAACTCTTCAAGCTGGTCACTCAGACCATGAATCCAGGATGTCTTGAAGCCCCCAACTTGGATACACAAGAATTTTGCGATGAGTTATCGGATTGCTTCATTAACAAAATTGAGGCAATCCGGCAAAGCATTCAGCAGAACAATTGCTCTCCCAGCCCCCCCCCCCCGTAGTTATTTACACAGCACCGGCAGTAATTCACCACAGTTAGGTGAGTTCACGCTGGAACCCATCTCCATTCAGACCACAAAAAATATCATCGGCACTCTGCGCAACAGCACTGCGCCAAATGATATTATCCCCACCAAACTGCTGAAGGAATGCGCCGACATCCTGGCACCTCCTGTCACGCAGCTTATCAACCAATCCTTCAGGGAGGGCATAATGCCCTCCCAGATGAAGGAGGGCTTCATTCAACCCATCTTGAAGAAAGCCACCTTGGATCCTAAGGATCCACTCAACTGGCGCCCCATAACAGGCCTAAATATTCTCTCCAAGGTAATGGAGAAAGCAGTGGTACAGCAGCTGCAACAGCATCTAGATACCCACAACTTACTCAACCCATTTCAATCAGGATTCCGTCCCGGACACGGGACGGAAACAGCATTGCTTAAGATATGGGACGACGTTCTCGAGGCCGCAGACGAAGGAGAATCTTCTCTTCTGGTTCTGCTGGACCTAAGCGCAGCCTTTGATACAGTAGATCACAAGCTGTTATTGACTCGACTGGCCAAAATAGCCAAAGTCGCAGAAAGCGATCTATCCTGGTTCTCCTCTTTTTTGGATAACCGATCGCAAATAGTGAAGCTAGGACCCTTCACTTCTGAACAACGCACATTATCATGCGGGGTCCCTCAAGGATCTCCCCTATCGCCAATGTTATTCAACATCTATGTGCGTCCTCTTTTCGAAATCATCAGCAGCCAAAAACTGCTTTATCATTCATATGCAGACGACACGCAACTGTATTTCCGCATTTGCAATAAAAAAGATCAACACCTCAATCTAGAGACTTGTCTCTCTTTGATAGAGGACTGGATGACAAAGAGTTATCTCAAACTCAACGGAGCGAAAACAGAACTTCTTCTGTTTCACGCCATGCGTAGGAATCAATCGGCAACAACCTGGATCCCCCAGCCCATTCTGGGCAAAATAATCACCCCTAGCGCCAAAGTCAAAAGTCTTGGGGTCATCTTTGACTCCGACATGACAATGAACGCACAAATAGGGTCAGTAGTCAGCGGATCTCACCATCTGCTGCGCCTACTACGCAGACTCACGCCTTTTATTCCCAAGAAAGACATAGCGGTCATGGTGGGAGCGATTGTAAACTCCAGACTGGACTATGCAAATGCCCTTTACCTCGGACTCCCCAAGTACCAAATCGCTCGTCTTCAAGTCGTTCAAAATACGGCCGCCAGACTTGTGACTGGGAAAAAACCCTGGGAATCAATCTCACCTTCACTGAGATCCCTTCACTGGCTACCAGTTAAAGACAGAATCACCTTTAAAGCTCTCTGTCTAACGCATAGATGTATCCATGGGAATGCTCCCCATTATCTATGCGAAAAATTAAAACTTCACAATCCCAATCGTATTCTACGATCCACCAATCAAAATCGGCTTCAGATACCGAAGGCCAGATACAAGTCCAAAGGAGACAGGAGATTCGCTGTCCAAGGTCCCAGACTATGGAACGCCTTACCAGCCAGCATTCGGCTGGAGGAGAACTACTTAGTCTTAAGGAGAAAGATTAAGACTCATCTCTTTTGATCTCAAAGGAGACAGGAACAACAAGCGCCCAGAGGCGATTTACTTCGCATGTGCTGCGCTATATAAGTTTTTCATTCATTCATTCATTCATTAACAAGAAAAATTGCGCTTATCATAAATTGGTTATCGAGTAGCAAGAGAGGCCAAATCGATAACAAACAAATAAAACGGGAAGGCAGCAGCTCTTATATTATAATAATATCATTGAAACAATAGGCCCATAGATAATATGTAAAAATTTCAGTTTTTTTTAAGGGTATACAGGTGCTGAAATGGTAAATCTGCCTACCGTTCCAGCTCCAACACCTACAGACCAATTGTTATGTTGTCAAATGGTCACTTTTTTTTCTCCAACACTCTGTAACAATGACCAAGGAAAAGGAGTACATGGTATGTTGCTTGGGGTGTGGCCTATTTAGGGGTGGAAAATAAGGTGCCAGATTTCCTGTGACCCACAATAAATGCCTAAAGGTCCCCGCTTAGGCTATTAAGGATTGATGAGTTGGATACAGCTGACTAGTGAATGTGCAGGTTGAGGAGAGGTCCATTCAGACCCAAAGAATGCTGTAGAAATAGGAAGAGATAGCCCAGCAGCCGCACACCTCAGCCAGCCTGAGTGGTTAGCAGGTAAAAGCAGCCTTAGCTGGGGACGTGGCTAAGAGAAATCAAGCTGAGGCTGATTTTACCTGCTAAAAACTCAGGATGGGTGAGCTGTGCGGTGGCCGGGCAATCTTTTCCAATTTTAGCAGCCAGATTTCCTGTGCCTATAGGCTCCCAAGATGTAAATCTGACCCTACAGTGATTTAGATTGCCTCTTACTGCTACAGTAGAGACAAACAGCACACATTTAAAACGTGGATATTTCTGCACCCCCTGTACCTATGGTTGCTACACAGTTTCATGTAGAAAGACAACACTAATGAACACTATGAAGCCACGGGTCTAACTGGCCAATAGTATTTTCTGTATGCAGATTATGGCATGCAAATCTTTTTATTTCAAGAAGAAGATGAAACGGTATATGTGACTGACTTTATAGGCAATTACTTTATTTATTGTTCTTGAAACGCTTGTATTTATTGTATTTTGTATCACTATATTGCACTGTGAATGTTTACAGTTCAAACATTTCATATTGTTGACCTCTTTTATATTTTTCAGTGTGTGGACAGTAGAAACTCAATGCACGTTATTGAATGCTTCGATAACAGAAACCTTCAACTGCTCTTTTAGCTGTGGTCCAGACTGCTGGAAAATCTCACAGTACCCCTGTCTACAGGTCCATGTAAACCTGACCTTATCGGGACAGAAGGTTCTTCTGTACCACAATGAGGAAACTTTGAAAGTAAATACAGAGGTAGGAGTGAACACTTTTTATTTTGGGAGTTTTGTAATTTTCAGGCATAGATATAATATTCTCTAATGTACAGAAAACAAAATTTGTGATACAGTTTTGGCTTTGCCTAGAGACAAAAACTTGGAAGATGCAACAGATCAAACTCTTATGCTGCGTACACACAATCATTTTTTGGCATGAAAAAAACTTTTTCAGGATGTAGAAAAAGCTTATTTTTTTCCAACTTCATCATTTTAAAAAAATGCTCTAGGATGACGGCACCCTTTGGGCTGCTTTAGCTGATTTCCTGTTAGTAAAAGACGATTTGCGCTTTTCTGTCTGTTACAGCATGATGAATGTGCTTACTCCATTACGAATGGTAGTTTTACCAGAACGAGCGCTCCCGTCTCATAACTTGCTTCTGGGCATACGCAGGTTTTAATGTCGTTTTAGCCCACAAACTATTTTTTTTATTGTCGTTCTTCATAAACCTAAAAATGGTGTGAAGCCCACACACAATCATTTCTAATGACTTTTTTTAAAACGTATTTTTTTTAATGCCGAAAAATGATCGCGTGTACGCAGCATTAGACATGTTTTTGGTAATGTGGCTTATTTTTGCTTACAGTTACATTCCCATGATTCAGTTTGTATTCTTAACTAACAGAATTTATGTTTACATATGAAATTTGCCAACATGGTTTTGTGTTTGCTTACTGTGTATAAAGTAAGCACTGACATTCTGGTTTGGCCACTACATGTACATTTTTTTTCCCAAAGCCCTATTTCCTCTAATAACTAACCCTGAGTATTCGTTTTTGCAGTAGTACAGCAGTTAGGGTATATGAATGTGAACATAGAATTGCAACTTTGTGTCTGCAAATGGGAAAGTCCTCAAAGCAGACCAGTCATTTTTTTTACTTTCAATCTATTAAATCTTCAGCCCCTGATGTTTTAACTTTGGATAATAAAACATTTTTTTCTACTAGTAAATACCTTATACAGCCGACTTCCTGTTTCTTGTCTGGTCATTAACTTAGGCTTATGACATCATGCACAGGTCTCTCTCTCACTCTCCTGAGAGCTGATGAGAGCTGCAGAGCTGGGGGTGTGCCTCTGTGTCTGCATAAATCCAGGAAGTGAGTGAGTGTGAGTGAGTAACTTGTATAGCGCAACAAATGCAAACTTAATCGTCTAAAGGCTAACAGACAGCAGCTTCAGCTGCCCACAGTTAAAATAATTGCAGCCAGACTCAGTCGAGGGCTGAAATTATATTTGACAAGTACAGAATCTCAATATATATAAAATAATATGCAAATTGGTTGGAGGAAAGCTTCAGAATGGCAAAGAGGTTTTTATTTCAAATTATGTGAGCAGACTGCAGTTCCTTTTTAACATTAAAGCAATATGAGGCTCTGCTCTACCAAACTGCAAAGAGTCAGTTGCTTTAATGAACCTCCAATGCAATACTCCCAACGCATGTTACATGCCTGATGAAGGGGTCATGCGTGGCTCTGAAACATTGCTTTTATTTTTTGATACTATGTGATTAAAGTTTTGCACCCAATTTTGGAGATCCTGGTGTGCTGGTGACACTTTCTTCTTTTTTTTTTTGGAAAATTATTTTTATTCAATTTTTGCAACACAAATACAATACTAGGCCGCAACATGCGACCAACAATCACCGGTCAAAACACAGAAACCGGTTTTGAAAAAAAAAAAAAGGGAGAAAAAAAAGGGGGGGGGAAAGGTGGGGGGACAACAATAAAATACATTAAATGTTCACAGACTAAATCAAATCAAAAGCAGTGGAGTCAAGTTAAATCAAATCAAAATAGATCAGAACTCGTGACCCCCCCCCCCCCCCAGGACAATTAAAACCTTTTTGCCCAATCCTAATCTCAATGCAGATAGAGTATAACATGCAAAACCCTTTCTGGGAAAGAAAAGAGATGAGATACATCTCCCCTCCAGACTACACAGTTGCTCTAGAATAAAGAGGTCCATAGTCCGCCCCCACCTGATAATATCATACATACATTCAATGAATATACTGAACCCAGCTTAGTCTGACACTGTATCCACTGAGGCCATCCAACCTCCCCACACCTTATCAAATTTTGTCAAGGCCCCCCTGCTCAGGTAGGCAGCCTTGTAAAATGGAATGGCCTTATTGACCAGTAGTTTCCAGGACTCCACCGTTGGGGCCGAGGAGCTTTTCCAAGAAAGAATGATCCGCTTTTTAGCATAGAAAAAAAGAAGGATGAGGAGCGTTCTAATCGCCCTGGTCGTGGCCAGGGGCTCCACCAAATGTAGTAGACACACCTCCACAGTGATAAGAATCAAAATAGAAGTAACCGACCGTATACAGTCCACCACACCTTGCCAGTATGGTTGAACCTGGGGACATTCCCAAAAGATGTGCATAAAGTCTGCAAAGGGCATAGAACACCGCCAGCATACAGATCTCTGGTTCCCAAATATTCTAGCTAGTCTAGCAGGAGTCAGGTAAATCCTGTGCAGGAATTTGTAATGGATAAGCCTATCCCTGGTAGAAACCAGGGCCTGAAAAGCTGCCCCCCAGACATCATCCCAGTCGTCTCTGTCCAGTCCCGAGGTCACAGTCTCCCAGGCCCGTCTACATGGCGCCAGCAATTTAGTCGTTTCCTGAAAAAGGTCCTTATATAGGACAGAAACCGCTTTAGTCAGCGATTCACCACGAGCCAATAGCTCCAAATCACTGAGCTCAAGGACAAGAGGACCCCCCCTAAATTGGGCCTGAAATGCATGCCTTAGTTGCAGGTAAACACTTTCTTCTTATAGCTGCTTTAATGAGATACATTTTTGTTTCAATACTTAAGTGAAAAGATTCAAACGGGGCAGCGGAGGTGCGGTGGCGTTATAGCGGCGTATATTTTAGCGACAATATACCTTTGTATTTACCATGGTATTCATCCACTAGCAGTGCGGTTTTAACCCCCGCTAGCGGCTGAAAAAGGGTTAATACTGCCGGCAATGCGCCTCTGCAGAGATGCATTGCAGCGGTATTACGGCGGTCTCCCATTGATTTCAATGGAAAGGAACGGTATAGGAGCAGTAAACACCATGCTCCTATACCGCTCCAAAGATGTGGCTAGCAGGACTTTTGGAGCAGTCCTGCTAGAGCATCGCTTCAATGTGAAAGCCTTCGGGCTTTCACACTGAGGACTGCAGGGAACGTTTTTAAAAAAAAAACATGTCAGTGTGAAAGGGGCCTTAGAGCTGCGCTCTGATCTGCACTCTAAATACTTGTATTCAAGTATCAGCAGTATACCTACAATCATGATGTCTACAACCAAAAGAAACCACTACGCACCTTAATGCGTTTCACCGCTAATGTTGTGATTACATGATTGCAGCTATACTGTTGATGCTTAAATAAAAGTACATGAAGATCAGGTTATTGCTTTTATTTATCTATTTTCTACGATGATCAGCCAGGACAGGCTTCTTTGAGCCGACAACATGCATATCCCCGGATGGGTGAGAACATCGGTCTAGAATGGTGCTGTGGGCTCAGGATGTTTCAACTATAAAGTTACGGAAGTATTACAAATTGGCAAATCTTGACTTGATATTGTTTCTAATCCAAGATATCACCAGCACACCATATATAGATAAAGAGACAGGACACTTTATTGAGGCCAGACCTTTATTGAGCACTATTTTGAGACCAGTCAGGCAGTAGTGAGGAAAAGTTCCCTAGTGGCCTTGAAACATGACTGTTTTCTTTTAGTGACATTAAAGTGTGTTGTCTGTTTATCTAAACATGGTGTGCTGGTGATATCTTAGATTGAACTTATGCTTTGGTTGAACCATGCGCCATTTAACCACCCTATGACTGGGTTGCATTGCTGGATGGAGTGCAATGAGCTCTTTGTATTTACTAATCTTGTTTCTTTCTGGCTTGTATGTGGGAGATCATAAGATCCAGGTAAGGCACTGTACCCATGGTCAGGTTGACTAGCCTGTCTCTTTGGGACCAGGAAGCAGTGTCAGAATAGAATTACTGCAAAGCTGAAGACTACATAAAAATAAAAATATCACTATCTGTATATATTATATCCTTTTTCTAAGATTCTTCTGGAAGGTATGATGATGTCTTCCTCTCCTCCTGCTCCAATAAGTAATCCTTACTGTGTTAGTAAAAAAGCATATGTTTCTTCAGTGCAGTAATACCTAGATTGCATGATCATGTTACCCCAATGCGTAGGTCAATGACATGGGTTGCATTACCCTGGCATCCATTCTAATCAGAAGAGTAAGAATATCTAGTGGTGGAAAGCAATTACTGCAAGGGACAGCTCCAGATTGAAGATATTGCAGTAAAAACTGTTTGCTTTTTTTATTACTAGGCTTTTTATTTTTTTAACTGAAGTGCAATATTTAAAAAGAACCAGTAACAACGGGTTTTATGTAAAAATCGGACTTTATAGACGTACAGTATATCCTTATAACTGTGAAAGGCTACTTATACATAATTATCAGTAGCTACTGATTAACTCTTTCTTACTTTGTCTGACTTCTGTTTTTGTGAGTTAGGAGATCAGAAGTTACTTTGCTTACCTTACTATTTACTATACTATCACCTGCCCATTGTTTCACACAGTCTCTACTGGAGTGATCTAGGGGAAGTTCAGAGAAATCAAATGTGTTATGAGAGGCGGGTAGAGAGTCATGACAAGTCAAGACGTCCTTATGTTACAAGAGATAGGCCTCGTACACAAGACCGTTTTCCTCGACAGAAATCATCAAGAAAGTTGGTGGCAGAGCTTTTTTGCCGAGCAAAACGTTGTGTGTATGTTTTTCGTTGAGAAAACTGCCGTGGATCTTGACGAACAAAAAAGAGAACAAGTTCTCTTTTTCCTCGTCTGGGAGTCTCAATTTCCTCGTCGTGTTTCTCGTCGGGCTGGTTTACGACGAGAAACACGTTCGTGTGTATGCTTAGAAACCCGCGCATGCTCAGAATAAAGTATGAGACAGGAGCGCACCTTAGGTAAAAGTAGCGTTCGTAATGGAGATAGCTCATTCGCCACGCTGTAACGGACTGAAAAGCGCGAATCGTCTTTTACCAAACTTTTACTTAATACGCAGTAACATGAGATTAGAAAAAGCAGCCCCAAGGGTTGTGCCAGTGGAATCGAACTTCCCCTTTATAGAGCCATCATACGTGTTGTACGTCACCGTGTTTGAGAAAGACGAGATTTTGTCTTCACAGTGTGTATGCAAGGAAAGCTTGACAAGTTTCTCGACAAGCCTGACAAGGAACTCGTCGAGGAAAACGATGTTTCTTTTACGACATGTTTCTCGGTCGTGTGTACGAGGCGGCCATAGGCTGTTAAATTAATATTTTAATATTTACAACCCCCTTCCACCCTCCTTTTGAGTCCTGTGCAAAATCACACATAGATGTTTTATACAGTACCTGTCACCGAGAATGTGTTTCCAGCACGACAGCTTTGCGCTGATTCTTGGCGACAGGGTGCCGACATCTCGTGCTCGCTGGAATAGATAAAGCACATTCCAGCAAGCGCGTCATAGAAGCGACGAGGATCCTACTTGGATTCCCGTCAAATCTACATGCAGCGTTTAGTATGTATCATGAGGGGGAACTCCACGCCGGATTTTTAAATAAAAACATACCATGCCCTTAGGTCTGCTATGGATTGTAAGGAGAACCCATATAGGCCGAAAAAACGGCGTGGGGATCCCCCACAATCCATACCAGACCCGTATCCAAAGCACGCCGCCCAGCCGGTCAGGAAGGGAGTGGGGGTGAGCGAGCGCCCCCCTTCCTGAGCCATACCAGGCAGCATGCCCTCAACATGGGGGGGTCAGGTGCTCTGGGGCAGGGGGGCGCACTGCGGCCCCCCACCCCAGAGCACCCTGTCCCCATGTTAATTAGGACAGGGCCTCTTCCCGACAACCCTGGCTGTTGGTTGTCGGGGTCTGCGGGTGGATGGCTTATCGGAATCTGGGAGCCCCCTTTAATAAGGGGGCCCCCAGATACCGGCCCCCCACCCCACCATCGTACCCCTACCCATTCACCTGGAGGCAAAGTGTAAACACAAAATAAACAACACAGGGTTTTTAAAGTATTTTATTAGACAGCTCCAGACGGCCCCCCCTCTTCTTTAGCTCTTTTACCAGGGGGGCCTTCTTCCGCTCTCCGGGGGTCTTCTTGCGCTCTCCAGGGGTCTTCTCCGCTCTCCGGGGGTCTTCTCCACTCTCCGGGGGCTTCCCCCCCCGGGGTCTTCTCCGCTCTCCGGGGGGTCTTCTCTGCTCTCCGGGGTCTTCTCCCGCTCTCCGCTGTTGACTCGGCGCTCTCCGGTGCCTTCTTCTTCTTCCGCCATCTTCGTGTTAGCTCAATTACTAACGGCAGGCCAGTCCGCTCTTCTGTCACTTCTTCTTCTCTTCTTTTCTTCTCCAGATGTTGACTCGACGCTTCCTCCCGCTGTTATGCCGGGCGCGTGGCTTCCAGCGACTTATATAGGCCTATCTTGTAACGTCGCAGTTCCATCATGCTCCGGTAGGTACCACGTGGATTTGGCGGTAATCCAAGTCGGATCCCCGTCACTTCTATGACGACTCGGCGCTGGCTCCCGTGATGGGGCTCGTAGGTGGTCAATCTCGCTGAGAAAGGGAGCGAGATTGACACAATATTGCGGTCACCTACTGTACCTACTGTATGTATCAGGTTTTGGGATGTAAACCATTCATAAAAATAGAGAGTTCCACTTTGGGTGATTTTATACAGAATGCTAACCAGTCAGTATGTGACTTTGAATTGCAAGAAGACTGAAAGGAGGATGGAGTTTTGTGGAGGTGTATTAATATGAGAAATGGTGGCTGAAGAGGAGTGGCATGCCCTACTGCTTGTACAAACTGGGGAGGCATGGTACTCTGAATCTAATCTTAAATTGAGGGATGTTGAGAAGTGCACTTGAGTGTGACTTGTCATCCAGCTGGTCAAGTACTTGACCACTCTCTGCTCATTTTTATCTTCCATATGGATAAATGATCCATATGTTTTGCACATGAACTGTAGTGTTTTTCTTAAAATTCAAAAGGCTCAATTCACAAAGCTCAAACACCAGAGTAAGGATATTTGTTTTCCAAAAAGTTCGCTATTTCCACTGAGATTTACATTTCTGTAGTTACATTGCTAAAATGATCCTTATCTTTGTGTTAACGCTTTGTATATAAGCCCCCGATCACATCGGTGCGATTTGTCATGCAATTTGACAGTTACAAATCGCATGACAAGTCATACCCCATTGTCAGAAATGGAACCATTCAAATAAGGCTGTTTTGCCGATTTCATTGTGACTTGCATAGACTTTTGCTGTATGAAGTCGCAAGCTGCAATGAGATTGGCAGTACAAATTACACTGATATGTGGCTTTGAAATCGCGCTGAAGTAGCACGATTTCAAAGCCGCACCAGTGTGAATGGGGGCTTAAACCTAAAAAAATTAAGTACAACAACCTTTAAAATCACAAAAATACTGCATGTGTAATGCTTTACCAAAATAAATCAACAGCAAGTAAAGCTTAAAAAGGGTCAGATTTAAATGCTTCATAAGTAAGTCTTTATAGTTATGATAAATTAAGGCAGAATAGCCAGAATTGTCTGTAAGTCAATCATGCCTGGATCCTTTAAAAGCATATGGTTACATGGAGACCTCATGCTGTGCACCCATTCATGCACTAAATATAGATGAGCTTGTAGAGCTTCAAACACTCCTGAATTCTTGAATGTTAAGATATCATACAGTGTCGACTACACTTAATTTAAAGTATCATCTGTGCTCATTACTCATCAAGTTAACTGAATAGTGAATGTACTGCATCACGGCTACAATACTAATTAGTGTGCATTCAACTTTAGAGCTTTAAAAGCAATTTTTGCGAAACGCGTCAACCTCTTGACACAGTAACAATAGAGTCAATATTATAGAATCCGATTGGCCTAATAATATCTGTATTGAACAAATGTTTTTGTGGTTTTATGAATAATATGTTATGTATAGATTAAAATTTTTGTAATAAAGAAAATATTATATAAACGGCTGCTTATGGTTCTCTCTGATACCGTTATAAGACTTGGTAATTCAAAGTCATAGCTAGTAACTTACTAGCTATGACTAAGCACTGAAGCTACAGTGCGAAATGTTAGCTTTTTGTTCCAATTTTGCTGTGGCATGTCTATTTTTGTGATTCATTTTAATTAAAGGAAAGTTTTTTTTGGAGTGCGGCTGTCCGAGTTCCTTTTGTATTTTTGCATTTCCTTTTTGTGTGGAGTGACGCCTAGGGGCCAATACTGATAATCATTTGCATGACAGTTGTGCATTGGAATCTCCTTATAAAGCATATCTTTTAACGCTAGGCTCTGGTCGCACGTTGTAATGTGATCATTCCTAGAAGCTCAACGCATTCCTTTATGTGAGAGAGATGATGTTTGTGTGGAATGACGCCTGGGGTCCAATACTGAATTCTCACATAGAGAAGTGCATTGAAATTTCTTTTCTAGCCGCAGTTGTGGTTCACTCCCATTCACCAGAGCGGAATTTCGTTGGAAAAACCCATCTGAGTTTATTCCAATGGGAAAAATGGTCGTGTGTACGCGGCATAAGAGCTTTTAAGGTTAGGGCACCTATATAGACCAGTTACAGCCAGAACTATTTTGCTTCCATGGAGTTGGAAAGGGTTAGAACCAGTTCTTATTGTTGTCTGTGTACCCCCTGGGTGATTTATCAGCCCCTGTCCTACTAACAGGGTTTCACAGGGACAGGAAATGGGGGAAATATCTCTAATGGAAAAAGACACAGCATAAACCACTATGCTTAGTAGGAAGGGTTAAGTTAGTACCTCTGTGAGGTTTTATTGCTCTCATGTATTTTCCTGGCTTGATGACACAAGGGGAAGAAAAATCTCCACAATTGAGTCACAGACCACAGTAAAATACTGACAAAAATGTTAATTCTCCCTAACTCTATAAAAGTGTTTTGTTTGGAGTTAGGCCTCCATATATTATGCTATGAATAATTAAACCATATACAGGCCTATCTTACAACACCTTAGTTAACTGTCAGTTAAATTTTTATTAACAGTTGTGTGGATAATGTGCTACAGAGCAGTTATAAATGCATAGTTTGAATAGTGCTGAAGAACCTATGATAATAAATTCAGCAGTATTAGAAAGAAAGCCCTTCATTTACAAATGAAATATCTGGAGGCTTTGTTATTTTGGAATAATTGTGGATCTCTGCAGCATTTGTCTTTCAGAGCAGCAGTTGTTCGGTCTTCTAGCCATTGAGCTAATTTAGTAAGTGAATTCATTTTTAAACACGTTTCAGCACCATGGAGAGTGCTTGCTAAGGCCATTAAAGACTAAAAACAACTTTTTGAAAGAGGTATTGTCTGCAAAAATATACCTTGTGTGTGTGCCTTCTAAACATGGATAAAAATGTACATGACCTCATTTGTCGTTATAAGTTACAACACCTTTATACTGTACTATATATAGTATATATCTCAAGTAATTGATTTATAACAGAATCCAAGCCTAATGTACACTTATACATACTATTCCCCTAGCACTATCATCTAGTGAGTAGATACAGCTCCCGTTTCCCATTGTCTCTTTTATTGCTTGTATGATTGGTTCATTATTTTGCAACATTGACTTTTCGCAGGTGGTGTAAAACACACTGACACTCCCATTCATTAATCAATAGGGGAGAAGATTTTTTGAGAATTAAAGATATTTTTTCCGAAAGGTATGAATCAACAAAAACGGTTTTATAAAGTTGGATCCTTTTGTGGACACAGCACAGGTGAGCTTATCATAGGTCCAGCTGCCTGCTGTTTTTGTGACAATCAGAGCTTTTTTAAATGGTGTATACTACACAGAGAGGTTGATTTACTAAGACTGGAGCATCCAAAAGCTAGTGCAGCGCTTCAGAAAAAAACAGCTTCCAGGTTTCTTGTCAAAGCTAAAAGTGGTTGTTAAGCCACTATATTATATTCATCCCAATGCATCTGTAAAATAACAATAAGTCTCTCAGTGTCTGAGCTATATAAAAAAGATTTCTAACTTATATCAGATCGTCTCCTGGTTCTCACATGACTCCTCATCTCTCTCTTCTCCCAGGCTGACAGCTACAGTGGAAGGGACAGAGAATCCCCCGCTGACATCAGCTGAGAGGAGTGGAGGAGAGAGACGAGCAGTCACGTGAGTGCCGGGAGACGCTCTGATATAAGGTAGAAATCTGTATAGTTTTTATACAGCTCAGACACTGGGACACATATTGTTATTTAACAGAGGGGATGGGCTAAATATAAAATAGTTTTTATAGCAGTGGGGGGGGGGGATGGAGGCACATTAACTACTGACCACAGTGTCAGGGCTCAGCAGCCGTGATAAACCGTGCTCAGTTTACAGGGGGAAGGGCAGAACCAGACAGGATCAGCCAGGTATTTTAGGTTATACAATGGGCCAAATTACACAGCACAAGCACTGTGCTTTTATGTATGCTTTAAGGGAATCTATTTGTATTTAATTTTTTTAGGGTAACAAACACTTTAATTGAACAAGCTGAAGTTAAAAGCTGAATGATGAAGAAAAGGGTGGGAGTACTTCCAGCATAAAATATATTTTTTTTTTTGAAATTGCATTAAAAATTAGGAAATTACATGACATGCAGCGAGCTGGAAGCATCTTTTGCCTCTGGACTAAGACTGGCATGGCTTGCTTTATAATAGTGGAGACCTAATGATTTGCCTAAAGCGATACAATTCCTTTGTTTCACCACGTGAAGCTAGAAGCTGATTGGCTACCATGCACAGCTGCACCAGATTTTGCACTCTCCAGTTTTAGTAAATCAACCCTAGTGTTCTTTTTCTGGTCCTGCAAAAGTGAGGGATCCTATTTTTCGTGGCTATGTGACTTGTGCTATGTCCAAATAAAAAAATCCTCGATTTCGAACTCTTGCAATTCTTGCAAAGCCTATACTTCAAGATACAGTAAACTAAAACGTTGACACTAAAAACTGGTTGGTTTCTATGCAGAGCTGCACTAGATTTTGCACCCTCCAGTTTTTGTGAATCAATCCTATAGTGATGTAGAGATAAAAAAGATCACCCTACACTATGGAAACATTTGAATAGGGAAGGTTTCACAGTGGAGCACTAAAAAACAATGGCAAGTACTTTTATCGCTCTATGCTCAATTTTATTTTCCATATGGCTAAATGATCTATGTGTTTTGCACATACTTAGATTTCCCCGTGAACGTTCGTGTATTTCTTTATAGCTCAATTCACAAAGCTCAAACGCCAGGGTAAGGATAGTTATTTCCACTGAGAGTTTAAAAAAATATATAGTTAAATTGCTAAAATGATCCTTATCTTTGTAGTGCAGTTGCACTCTGAAAGGGAAATTTCTCCACAGCTTAGTAAATAATGGGAAGCTCTGCTGGCTTGCATAATCCAATCATGTGAAAGCAAAAATGCATGTGATTGGGTATTCTTTGCACAGTGAAGCTTCACTTCATTTACAAAGCTCTGGAGCAAAATCCCTTGCAGAGCGCAACTGCATTTGCAAAGTGCACAGTCTATTTGCATTTAGCAAACCAACCCCTTAGTCTTTACAGTGTTTGTGTTTTTGTTGCCAGGTTAGCTGTTACACGGTACTGGTGATTTTCTTCTTCTTTAAATTGTCACCTTATACTACACTTTAGAGTCTTTGGCTGCTGACGTTTATTCCAGCACTTGCTTGTGTATATTCCCTCTGCCTTCTTTAGGCATTGTTACGATCTTGAATCATACAGCTCAGTGAATCTTGACAGCACTGACAACTCTGAATAGCAAGTAGCATTTTTCTATATTTTTTAAAATGCACCAGGCCGATGAACTCTATAAAAAACTACAAGTAAAGCAGTGATCTGTGAAAGCAGTCTGCTGTTTACTGAGAACTAAATCTCATCTACTATTTCCTTTCATTATCTGCCAAGATGGTTGACTCCTCTTTTGCATCCAAACAGGCCAAGATAATTGATGCCAAATATCATTCTGTTGTTAATACTGTAAGAAGACGACAGATGGTAGAACTAAAAAAGGGACATTCTTCACATAATTTTTTGTATTTTTTTAACTGTAAAGATTAAAAGACACATTAGGCCTTTGTGTTAAGGTACAACTCCAGAAAGTATGAAAGATGTTTGCACTGCAGTATCATGCTTCCCATATCAGCCATCATTCTGTGGGCTTCTCAGCTGCACCCCTGGTTCCCCTAAAGGCTTTCTTGATTTATTGGGCCTTTGAAACACATTGAAAACCACAGTAAAGTAAGCTAAACTAAAGTAAAAGTGAAAATACTAGAGGATTACTGGGTGTGTTATAAGCCCTTTGCATGCACATTTTAGGAGGTCCATAGGCAAGTTATAAATGCATTTTATTACAATATTTTTTTTCTTAGAATTTAAACCAGAATTGAAAGCATGTTTAAAAGGGTTGGCCTAAGTAAATATTTTTACTTGTTTCATTTTCAGTGCTGGATTGTTAGCTTTTAAACTCGGTATTTCAGTCACCACAAGTATGCTGCATCAGGGTTTTTTTAAGTGTTAGGGGTTAGGTTACTGGTTAAGTCAATGTTAATTCAAATGGTGGGTAGCTTTATTTCTGTTCACTCAAGGGACTGGGGGCCAGATTCACGTACATCGGCGCATTTTTTGACTGGCGTAGCGCACCTCCTTTACGTTAGACTGCCGCAATGTAGCGGCGCAATCACCGTATTCTCGTTTGATTTGCGCAGAAATAAGCGCCGGTGCAACGTAATTTCAGAGGCGTAAGGCGGAGTAATTCAAATTGGGAAGGACGTGGGCGTGTTACATTGAAATGAGCCGTGACCCCATGCAAATGAAGGGCCGGCCGTCTCGCGCATGCGCACATGAAGCAGACCATGGTCAGCACCTCTGTGCACATGCTCACAACTTGGGAACGGCACAAACAGTGAAATTGGAAGTGGACCCAGGCAACTTAGTGAACTACGCAGACAGCATAAATAGACAGACACAAATGCACTTCCTTTGCAAAAGTACATCTATTTGTATCCCTTCCTATACAGCAAGGTGCTTTTGTTATGTTGTTTATTAGCGTTTGTTTGTTTGTTTGTTTGTTTGTGACGTGTCTTTGAGATATTTGGGGACTGTTTTGCAGAGTGATTTTTGTCTTTTATGTGTTTTCTTTGTTGTTATTTTGTTTAAATTAGATTTTTGCTGGGCATTTTTTCTTTTTGCTGGTCAATTTTTTTTTTGGGGGGGGTTCTGTTTGTGAATGATTTTGGAATGTGGGGGTGACATTCCTGCCGGAAAAGGGGTGTCACCCTCATTTGTGGTGGAGAAGTGATCCCCAGGTCCGTGTGACTGGTGTATGAATGTACAGTGACATAATTGGAGCCGTGGCATGGTGTTGCTGCTCTCAAGTCCTGCATGGTAGGCTTGTGCCAATCCAATGTGATGAGGATGTGATGTGTCTGTGCTAGGGACCACAGTGGTGTGCATGCATGCATTCTCATTGTGCCATGATTAATGTGTGTGTTTAACGTGCAAAGATGCCTAATGTGAGCTGGCTCCTGGCTGCTCTTCCCTCAGAAGACGGGGTAGCCTCGGTTAGGGGGGGATTGTCTGGTTCAGGGGTCAGGTCATCACGTATGTCAATCTGCAGGCCCTTTCTTACTGCGAAGTTCTGCAGCATGCAACATGCACTGATGATGTGGCATACAAAGTTTGGGGAATATAACAGGGTACCATGGGGGCTTCCGTATAGGAGTCATGAGATGGGGTCCCAGTGCATATGCAGAGTCACCCTGAAGGAATAAGACAGGAGGATGTTAGTAGTGCATGTGCCCCTTGTGATTTCAGCATCATGGGGGGGGACAGTCATGCTTGCCACCCATGTCACTCACCAACCAGCCAGTTGTCCCCATACATGTTCTGTTCGAAATCTGTGGGGATGGGGCTAGGATTGTATATGTAGCTGTCATGGGTGGTGTCATGTGTTGGGCTGGTGTTGGGCTCCTGCAGGGTTGTGGTTAATTCCAGGATGGCATGAGGGGTGAATCTGAAGGTGCGAGACACCTCAGAATCACTCATGCCAAAGATGTCTATGCGTGTGTGATATATCAAGTGAAGAGTGAGGGGCTTGTATCAGATTAGATTATTATATCCATCAAGGTTTTAAAGGGCTATTGAAAGATAGTGAGACTGTGTTTGTAATTTGTATGTATGTTATGTATTGATGTATATATGTATGTATTTTTTTTTGTTAAAATATTTTTAAAAACAAAGAATTTTTTTTTGAAAAAAAAAAAAACCTCTCCCGTGCCCTCCTCCGTGCCCTCCTCCTTCTTTGCTCATCTAAAGTCAGTAGTATAGCTATGAGCATGGATGCCACTGGCATGTTGGCATACAGTTTGTTGGGCAGCAAGTGTGACTGCTTAGCTCCTTACTAACAGTGTTGCTTTAGCTGACATGTAGACGGATTGTCTAATTTTATACCACCTTTTATATGGTCTAATTTTAGACAGAATGTGCAGCTGTTACGCACAGCGCGTAGCCTGCGCTGCACCAATGTTCTTTTGTGGATCCCCGTAACTCCCTCATTAGCATATTTCAATAGCAAATCAATGGTGTGTCTAGCGCAGTTTTGCGCGGACGGATGCGCCAGTCTATCGAAATTACGCCGGACAAAAAAAAGTAGATTTCTTGCGTATCTCGTTTTGGTGATGGGGCGCATCGAAACGCATGCGCAAATTTAGACTTACGCCGCGCATCTCCTGTAACGCCGGCGTAATCGCTCTGTGAATCTGGCCCTGGGTGTCTAAAGTGTCCAGTTAATGATAACAGGCACACCTGATTCACATTTACATTTTAAAGGATAAATGCATTTTTAGTACAGTTTACATCATGTAATCACCCTCCTCCCCTGTATTTACCCAAATCTTACCCTCTATTTGTAGATCTTTGATGTACTTAATAGACTGCACAACACATGTGCAGTAGAATTCCACCACTATTGGGACTTATGACAATATCTTTTCCATAGAAATGAATGGGGATTCTAATGAAGTAGTACAAAGCTTTTTGAATGGGTTTACCAGTGGGCTGAAAAATTAAGCTCTACAGGGATCGGGACATGTACAGTAAAGCCCTGTACACACGATTGAATATCTGATGGAATCTGATCCGATGGATTTTTTCGTTGGATATCCGATGAAGCTGACTGTCATCAGTCTTGCCTACACACCATCAGTCAAAAATCCGACTGTGTACAACGTGGTGACGTAAAACACTATGTCGTGCTGAGAAAAATGAAGTTAAATGCTTCCGAGCATGCGTCGACTTGATTCTGAGCATGTGTGGATTTTTGACCGATGGACTTCCACAGACGATCATTTTTTTCTATCGTTTTTTTATCCATAGGAAAGTTCTAAAACATGTTCTATTTTTTTCACCGATGGAAAACAAACCGATGTGGTCCACACACGATCGGTTTGTCCGATGAAAACGGTTAATCGGTCCGTTTTCATCAGACAAACCGATTGTGTGTACAGGGCTTTAGTGTAGGAGAGAGGGCGTTATTTAAATGATAACTTTAATAAAGAGGTAAAGTTATCGTTTAAGGCCTCGTACACACGATCGGACATATCCGATGAAAACGGTCCGCGGACCATTTCCATCGGATATGTCCGATCGGGAGTTTGATCCGATGGCGTGTACACACCATCGGATCAAATTCCCCGCCGCCGGACGGCGCGGTGACGTGGCGGTGACGCGGTGGTGACGTTGACGCCGCCACGTCACCGCCACGTCACCGCACCAGGAAGTTAAACACTTCCGCGCATGCGCCGAATCCATTCGGCGGCGGCGCGGCGGCGGTGGGGGACGACATGTCTGCTGGTAAGTGTACTAACCAGCAGACATGTCGGGCGGACAGATTCCCACCGGATAGATTTCAAAGCATGCTTTGAAATCTGTCGGGTGGAGAAATCTGTCCGCTAGCCCATACACACGAGCGGCAGGCATGGACTGGCCATAGGGACTACAGGGAGTTTCCCGGTGGGCCGATGGCTCAGTGGGCCAGTTTCAGTGACAGCCTGTCAAAGTAATGGCTGTGCAGCTCGCCCTCCACTTCATGCAGTGATGTGAGAAGAATGAGGAAAATACAGAGGAGAATAAGTGAAATAATAAAAGAGGTGAGTGAGGAATCCTTTATGTTATGCTACTTATGTTTTTTTGTACAATTGCGTATAGTTTATATACTGTTTTTGTTCTTGTTTGCAAACAAAGTGGGCCAGTCTGGATAAAGTCCAGGGCCAAATTTTGGTCTCAGTCCATCCCTGACGAGCGGAGATGTCTGCTGAAACGGTCCATCGGACCGTTTTCAGCGGACATATCCCCTCGTGTGTACGAGGCCTAAGGGTGAAGTTCAGTATTAACTTGGGGTCAGCTTAAGGGATATGTTTTTATGGTATGTTTGAGCCTAGATGTTAATCGTGAGGTTATGAATTAGGAGTTCGATTTTAATTCATGATTTGTCTCAGTAGAAAAGGAGAACCTAAGTAGGTTTGATTTATTGTCTAGAATGTTTATTGAGTAGAATTATGACTACAATTTACTGTACGCTGTCCACACATTAGATAATGAACACTTTGTTGTAAGTGGTTGAAACTGACACAAATTGGCAACAGTATGTCCAAAAATTGTTTTAACCATTTTTTAGCTGTTTAAAGCCAAACTCAGAAAAGGTTTGTGCCAGGAATGCAATATTTTCAAACTGAATATGTTCCTGTATACTACTCAGCTGTATTCATCCCAAAACAATCATTCAGCCAAACTCCTCTTTTTAATTTCCTAATATCCCAAAATACAGCATACAGAATAGTATATAGGCTTTCAAATTTCATATGTCCTTAGGGGTAGTTTTGGATAATATCTGGATCAATATTGCACAGGCATTCCAATATCACAGATGCTTGCTACATAGGGCATAAGGAAAGGTCACACTGCACATAAACGTGAACCATCTGTAAACACCATTATTTGCACAATAATAAATAGCTGGGCCATAGACTACAATCATTTAAGTTCAATAATGCAGTTCTAATGCAGACAATTCCAGTTTTACCAAAAAAAAAAAGCTTCAGTATGCAAATATATAGCTAATTAAGTAGTTAAGAACAAGTTCCTGAACTACAGTCTCATTAATTTAAGCTTATAGCCCCTACACGCAAGAATGAATTTATTAAACCGGACCAAGGTTCTGTGACACTAGACATGTTTAATGTGAAGGAAGTTGGAGTGGACAGCATCATTAAACAAGTCCTGTTTAACAGACCAAGGCTGTGTTTATGAACGATTGTTCTTTCAGTGTAAGTGGAATAGAAATGGTTTCATAGGGAAGGCTACTTATTTGAAATATAATTTTGTGCCCAATGGTCCCTTACGCCATCTGTTTTTTTGCTTAGCCCAAACAAATATGACAGTAATTTTGTAATTGTATGCCTTACCTAATATTGCCACATTTATATGCATGCATTGTAAATTGGCAGAATCATTGGCATATCAAGATAGCTGGTGCCTGTATTTAAAACTGTATTTCAATCTAACAGCTAAATGCACAAATACACTCAAAAATTAAAACAATTGTGAGAGCAAAAAATCAACAGTTGTCACCAGAAACATCTGTAGATAAAAAAAAGTAAGTGCACTGACACTTAGGGCCAGATCCACAAAGGAATTATGCCCGTGTATCTATAGATACACGGGCGTAATTCGAATTTCCAGCTGGCGTGTCATTGTTTTCTATCCAGAAAACAAGATACTCCGGAATTATGCTAAGATACGACTTGCATAAGTTTCTTACACCGTCGTATCTTAGATGCATATTTACGCTGGACACTAGGGGCGCGTCCATGTTAAATATGCAAATGAGGTAGATACGGCGATCCATGAACGTACGTACGCCCGGCGCAGTGTGTTTACGTCGTTTGCGTAAGCGTCTGTACGGCGTAAAGATAAAGCTGCTATAGTGAGGCGCAGCCAATGTTAAGTATGGACGTCGGGACCGCGTCGTATTGGACGTCGTTTACGTCGTTTGCGTAACTCGTTTGCGAATAGGGAATTGCGTATATTACATACACGTCGTTTTCATTGACTATTTTTGACGTGATTTCACGCATGGGCACTAGGGTACGTTCACGGCCGGCGCATGCGCAGTGTTAAAAAAGCAACGTTTCCGTTGGGTCATTCATAATTATACTAAACCACGCCCCCCACTAGTTAATTTGAATTACACCCGCGTACGCCGGCCCATTTATGCTATGCCGCCGTAAGCTACAGCGGAATTTCATTGAGGATTCGTAATACGCCACTGTGGCTTACAGCGGCGTAGTGTAAATGGGATATGCCGCGCGGGCGTCCCATCTTTGTGGATCTGGCCCTTAGTGTTCTGGATTGAGACAAGTACACACTATAGAAAGATATGATTTACGCATAATTTGTGTCTAAAGTTTGTAACCACTTTAAAAATCAGATCAAGTTTGGATGGTGACTTATTTGGTCTTGTAGTTATTTCACTTTGCGAGATGTTGCTGCCATGCATCACCTGCTGTGGTTTAGTCCTGATATTGCAACAGTCAGGTAAGCTGATTAATGTCTCCCTATGGCAAATATATGTGTATCATAAGATGCCACTTTAACCAATAAATTATAATTCTGTAGACAGAATTTATTGTCTGTATGGTGTTTTATCAGGCCACCTCTCTAGTGTTAAACATTTCTACCTATCATGAATGTTTGCATGGTCTATAAACTCTGCACCTGCAAAACACATTACAGGCTCTGTCTATGATGTCAGACACTTGTGTTTCCAGCAGCACTGTGCCAGGTGTGTAAGTTACGGTTGACCAAATATCTGATTGCCAAAAGTGGTCACTGAGGTTCCCTGTTTTTCCACATGAGGACAAAGCATGCTGGTTTGTAATTACAGATGCACACAAAGCTGTCGACGGAAGGTCAGTAAACACGGAACTGCATAGATAGGCGGTTTTTGAGAATGTTTATTTTTAGGACATCCACAAAGTAAAAAAATAAAATATATTTGGTCAATGTATACCTTTCCCTTGTATTAATTTTTTTAACATCTATGACATTTTCATTTGTTTGCAATAGAGGGTTTATTTTCGTTTTTTTTTTTCTCAGCATTGTAATTTTCAGCCCTCTTCATAAAATGCATCTGCTACCATATCCATATTGCTGAAATACCCCTTTCTAGTATAAAATAGCCATTTATATTTTCCAGTAATTACTTTTGTCTTAGCTGTTAGACTCAGTCAACGTTTTTAGAGGTATTTGCATTTGTTTTATGCTCATACATTTATTACCTGCATACTCTTTTCAAATGATAAATACAAGATTTGCCAGTTCAAATGCTTTCTGCATGAAACTGAATATACATCTCAGTAATCTCTTTTTACTGCCCATGGATTTATCTGTGGTGTGTGTAATAAAATTGTTATAGGCTAATTTAAAATGTCAAATTATATATTATCAAATATGGTACAACTACTGTAAAAAGTCTGAGCACTATATAGTTCTCCTCCAATGCTATAAATCAAATGACATAAAGTTTAGATTTTAGGGTAGTAAATAAATGAAGTATTCTACTAAAGGGTGCACGTTTGGCTACTAGCTTAATCTTTTTACTTAACCACTTCAATACCAAGGCCGTCAATTGACGTCCTGGCTTTCAGTGGGGATATATGAATGATGCCTGCAGCCACAGGCATCATTCAGATATCCATCTCTTCAGGCGGCGAATCCCTGCACCATAAGAACGATCATAGCGGCAGTTCCGCCGCTTGATCGTTCTTATAGGCGGCGGGAGGGGACGCCCGCCCCCCTGCCGCCACCCGGTGCGTCTCCGGGCTCTCCTTTGCCATCAGAGACCCGGAGAAACAATCCGCCGCTGTCCGCTGTAAACCATAGAGTAGACTGGTGACCAGATGGTCACCAGTCATCTCTATGATCGTCGGAGGCCCGGGCGCGATGTTATGACGTCACGCCTGGGTCCTGGAATGTAAACACAGCCGCAATCGCGGCTGAAAGCATTAGATCGGTGAATTTTATTTCACGATCTAATGCTTTCCAGCCTGGAGGAGAGATGGTGGGTCTTATTGACCCTGCATCCCTCCATAAAGATTACCTGTCACACACATTCCTATTACAAGGGATGTTTACATTCCTTGTAATAGGAATAAAAGTGATAAAAAAAAATGACAAAAAAAGTTTAAAAATAAAATAAATTGTGTAAAATAAAAAATAAAATAATAAAAAATAAATTTTTTAAACGCCCCTACCCCCGGTAGCTCGCGCTCAGAAGCGAACGCACGCATAAGTCCCGCCCACATATGTAAACGCCGTTCAAACCACACATGTGAGGTATCGCCGCGTGCGTTAGAGCACCAGCAACAATTCTAGCACTAGACCTCCTCCGGAACTCTAAATTTGTAACTTGTAAAAAAAAATAAGCGTCGCCTATGGAGATTTTTAAGTACTGACGTTTGGCGCCATTCCATGAGTGTGCGCAGTATCTATTTACTCGGCGTAACTTCATATTTCACATTATACCAAAAAATTGGGCTAACTTTACTGTTTTTTGTTTTTTTTTATTCACAAAACCGATGTTTTCCCCAAAAAAAGGCGTTTGAAAAATGATTGCGCAAATAATGTGCGAGATAAAAAGTTGTAATGGCAGGCATTTTATTCCCTAGGGTGTCTGCTAAAAAAACATATATAGTGTTTGGGGGTTTGGGGGTTTGGGGGTTCTGAGTAATTTTCTAACAAAAAAATTATGATTTATGCATGCAGGAGAAGTGCCAAAATAGCCCCGGTATTGAAGCGGTTAAAGTACAATTCCATGCTCAACCACCTGGCCTCTCAACCCCCCCCCCCTAGTCTGCCTTTGATTTTTTTTGTATTTACTGTATATACTCGAGTATAAGCCGACCCGAGTACAAGCCAAAGTACCCAATTTTACCCCAAAAAAATGGGAAACCGTATTGACTCGAGTATAAGCCTAGGGTGAGAATGCAGCAGCCACTGTAAGCGGAAAAGAGGGTCAACAATGCCCATTTGCACACCCCACTGTGCCCATTGCAGCCTCACTGTGCCCAACCTCACTGTGCCCATTGCCACCTCACTGTGCCCATTGCCTCCTTACTATGCCCATTGCCACTGTGCCCATGGCCAACTCATTTTGCCCATTGCAGTCTCCATGTGCCCGAGTCAGTGTACCTGAAATTTTTACAGGCTGCGGGCGTCCATTCATTGTTTAAAAGTCACGGTCTCTTCCTGGTCCCGTTCCGTGATAGGCATTTCCCAGCAGCCTATCACGGACATCTTCTCATCCTCGGGCTCAGTTTCCCACCAGACACTGTGTTCAGTGTTCCGCCTATCACAGACGTTCTCTTGTCCGAGGATGAAAAGACGTCCGTGATTGGCACAGCAATGAACACAGTGTCTGCTGGGAAACCGAGTCCGAGGATGAGAGGACATCCGTGATAGGCAGAAGACTGAACACAGTGTCTGCTGGGAAACGCCTATCACAGAAGGGATCAGGGGGAAGCTGCAACTTTTAAACAATGGACGCTCGCAGCCCTTCAGGTACACCGACTCGAGTATTAGCCGAGGGGGGTATTTTCAGCCCTAAAAAAAGGACTGAAAAACTTGGCTTATACTAGAGTATATACGGTACTTATTTTTTGGAACTTTTCAGGCCAGTGACTTGGCATGCTCTTCTTCTGATGTTTTCCTGAGGGTAGGTGGCCCTGAAAATTACCTTAAGCACAGTGCTTTCCTGTATATCCTTCTATTGCACGTGAAGGGTAATGTGATGAAACTCATTCAAAAGGCCAGCCCATGATATGCTGCAATCACAATATCTCCTCAGTCTACCAGTTAAATGAGCATAGGCACCATTTACCCAAAAAACTGAAGACAATTCATGACAATAAAGATGTCCTGCCGACACAGTTCAGAATTATTGCAACCTGAACTGCTTTTTTTTCTTTCTAACATCTCCTAGGCGATTTTAATTTTAACAAGTACAATTTGTCAAGAGATGGGCTTAAAAAAGAAACATTTTCTACCCAACAATTACCTAAACTAAAATCAAAGCTGTGTAGTAAGCACCATAAGGTACCTGAGTGCCACCATAGCCTTTGGGAGATCATATGTAAATACCAGATTTACAGATGTTTTTGGTATTAGCATAGACTTAGGGCAATGCTCTGCCCTACACAAGACACTGTTCCATCCCAGTAAAAAAAAACACATCACACCTGCTGCACAGCCTTGCCTTTTACTTTAGAATATCGGACCTGGAGCACTTGCTATTTGATTGCACATATTATTGTACCAGCACTTTCCAAGACATCATATTGGCTTTCTCAAGCCTAAATCATTGCTTCAATTGTGCTACCTGTTGTCATATGCTATCTATGCATATTTTCTAAATCTACACTCAAGAAAACATATTCAAATTAGGCACCAGTGCACTTGTGGGTCTGAATATGTCATCTACCTGCACATTCGCCCTTACAACCTGCATTATGGTTAAAGAAAGATTTGACAATCACAAAACAGCAATCCACAAAGCATTCTCTTCTGGTTATTCAGATCAACTTGTAGCACAACATTTTCTTTAGCAATAACATCCCTTGCCAAACCTCAAATGTATGCTTATAGAGTAGACCATGTTCCATTGTCTCCAAGAAGAGGAGACTGCAATCTTTTATTTATTCAGAGGGAAAGTAAATAGATCTATGAATTACAGACCCTAGAGCCTAAGGGACTAAATTGGGGCTTGACAAATTTGCTTGGAATCTAGGAGCCAGCTAAAAAAAATTAGGAGCCAGGAACGTGCCCCGTCCTGCTGAGCTTGTGTGCAGAAGCAAACGCATACGTGAGCAGGGCCGGCGCTACCACTAGGCGGATTAGGCGACCGCCTAGAGCGCACTGTCACCTAGGAGCGCCCGACTGTTATTACTCCCGCACTGTCCGTCCTCCACAAACTGCTGGCAGGCGGCAGCGTCCTCAGCCCTGACATGTCAAGCAGGCGCAGCGCCGCTAGGCAGGCAGCCCCCCCTCCCCCGCGGCTCCAGTTCTCTGCTCTGAGTGAGACTGACATGAACATGTGTAACAAGTGGCATGGATAGGTCCCGCACTCACCCCCAGCCTGGGCGCCCTGTTTAGTGTGTTAAATACAAAGTACTGTGATCATCTCCTGTGTCCCTAATTCCCCAAAGGTCCGTCCGTGTCCAGCAATCAATGATCCTCCTTTTCAGGAGAAAGAGCCGACTCACATGAGGCAGCAGCAGCCCCTCCCTTCTCAGCTCTCTCTCTCTCTGTCCAGTGTCCACAGTCAGTCTGTGTGTGACAAGAGGATGTGTACAGTCCGCAGCACAGCGCCCCCCCCCCTCTCCTGAGTCCTGTCAGTCACAGTGTGTGGAGCCTGATGCATCATGGGATTAGTAGTACTGGCGGTTCCCGGGCTTGGGGGGACAGGTGAGGTGGAGCATTGAAGTACAACAGCAGAGGTGTGAGCGAGGGCAGGCAGCCACCACAGGGTTCACCTTTCAAGTTGGTGGTAAGTAAAGTAACATTTTTGTGTATGTGATAACAATATATTTTTTTTAAATGTATGTGTGTATATTAAAATATCTGCCCCCTTCCCCCCAGAGCTTGATTTGCATTAATTGGCACTGATGTGATTGATCGGACGCGGGTGTGGCTGTATTTGATGGACGCGGGTGTGGCTGTATTTGATGGACGCGGGTGTGGCTGTATTTGATGGACGCGGGTGTGGCTGTATTTGATGGACGCGGGTGTGGCTGTATTTGATGGACGCGGGTGTGGCTGTATTTGATGGACGCGGGTGTGGCTGTATTTGATGGACGCGGGTGTGGTTGTATTTGATGGGCACAAGTGAGACTGTATTTGATGGACATAGGTGAGACCAGGGTTTGACAAATTTGCTTGGAATCTAGGAGCCGGCTAAAAAAGTTAGGAGCCAGAAAACGCGCCCCGTCCTGCCGAGTTTGCACGCAGAAGTGAACACATACGCGAGCAGCACCCGCATATGTAAACGGTGTTCAAACCACACATGTGAGGTGTCGCTGCGATCGGTAGAGCTAGAGCGATAATTCTAGCCCTAGACCTTCTCTGTAGCTCAAAACGTGCAACCTGTAGAATTGTTTTAAACATCACCTTTGGAGATTTTAAAGGGTAAAAGTTTGTCGCCATTCCACGAGCGGGGGCAATTTTGAAGCGTGACATGTTGGGTATCAATTTACTCTGCGTAACATTATCTTTCACAATCTAAAAAAAAATGGGCTAACTTTACCGTTTTATTTTTTAATTAAAAAAAGTGTATTTTCCCCAAAAAAGTGCACTTTTCGCAAATACTGTGTGACAGAAAGTATTGCAACGATCGCCATTTTATTCTCTAGGTTAGAATAAAATATATATATATAGTTTGCGGCCTTCTGCTGGCCTAAGCTTCCCCGGGCACCAGGTCGCTAATTCCAGTCGCAATTGCGACCGTGCGCCTGGATTTTGTTGAACCCTGGGTGAGACTGTATTTGATGAGCACTGGTGAGAAGGCATTTGATGGGCGCTGGTGAGGCTGTATTTAATGGACAGAGCTTAGACTGTATTTGATGGGCAGAGATGAGGCTTCATTTGATGGGCACTGGTGAGATGGCATTTGATGGGCATTCCTTACAGTCAAAGATGCCTGCTTACGCAAGTGAAAGTGCAATGTGTTAAATATGGGGGTAGTGAAAATCAAATAAATAATATGCTAAAGATATAAATGCAAAACGATTAAAGGTGCATAAATATATAAGGGTGAATGGATATTATCATAAATGCAAAAAATGGTCCATATATCATGAGGTGCTAGATTAAAAATAAATTGCTAAACCATAATTAATAGTTCACAATTAAGTGCGGATAGGTTGGCTGAAAACTGCATATATATGCCACAAATATATCATAAATGCAAACAATGGTCCATATATCATACAGTGCTAGATTAGAAAATAAATTGCTAAACCATACTTAATAGTTCATATTTAAGTGCGGATAGGTTGGCTGTAAACTGCATGCAATAAAGTGCTGGTAAAACGTGCCAAATATATCATAAATGTAAACAATGATCCATATATCATATCATACGGTGCTAGATTAAAAAAAAAAATGCTAAACCATAATTAATAGTCCATATTTAAGTGTGGATAGGTTGTGAATGCTTTGTACCCCAGGAGGGGGTCACTGATCTGGTGAGTGTGGGATACACCAGAGTATGGAGGAAGAGGGCACCAGTGAATCACCTGTCAATTTTTCTTAATCTTGGCACTTAGCACCTTGGCACAATTTACCAGCACTTTATTGCATGCAGTTTACAGCCAACCTATCTGCACTTAAATATGGACTATTAATTATGGTTTAGCATTTATTATTTTTTAATCTAGCACCGTATGATATGATATATGGATCATTGTTTACATTTATGATATATTTGGCACGTTTTACCAGCACTTTATTGCATGCAGTTTACAGCCAACCTATCCGCACTTAAACATGAACTATTAAGTATGGTTTAGCAATTTATTTTTAATCTAGCACTGTATGATATATGGATCATTGTTTGCATTTAAGATATTAATATCCATACACCCTTATATATTTATGCACCTTTAATCGTTTTGCATTTATATCTTTAGCATATTATTTATTTGATTTTCACTACCCCCATATTTAACACATTGCACTTTCACTTGCGTAAGCAGGCATCTTTAACACTAGGAGGCGCCAACACCTATATACTTTTTTCCTTTCATATTTTTATTCTACCTAGGTAGGATATACATGTAGGGGCTGCCACCTTAAAGGGGAGGTTCACCCAAAACCCAACTTTCTGCCACTAGATCCAGCATACTGCAGACATCTGCAGTATGCTGGATTTTTTATTTATTGTTTGCACTTATCGTTTTAGCGCTCTTTCTTCCCTGGCTCCGAGCGGGGATTTCTGCGGGGAGTAGGCGTTCCTAAAACAAGCGTAGTTGATTGACGTCACGCCTTGCGAAAATAGCCGAAGTGACACTCGCTGTTTACGGTGCTATACGGCGCCTGCCGTGTAGAGCTGACTGCCCAGGTGCCGTAAATTGCTGAGTGTCACTTCGGCTATTTTCGGTAGGCATGACACGCCATCCAAGCTCGTCAATCAACTACGCTTGATTTAGGAACGCCTATACCCTATACGCCTATACCATCCATCTCTATACAGAGCCACATCCTCCCATCTCTCCCTCCATCCTTCTATCTCCATTCCTCCCTCCTTCCTTCCATCCCTCCATCTCTGTACAGAACCCCATCCTTCCATCTCCATCCCTCCCTACATTCTTCCATCTCCATTCCTCACTCCTTCCTTCCATCCCTCCATCTCTGTACAGAACTTCATCCTTCCATCTCCATCCCTCCCTCCTTCTATGTACAGAACTCCATCCTTCTATCTCCATCCTTCTATCTCCATCCCTCCCTACATCCTTCCATCTCCATCCCTCCCTCCTTCTATGTCCATCCATCCCTCCATCTGTGTACTGAACCCCATCCTTCCATCTCCATCCCTCCCTCCTTCTATGTCCATCCCTCCCTCCATCTCTGTACAGAACTCCATCCTTCCATCTCCATCCCTCACTCCTTCCATCCCTCCATCCCTGTACAGAGCCCCATCCTTCCATCTCCATCCCTCCCTCCTTCCATCCCTCCATCCCTGTACAGAGCCCCATCCTTCCATCTCCATCCCTTCCTCCTTCTATGTCCATCCCTCCCTCCATCTCTGTACAGAACTCCATCCTTCCATCTCCATCCCTCACTCCTTCCATCCCTCCATCCCTGTACAGAGCCCCATCCTTCCATCTCCATCCCTCCCTCCTTCCATCCCTCCATCCCTGTACAGAGCCCCATCCTTCCATCTCCATCCCTCTCTCCTTCTATGTCCATCCCTCCCTCCATCTCTCCAGCGCAACTTTCCTGGAGTAAAGTAATCACCAGCTGCTGGCTCAGGTATAGTGAAAACACAGGCAGCAATAAATCATTGACTCTGCTTTTAAGTTAATAGTGCATTGCACTGTGTACAGAGGGGGACACAGACGTGCAGGGGGGGACACAGACGTGCAGGGGGGGGGACACAGACGTGCAGGGGGGGGGACACAGACGTGCAGGGGGGGGGACACAGACGTGCAGGGGGGGGGACACAGACGTGCAGGGGGGGGGACACAGACGTGCAGGGGGGGACAGATACGTTTGTGGGGGGGACACAGACGTGCAGGGGGGGGACACAGACGTGCAGGGGGGGACACAGACGTGCAGGGGGGGACACAGACGTGCAGGGGGGGACAGATATGTGTGTGGGTGGGGGACACACATATCTGTCCCCCCACACACATCCACTTTTTGTCTTCGGGCCGGGTCCATATGCAAGCCTGTGCACCACGGCTTTTTAGTGAGGGGCAGAGCGTGCGTGGGGGCGCAAAATTTGGTATCGCCTAGGGTGTCAAAACGCCTTGCACCGGCCCTGTACGTGAGTAGGGCCCGCATAAGAAAGCAGTGTTCAAACCACACATGTGTGGTATCGCCGCGATTGGTAGAGTGAGAGCAATAATTCTAGCACTAGACCTTCTCTGTAACACAAAACATACAACCTGTAGAATTTTTTTAAATATCACGTCATGGAGATTTTAAAGGGTAAAATGTTTTCGCCATTCCACGAGTGGACGCAATTTTGATGCGTGACATGTTGGGTATCAATTTACTCGGTGTAACATTATCTTTCACAATATAAAAAAAAATTGGGCTAACTTTACTGTTGTCTTACTTTTTTATTAAAAAAAATATACTTTTTCCCAAAAAAGTGCTCTTGTAAGATCGCTGCGCAAATACTGTGCGACAGAAAGTATTGCAACAACCACCATTTTATTCTCTAGGGTGTTAGAATAATATATATATATATATATATATATATATATATATATATATATATATATATATATAAGAAGGCCAGTATGGTGGCCTGAGTTTATGGGAGGAGCCTGGAGGGTATTTAAGCAGCCCACTCACACATGCTCTTTGTCGGTTCAGTGTGCGGTACTACACGTCACTGGGCCGACTCTTCCCAGCTCACCTCATGTCCGTGAGTCTGCGCATTCAATCGCATTCCACATCACAAGTGCATTGCGGCTTTTCCGTTCATGGTCTTCGACGGCGGTTCCAGCTTACTGTCGCAGGTTGTATTCAAACCTTTTGTATCATGTGCAATCTTGCAATTCGTTATGCTTCCTATCCTGCATTTCTTTTGTAAAAATCTGCCTCTGAGTTATTGTTGCTTATGTTCTAACATCTTAGTTACAAGCTTGGTACATTTGTAACTTCCTCCTGCCAAACAAACTATTTATTTGTATATTCAGTGTCCATGCTTGCTGTCTCATTCATTTGGAGATTAGCATATATTCTTTGTATGGGTTCTTTGGCAGATTGAGGTGGTAATTAAACTCACCTGCTGCCTTGTCTGCACTTGATTAGCCTGGGGGGATGGGTGGCTGGTAGGTGTTCGGTTTTACAGCAAGGAGTAGCATACACTCTACAACCAATTCACAGCAGATTTGTTCAACACTCCTTACTTCCGATTCGTATCGGATTTGTTTCATGCATTTTACAACCGTTTTTGTATCAGTCATTTCTCTTTATAACCGTTTTGTATCAGATACATTGCATACTTTCCACCATTACCATTCTATGTTTCCCCCATGCCGTGCGTTTTAGTTTCCGCAGCGGAACGTACGAATTGTTTGTACACGTTTCTTCTCTCTCATTTATTTACCAAAATTATTGCCTGTGCGTCATGCATGCCACACCACACCACGTCACACCACACCACGCCACACTCTTCGGATGTTTTGCACATCCACTCCAGTCCAACCAAACCCAGTTGCATGTTCACTGTCCCAGGTAGGATTCGTTAGCTTGTTCGTCATGTCAAAAATCGTGGCCACTCATGGTGTCACCCGCATCATATGTTCGGTTCCCACAGTGGAGCTTATAAAATATTTGTACGCACTTCTTGTGTTCTATTTTCTACACCAAACCTTGTTGTTTTGCCCCATGCATGGCATCATGCTACACCTTTCCTACATGTTTCACTCTAGCCACAGTCTGCTGTAAAATAGTATTACATTCTTTATGTCCTATCAATTTGCTACCATTCGTTGTCTCTCGTATCGTTCATTAGTGGCCCCTATGGAACCTATGATTCAAACAGGCGTTGTCCTTCTACCTTATACTGCTTGCTTAAGGTACAAACAAACCAGGTGTTTCTATCCTTTCTCAGTAACCCAATTCTTATTGATTGAGACCTTGCAACCATGCAAATCATCTCAGCAGCCTGACACCCTTGTTAAGACCCTTGCAACACATGACCTTTACAAAATGCAAAATAAAATAAAAAATATATAAAAAAACGCAAAAAAAATATATAAACGTTGCAACCACACAATCTCAGCCCCTCGGCAACCTGACACCTGTTGAGACCATTGCAACCATGCAAAATCGTCTCAGCAGCCTAACACACTTGTTGAGACCCTTGCAAATGCAATATCGTCTCAGCAGCCCCACACTCATTAAGATCCTTGCAACCACGCAAAATCATCCCAGCAGCCTGACACCCTTTTTAAGACCCTTGCAACATATGACCTTTACAAAACGCAAAATAAAATAAAAAATATATATAAAAACGCAAAAAAAAAAAAATAAACGTTGCCACCATGCAATCTCAGCCCCCCGGCAACCTGACACCTGTTGAGACTGCTGCAACTATGCAAAATCGTCTCAGCAGCCTGACACCCTTGTTGAGACCCTTGCAAATGCAATATCGTCTCAGCAGCCCTCACACTCATTGAGATCCTTGCAACCACGCATATATCGTCTCAGCAGCCTGACACCCTTGTTAAGACCCTTGCAACACATGACCCTTACAAATCGCAAAAAAAAATATATACAAAAAACACAAAAAAAACACAAAAAGAAATATAAAAGTGCAAAAAAAAAATTGCCACCACACAATCTTGGCCCAGCAACCGGACACCTGCTGAGACCATTGCAACCATGCAAAATCGTCTCAGCAGCCTGACACCCTTGTTGAGACCCTTGCAAATGCAATACCCTCTCAGCAGCCCCAGACTCATGGAGACTCTTGCAACCACACAAAATCGTCTCAGCAGTCTGACACCCTTGTTAAGACCCTTGCAACACATGACTCTTACAAAACGCAAAAAAAAAATGTAAAAGTGCAGAAAAAATAAATAAAAAATTGCCACCACACAATCTCAGCCCAGCAACCTGACACCTGTTGAGACCCTTGCAGAGGCAATACCGTCTCAGCAGCCTCACACCATTGTTGACACCCATACAAACGCAATACTGTCTCATCAGCCCTACATTCATTAAGACCCTTGCAACCACGCAATACCGTCTCAGCAGCCTCACACCATTGTTGAGACCCTCGCAAACGCAATACTGTCTCAGCAGCCCTACACTCATCAAGACCCTTGCAACCACGCAATACCGTCTCAGCAGCCTCACACCATTGTTGAGACTCTCGCAAACGCAATACCATCTCAGCAGCCCCACACTCATCAAGACCCTTGCAACCACGCAATACCGTCTCAGCAGCCTTACACCATTGTTGAGACACTTGCAAACACAATACCGTCTCAGCAGCCCCACACTCATCTAGACCCTTGCAACCACGCAATACCGTCTCGAGCAACCTCCCACTCGTCAAAGACCTTTGTGACCATGCAGTTTCACCCCAGCAGTCTGGCATTCATTGAGACCCTTGCAGCCAGACAAATCGTCTTAGGCCTCATGTACACTGCTGTTGGTAAACGGATGTTTAGGAACAGTTGGGTGTTTTCAGCCGCCCCTGATCTCTCTATGTTATCTTATCAGTACACCTACACAGGATCCCCAATCTCCCATCTATGTTATCTTATCAGTACATGTACGCAGGATCATTTATAGTCGTTTCTAGGCGTTTCATTCAGTCGTTTTAATAAAAAAAAAAAGGAATATTGTCTCAGCAACTTGACACTCATTTGAGACCCTTGCAAAATGTAATCTCATCTCAGCTACCTCACACTCGTCTAGACCTTTGCAACCACACAATCTCGTCTCAGCAACCTGAGACTCGTTCAGACCTTTGCAGCCATACAAAGTCGTCTTAGCAACCTGACACTCATTTGAGACCATTGCAAACGCAACATCGTCTCAGCAACCCCTCACTTGTTGAGACCCGTGCAACCACACAATGCCATCTCAAAACAAACCTCATAATCATCGAGACCTTTGCAACCATGCAATATCGTCTCAGCTAACCAGACTGAGACCCTTGCAACCACGCAATAGCATCTCGGCAAACCAGACTGAGACCCTTCGTAACCACACAATGCCGTTTCAAAACAAACCTTCATACTCAAGGCCCCTGCAACCACACAATATCATCCCAGCAACCTGACACTCACTGACACCCTTGCAACCGCACAATAATGTCTGCAGTAGTATAAAATACTTTGCGGCACGCACCTACGTGCAAACCCGAATACAAAGTAAACTTGCAAACACACCTCAGTGACAAACAATCAGCCACACAAACACACAGTGGCACCCAGTTGGCCATTAATTTTCAGTGGCGCGCGGCCATTCATCTTTTCTCTGTGTTTTTACCTGCGGTTAGTTCAGGTTTTCATCCAGCACCAGCCAGTGCACGTTGGCCTGCGAGTGCATGTATATCGTCTTTTTGAGCACCTGTGTATTGTCTTGATTTTCTCACACCAACGCAAGATCCAGTCCAAGTTCTCAAACTAGACCAAGCATCAGTAGCAGACTTAGCTATGTGGGACAACTTCCCCACCTGATAGAACAGCATTTCAATCTTCGTCCCGGCAGTGTCAGCCGAGCCAGCAAGGGTTTTTGCAGCCATTTTTAGGCCGCCACTGGTTCTTCAAACCTTGGCCCCCAGAAATTCTCTTAAATTTTTGCTTCACCCAGTCTTCATCACGCCTCGTGCTGCACTCCATCGTGGCAGCTGCCCAGGTCTGGGACCACACTTGAACAGGACAGACACTGTTCTTCACCACAGACAATTGTTGAGACCCTCGCAAACGCAATACTGTCTCAGCAGCCCTACACTCATCAAGACCCTTGCAACCACACAATACCGTCTCACCAGCCTCACACCATTGTTGAGACTCTCGCAAACGCAATACCATCTCAACAGCCCCACACTCATCAAGACCCTTGCAACCATGCAATACCGTCTCAGCAGCCTTACACCATTGTTGAGACACTTGCAAACACAATACCGTCTCAGCAGCCCCACACTCATCTAGACCCTTGCAACCACGCAATACCGTCTCAGCAGCCTCACACCATTGTGGAGACCCTCGCAAACGCAATACCTTCTTAGCAGCCCCACACTCACCAAGACCCTTGCAACCACGCAATACCGTCTCGAGCAACCTCCCACTCGTCAAAGACCTTTGTGACCATGCAGTTTCACCCCAGCAGTCTGGCATTCATTGAGACCCTTGCAGCCAGACAAATCGTCTTAGGCCTCATGTACACTGCTGTTGGTAAACGGATGTTTAGGAACAGTTGGGTGTTTTCAGCCGCCCCTGATCTCTCTATGTTATCTTATCAGTACACCTACACAGGATCCCCAATCTCCCATCTATGTTATCTTATCAGTACATGTACGCAGGATCATTTATAGTCGTTTCTAGGCGTTTCATTCAGTCGTTTTAATTTTTTAAAAAATGGAATATTGTCTCAGCAACTTGACACTCATTTGAGACCCTTGCAAAATCTAATACCATCTCAGCTACCTCACACTTGTCTAGACCTTTGCAACCACACAATCTCGTCTCAGCAACCTGAGACTCGTTCAGACCTTTGCAGCCATACAAAGTCGTCTTAGCAACCTGACACTCATTTGAGACCATTGCAAACGCAACATCGTCTCAGCAACCCCTCACTTGTTGAGACCCGTGCAACCACACAATGCCATCTCAAAACAAACCTCATAATCATCGAGACCTTTGCAACCACGCAATATCGTCTCAGCTAACCAGACTGAGACCCTTGCAACCACGCAATACCATCTCGGCAAACCAGACTGAGACCCTTGTAACCACACAATGCCGTTTCAAAACAAACCTTCATACTCAAGGCCCCTGCAACCACACAATATCATCCCAGCAACCTGACACTCACTGACACCCTTGCAACCGCACAATAATGTCTGCAGTAGTATAAAATACTTTGCGGCACGCACCTACGTGCAAACCCGAATACAAAGTAAACTTGCAAACACACCTCAGTGACAAACAATCAGCCACACAAACACACAGTGGCACCCAGTTGGCCATTAATTTTCAGTGGCGCGCGGGCCATTCATCTTTTCTCTCTGTTTTTCCCTGCGGTTAGTTCAGGTTTTCATCCAGCACCAGCCAGTGCACGTTGGCCTGCGAGTGCACGTTGGCCTGCGAGTGCATGTATATCGTCTTGTTGAGCACCTGTGTATTGTCTTGATTTTCTCACACCAACGCAAGATCCAGTCCAAGTTCTCAAACTAGACCAAGCATCAGTAGCAGACTTAGCTATGTGGGACAACTTCCCCACCTGATAGAACAGCATTTCAATCTTCGTCCCGGCAGTGTCAGCCGAGCCAGCAAGGGTTTTTGCAGCCATTTTTAGGCCGCCACTGGTTCTCCAAACCTTGGCCCCCAGAAATTCTCTTAAATTTTTGCTTCACCCAGTCTTCATCACGCCTCGTGCTGCACCCCATCGTGGCAGCTGCCCAGGTCTGGGACCACACTTGAACAGGACAGACACTGTTCTTCACCACAGACAATCAGGCCACAGCCGACATCATCAATTAAGGTAGATCCAAGTCACTCCCCATCACTTCCTGTGCAGGCTCGCGCAGCTGTCACTCTGTCACCAGTTAATATCTTATGTAGACCTATTCCAAGCAAATGCAAAAAGCAGATGATGCTCTTTCCTATTCCAACCTTGGAATGGATGTTTTTCCAGCAAGAGCCTGGAGCCAACCCAACAACTATCCCTGTCCCACCATGGACATTGCTGACGATGGACTTAAGTCGCATCTCACCAACGCAACGCAATCTAACTTATTAACCACTCCTTGGCACGCAACACACTGAAGGTCTATTGCACTGCTTGGAACACTAATCGGACATTTTTGGCCCCTTGCCCCAGAGCAGCAATAGTCAACGTTAGACACATCCTAGCCTTCATATCATATTGCCACATGCAGCTGGCCATTTCTCACAATACTATCACGCCATATCTAGATGGCATCCAGCATTTCCTGTCCCTGCATGACCCCAGTAAACCGTCAGTATTTTTGAGCCCATGCAGTCAAGTCCCTCCTACAGGGCATACAGAAGCACCAACCTGTAGTCAGTGGCAAGCGCCTACCTTTCAAGAGTCCCCTCTTTAGGGACATGTCTAAAATCCTTACTCGTTCCCTGTTTAGGGCTTGCCCAGACTAGTCACCCAAACAGCCATCTACCAGGCCTTCTATGGTTCCCTACAACCTAGTGAATTTAGTCAGCGGCTCTGGCAGTCAGACACTACTTCGACGCCACCCGACTCGCTTTCTAACCACTACACTCTCAGTCTGCAAACGCAACAAACCAGCCCCGGGGGTTGACATCAACCTGTTTCAGACTAACAACCCCTGTCGCCCAGTGACGGTGCTCGACCCACTACTGCTCTATCTACACAGCCAATCTGATGGTAGCTCGTTGCTACCCTTTTAAAACCAGCTCCCTGAGTGTCAGCCAGTGTGTCAAGCATGTCAGAATCTTCCTAAGTAACTTGGGCTTCAAACCCCAGTCAGTTCTCTGGACATTCTTTCCGAATTAGAGCAGCCTCAGCTGCCTCCCAACAGGGAGTACCAGACCACGTAATCAAGATACCAGACTGATGGAAGTCTCCTTGTTTTGCCACATACATCCCAAATCCTCATGAAGGAATGTCACAAGCCTTTACCAAGCTGGCTCAATAATTACAAGAAATCAATATAAACTATTTCCCTATCTGAGTCTTTTCCCCCCTTTCTTGGCATACTGACCAGATCACCAAGGCACACTTCAGGTCTATTAATGTTGTAAGTCTTGTCGCGTGTTTATGTGATCCACATCTCTCTCGGTCAGAGGGTAACGACCATAAATAAGAAGGCCAGTATGGTGGCCTGAGTTTATGGGAGGAGCCCGGAGGGTATTTAAGCAGCCCACTCACACATGCTCTTTGTCGTTTCATTGTGCGGTACCTACTCTTCCCAGCGCACCTCATGTCCGTGAGTCTGCGCATTCAATCGCATTCGACACCCTCCCTTCCCTTTTTCAGGGCACTTCCTCAGCATATCCTTCTTCAATTAACTACCCATTACTTACTTTGGGTATGCCCCCATTTCTTGGCATACTGACCAGACCACCAAGGCACACTTCAGGTCTATTTATGTTGTAAGTCTTGTCGCGTGTTTATGTGATCCACATCTCTCTCGGTCAGAGGGTAACGACCATAAATAATGTTTGGGGGTTCTAAGTAAAGGGAAGTAGATGGGCAGGCAGTGAAAACAGGCAGGGGAAGCTCCATTAGCATTGCTGGTTGTCTTGTCATACCAACGGCCACCACAAGAGGGCACTTCCAGATTCCAGAAGGAAGCATAGGACTGCAGAAGGCTACGAAGCTGCGACCTCAATTACCAGCCGGCGCGGCCCAACATGATCACGCCAGGGGGGGGTTGAGCAGGGAGACAGGATACCCCAGCTGTGCCACCCCAGGCACCAGGTCGCTAATCCTAGTCTTAAATGTTCCCTAAATTAACTACAGTACTTAGCTTGAATTGTTCTTGTAAGGTTACACAGAGTCACAGCATTGACATGTAAGAACCTTGGTAGGGTGATATGGGAGGAGTAGGGCATAACAGGAACATTTATTGAGTTGCATCTTGCTAGCTCCTTATGGCTGTTTACTGTGACTTCCCCACCTTAACTTTAAATTTCTCTGTATGTTAATCTCCTAGTCCCGGCCACCTTCCAGCCAAGCTTATGTCCATTGATGCCAGGCTTATGTCAATGAGTGCTATATGTCCACCTTTGATATTGTTGATACTGTTTTATTTTGGTCTCACTAGTAATTTTAATGATTATTATTTTAATATTACGATGATTAATTTCTATGCTTTATTAATTAAAAAAAAAATATTTCTTGAATGTATCCACCAATTTCCTGTTTTTCATTTTTCCTTTCCTCTCTCCTCTTTATTTAATAAGTTTCCCTTAATTATCATTTTTCCTGTGTTCATTTAATTTTCATACATTTTTCTTTCTGTTTCCCAGTTTTTTCCTTTTTTTCTACTTTATTTTTTCCTCTCTGTTTTCCTTATTTTGATTTAATTACGTTTTTATTTATTTTTTCAGTTTTTTGCTTATTATTTGAATTGAATGCCTTCCGATAGGCTACATACTGTATATGAAAGAGTGTGAGTGTCAACCTCCAATCTCAGTTTTGCTTCATATTAACTTTTCTTTCTTTGCTTTAAACAGCCTATAAAACGCACCTAGTCCTGATGTTACTATTGCTGCTTGTCCTGCTATTAGAGATATTGTTGCATCTTGGCAGCAACCTCGTGACCATGGGAGCGCTGTGTATACTGCTGGCTGGCTTTTTGGTTTACAATGCGCTTGAAAGCAACAACATACTTCATTCCTGAGTACAGGCATACCCCACTTTTAAGTATGCAAGGGGTTTAATTTACTAAAGCTGGAAAGAGCAAAATCAGGCTCACTTCTGCTTAGAAACCAATGAGCTTCCAGGTTTTAATACCAGGCTTAATTGAACAAGATGGGGTTAGAAGCTCATTGGTTTCTATGCAGATGTGAGACGAATTTTGCTCTTTTCAGCGTTAGTAAATAAACTCCATTGTGTACTTAAAACTGGGGTATGCCTGTACATGATTTTAATCAGTGTCTGCCATTGTTAGGTTTAGATTGGTGGGGTTTCGGTTGAGAAGTGGCTTGTGGGTAGGTATGTTTTCATTATCGTTTTTTTTGCTAAAATCTTGTTCATGTTGGTTACGTACAGTGCCTTGAAAAAGTATTCATACCCCTTGAAATTATGCACATTTTGTCATGTTACAACCAAAAACATAAATGTATTTTATTGGGATTTTATGTGATAGACCAACACAAAGTGGCACATAATTATGAAGTGGAAGGAAAATGATAAATGGTTTTCAATTTTTTTTTACAAATAAATATGTGAAAAGTGTGACGTGCATTTGTATTCAACCTCCCTTAATCAATACTTTGTAGAACCATCTTTCGCTGCAATTACAGCTGCAAGTCTTTTCGGGGATGTCTCTACCAGCTTTGTACATCTAGAGATGACATTTTTGCCCATTCTTCATTGCACCTAGCTCAAGTTCTGTCAGATTGGATGGAGAGCATCTGTGAACAGCAATTTTCAAGTCTTGCCACAGATTCTCAATTGGATTTAGGTCTGGACTTTAACTAGATCATTCCAACACATGAATATGCTTTGATCTAAACTATTCCATTGCAGCTCTGGCTATATGTTGAGCGTCGCTGTCCTGCTGGAAGGTGAACTTCCACTCCAGTCTCAAGTCTTTTGCAAACTCTATAGCCTTGTACACGTCCGATGAGAACGGTCTGAAGGACCATTGTCATAGGTTATCCGATGAAGCTGACTGATGGTCTGATGTGCCTACACACAATCAGTTAAAAAAACGATCGTGTCAGAACGCGGTGACGTAAAACACAATGACGTGCTGAAAAAAATGAAGTTCAATGCTTCCAAGCATGCGTCGACTTGATTCTGAGCATGCGTGAATTTTTAACCGATGGTCGTGCCTACTAACGATCGGTTTTTACCTATCGGTTAGGAATCCATAGGTTAAAATTTAAAGCAAGTTGGCCTTTTTAACCAAAGGTTAAATAACCTATGGGGCCCACACACGATCGGTTTTGACCGATGAAAACGATCCATCAGACCGTTGTCCTCTTCTGTCTAACCTATCGTGTGTAGAGGCCTAACAGGTTTTCTTCTTAGATTGCCCTGTATTTGGCTCCATCCATCTTCCCATCAACTCTGACCAGCTTCCCTGTCCCTGCTGAAGAAAAGCATCCCTACAACATGATGCTGCCACCACCATGTTTTTAACGGTGGGGATGGTGTGTTCAGGGTGATGTGATGTATTAGTTTTCCAACACACATAGGGCCAGATTCAGGTAGATGGGCGCTTCTTTACTTTGGAGTAACGTTTCTCATTTACGTTACTCCGCCGACACTTTCGGCGCAAGTACTGTTATTCACATAGCAGTTGCGCGTAAACTTGCGCCAGAGTAACGATAATGCGCTGGCGTAACCCGACGCAAGTGGAAGTTATCATATGTAAATGATGGGCGGAGCCCAGCGCAGAGGCTTACGTTCAGCGCATCATCCACGGAGCATGCTCAGTAAGTGAGGCTTCACTCGGCCCCCTTGTGCGCATGCTCACAACTTCTGTCGGCACCACTTCACGGGAAACGTCAGCGCAATCCGTTCCGTTGGGCGTTTAAATGCGCCCGTAGATGCGCCATTCCGGCACTAAAGTATATCCTGTTCCCCCTCCCCGCAGTGAAGTTACTTTTGTTCTGAGATGGCTGCTCCCGTTCCCCGCAAACACACAGGAGAAAGCTAAACTCTAAAGGCCAGGAGCTGTCAGCCGTCATCTCGGCTATGGAGACCTATGATGTCTTCCTCCATGGCTGTAAAAGTTGACAGACAAGCATGGACAGAGGTGTTGTCCTGCAAGTGGGGGTGCTCAGCTAGCTCTTATCGTCGGTAACGCTGCTGTAGCTGCTCTCCTGCTGACCTGTGGCCGTCTGGAGTAAAGATAAAGCAGCTATTTGTAGAAATAATTTTGCGCCGGACGGACGAGATACGCGCGGCGCATGTAGCCAGCGTATGGTGCTAATCCGTTCGCGAATTGGGAAATCTCCCTCATTTGCATATTTGCAGGGGAAATCAATAGGCGCGACTGATGCGCCAAGCGAAATTATGCGCTGACGAGACTCTGGCGTCGGAAAGTTAAGCCGATCGGAAATGGCCCGTTTTCTGTCGCATCTAGTTTGGTGGGTACGGCCACATAGAAACGACGGCGCATCTTCACAGTTACGTGGCGCATATCGAATTACTCCAGCGCAAGTCTTGCTGAATCTGGCCCATAGCGTTTTGCTTTAAGGCCCAAAAGTTACATTTTGGCCTCATCTGACCAGAGCACCTTCTTCCACATGTTTGCTGTGTCCCCCACATAGCTTCTCGCAAACTGCAAATGGATTTCTTTCAACAATGGCTTTCTTATTGCCACTCTTCCATAAAGGCCAGATTTGTGGAGTGCACGACTAATAGTTTCCTGTGTACAGATTCTCCCACTTGAGCTGTGGCTCTCTGCAGATCCTCCAGAGTTACCATGGGCCTATTGGCTGCTTCTCCGATTAATGCTCTCCTGTCAATTTAGGTGGATGGCCATGTCTTGATAGGTTTGCAAAAAACTTGTGCCATACTCTTTCCATTTTCGAATGATGAATTGAACAGTGCTCCATGAGATGTTCAAAGCTTAGGATATTTTTTTTTATAACCTAACCCTGCTTTAAACTTCTCTACAACTTTATTCCTGACCTGTCTGGTGTGTTCCTTGGCTTTCATGATGCTGTTTGTTTACTAAGGTTCTCTAACAAACTTCTGAAAGCTTCATGGAACAACTGTATTTATACTGAGATTAAATTACACACAGATGGACTATTTACTTTATTTACTAATTAGGTGACTTCTGAAGGCAATTGGTTCCACTAGATTTTAGTTTAGGGGTGTCAGAATAAAGGGGGCTTAATACAAATGCACGCCACACTTTTCACATATTTATTTGTAAAATATGTTAAAAAACATTTATAATTTTCCTTCCATTTCACAATTATGTGTGGTCTATCACATAAAATCCCAATATAATACATTTACGTTTTTGGTTGTAACATGGCAAAATGTGGAAAATGTCAAGGGGTATGAATACTTTTTTAAGGCACTGTAATAATGTTTTTGCAATACTGTGATGCAGATCACTCGTTTGTCACAGATCATCAGCAAAGCTGCTGCTGATTTGTCACTTGTATTCCCAAAGTAAGCAAGCTGGTACTTCTAATCCCACAGCTCAAAAATTCAAAGCATTGCAGTTACCTGTTTTCCCACAGACATGTGTTTTAAAACTGGAAACTATGGGTGTTGACATGTTTGCTTTGCTGTTTAATTCAGCTACACATTCCAGCCAACACCTGTCCATCTGCAGTACCTTTCTATTTAAGATGGGATCATTTCCTTAGGCATTGTTGGCACAATAGGTTATTTTACTTCCAGCAGACCACTGTTCCAGTGTTTCAGAGTGTTCCTGAGTGACCCCCAAGCCTCTGAGTGAACCTGTGTTTATGAGTAACACTGAGCTCCAGCATTTTCTGCATCATCAAACTTCTAGAGACTCTTTGTATCCTATGCTGTCATGTGACTCACTGTACTTATGTAGCTTTAGTGCACTCATGCCTTCACCTCCAGTTTCTCTACTGCAATCCAGATTGTATCCTGCTTTTGTGTCTCAAGTGTACTCCAACTTGTATTCTGTGTACCTTTGACCCGATGCACTATAGCCTTCTTCCTGTCCCAGTGACTCTGTGCATTTCAGCTTGCATTTCTGTTCCACTTTGTTCCCTTGTTGCCTTAGTGTGTTCCCTGTGCAATTCAACCACATCCAGCATTCCTACTACTGTGCATTTCCTGTGCATTCCAGACACATCCAGTATACCTTCATCTCTGCTACCCTTGTGTTTGTAGTGTCTTCAGTATGCTGGCTCCTAAAATCCTCTGAGATTCCTGTGCACCACTGTGTTAATTGAACATTCTGTCAACCTGTGTTCCACTCTCTCCAAATTCTCTTGCCCCTGTGTTCCAGTGAGTTCCAGCACCCCAGCCCCCCTAGATACCTTTGAGTTCCTGTCTTCCTGTGACTTCAGCACCCCAGTGCTACAAGAGAGGTATGCACTCTTGATTCCCTATAGTTCATACACATCAGTTTTTCTAGATACCCTTGTACTCCAGCCACTCTGTTTGGCCAGCATTCCTGTACTTTCCTAGACTCTATACCCCAGGGCTACACATTGGCCCGCATGGGTGACGGCCACAATTTGGAAGCTGTTTTGCCTCAAAATCCATCATCCCTTGCGGGATGCTCTGGCATAGATCAGGTGTACCTTAGACTCTGAGACTCATACAAGACATGGTTATCGTGGTTTAACAGAATAGGTAATCCATTGGATAAGCATAGCATGCAGTTTACTAAACAGGTGCAAAATGTTAAGCATTATTTCAAAACAGGTTCAGGGTGTCAAAAAGCATAAGAACAAAATAGATTATAAAAAAAACCTTCTCACAGTAATGTCTCTGTGACTCAGCAAGAGAAACATGTGGCTGTATAACATAATCTTTATAAGACTCTATAGCAACAGAGAGTCTAGCTGAGAATCACTGCTTCAGTAAAAACAGTTCAGAACACAATACAGCTAGAATCATCCTCATAAACAGTATTCTTCTCAGTTAAGTTCAGGATAGCTCTGGTAACATAGGCAAACAGTGGCAAAGATCCAGTGCAAGGACAAAAAGGCTACCCTGCTGGAACTGGGCTACTTCCTTAGCAGTTGGGAAGGAGCTTTCCACAGTAGCTGGGTTTACCTTAGATTAGAGCTGCATGCTATTGGGATCCATCCCAACAGCTGCCGAGAGGTCAGTTATGACAGTTGGAGGGCCATTACCCCAGCTACTTCTGCAGGCGAGGTCATTCCGAGCTGCTAAGGGAGGGAAGTTGCAGAACTTATCTTCCTTGTTCGTGGAAGATAGGTTGTGTTGGGAAAGGTTGTGTTGTTCACCTTGTTTGGTAATATGCTTTATTAACAAATCATACAACCCCTGAGACACAAAGAAACTTCTATGACCTTAATCAATAAAACACATTGTGCAAAGTTTCTAGAATCCAATATACCTCAATTATACATAGAAATTATGCAGAGAAGTAAAAGGTGAAGCCAAAAGATCAGTATAGAGTCTTTAGTTGAATTGAAAATGAAAGGTTATTTTGGCACATCTGCTATAGAAGATAGCGAGCAGAGATATTTTAAAATGTGTTGTGTTTGAGATAAAAGATTTTTCAGCTGAAGAACTTTCAACAGAGAAGTATGAGCTTTTGTGCATGTACAGTACCAAGCTGTAGCCAGCCAGTTCAAAGATATGTGGTTAGCCAAACAAGAAAGCAGCAGAGGGATTTTTAAATGAGGTTGGCAGCAGCTTTCTGACGCTTGGCAGAATTTGGAAAGCACAAGGGTTGATTTCTTTAAATGTAATATGCTTCTATTCTCTAAGTGTAAAATAGGAGATTGTAAAAAACAAAAGGGTAAAAAAAACAGCAACATTATTAAACCAAGTATATGAAAACTCATTTAAATGTAAATGGGTTTTTATTTTAATGTTCAAAAGCATTTTTTTTTTTTTTTACATCCTGTCTTTGTAACTCATGTAAACAATCTCTTTCAACTTAACAAACATGTTTTATAAGAATTTAGTTCACTTTTATGTAGTTATGAAAGAACAGGATAATCTAATGAATATAGAAACTCACCACTGCCCGTTTGTCTATAATTAATTTAGTTCTACACCAATCCAAATAGAATTTAATCTCGATGTGGCACACAATCCAAACACTAAACCAATGCTCTACTCTGAACAAAGTTTGAGAAAGGTGGGCAAACCTGAACTCCCAAACTATAAAGAATGCATAAAAATATTAGAATTTTACAAGATTGTATCAAAGCACTAGTGTTGAACGTTCGCCAGGGTTTTGGTTTGACCAAGGTTTGGCAAACCTCAAAGAGATACTTAAACATTCAAAAAGTCCTTTAACTAACATACCTAGAGAGTGTTGTGATCCTGCCTATGAATGTACTGAAAGTGTTGATGCAGCACTGAAATTTACAAAGGAAAAACATTTTAAAATTCCTAGCAATCGACATGTAGTTGGCAGCTGTTTTTATTTAACCACTTGCCTACTGTGCACCTACACCCCCTTCCTGCCCAGACGAAATTTAAGCTTCCAGCACTGCGTCGCTTTAACTGACAATTGCGCGGTCGTACGACGTGGCTCCCAAACAAAATTGGCGTCCTTTTTTTCCCACAAATAGAGCTTTCTTTTGGTGGTATTTGATCACCTACTCACACCCGCCATTGCCACCCGGGGGCATGGAGAAAGATGGCAGATTGCCTCTGGGGGAGGTCTGCCTACTCCCAACTCCTGCAGTCCGGTTCCTCTCTCTCTCTCTCGCGCGCACAAAATACACTTTAACACAAAAAATAAAAAAAAATAAACAGACACTTACCTGCTCCATGGTCAAGCAACGCCGCCCCCGGGGCTTCCGCTCCTCCTCCCCCTCTCCGGCCAGCACCTCCATTCATAGTGTGGGCACCCGGCCGTGACAGCTTTCAGCTTCATGACCGGGCACTCACTGCACATGCACGAGTCGTGCTGCGCTCTATGAGTGGACAGGAAATCTCCTGGGATCTGTCACGTGTCCCTGGAGATTGCCTAAAGGCACGGGCCCCCTAAGGTTAGAAGAGAAGTCGCCGAGGCGGTCCCTGGGTGGAAGGAGGAAGTGGGACAGTAAGTCCCACTCCTACCGAAGCCCCCACTCCCCCCCAAAAAAATCGCATGCCAAATGTGGCATGTAAGGGGGCGAGGAGTACTTAAAACGTAAGTTCCACTTTTGGGTGAAACTCCGCTTTATTAATATCTTTGCTGTAGCACATCCTACAGCAAAAACAAAAATAAATTTCCTAGCCCTAGCGTAGCCCTTCTCCTCCCCAAAATACATACACGACTGCTTGATTTTGGTATGGATCTTAAGGGGGCACACCATGCAAAAAAAAAATGTGTGAGGGAATCATAACGGACTTTTAATCCAAGCATGCAAATGAAGGGGTTGAGCAAACACCTCCCCAAACTATACCAGGCCACATGCCCTCAACATGGGGGGCCGCCTTGCCAGGGAAGACCCTCCCTGACAGTACCTTGTCCCCACGTTGATGAGGACTAGCGCCTCATCCCCACAACCCTGACCAATGGTTGTGGGGGTCTACAGGTGGAGGGCTGTTTGGAATCTGGAACACCCCTTTATAATGTTACCCTAAAGTTATATTTTGAGATTTAATATTTCTCAGATATGATATTATGTTAATAAGAGTTCTTTGACCATGAATGAAAGCTTTAACACAACAACAAGATGTATTGGTAAGTAGTAAGAAGGTCTAAACTAATACACAGCAATCTATCATTAGCATAAGCAACAGCAAGATAGACAACAAATAGGACAAGCATATATCCATATAAGTGCTAGGAGATGTCCTGATATTTACCAGTGGTGTCGTGTGAGGGCCGTCATCAGATAAATGTCTCCCTCTGATATCTCTGTTTAAGACTTAAACTAATAAAGACCCATCTCTCGTAGACTTGCATAGGGCCATCCCGATTGGTGAAACTATCTTACCCTTCTCCTCCCTCCAAGTGTATCTCATTCAGGTTTGGACCATTTCCCCATCCCCTTGATTTAACATAACTAAGCACTACACTAGTGCCTCCTCTCTTGGCTAGAAAATTAATCATGGCAGGTCATCACCTGCTCTTGAATGGGGCATTAGTTATGCAAGGTCATATCCTAAGCAAATTGTCCATTCCTGAACAGATGGCCATATTCTTAGAATATCAAATGTGTCCATTGAAGTGAATATAGGGTAAGTTAACAAAGGGGGTTCAAAGGGCATGGTCTAGATAATTATTTTGGCCCTATATAGTCTGCTGATAAGGTAATGCATTTAGGTATGGTCCTTTCTCGCATATAAATTTATGATTGGTAAATAGCAGAGCATCTCCTGTGGCACACACACACACACACACACATGTTTAGCCCAATCTAACATTCCTGCATTTCAAAACAAACTGGGAAATGAACTTGGTTTTCAAGTCAAAGCCTGACAATCTTGTTCCCATATATGTGTCCAGATAACTATGTTAACCCAGTAAGTAAAAACAATATTTCATACCAACTAATCCTAATGGCATCCCAGTCTTAGTCCGTAGGGTTCAGTATTGAGTTGGCCCACCATTTACAGTTATAACAGCTTCAACAGACTGTCCAGAAGGTGTGTGTCTATGTTTGACCATTCTTCCAGAAGCCCATTTGTGAGGGCAGGCACTGATGTTGGATGAGAAGGCCTGACTCGCAGTCTCCACTCTAGGTCATCCCAACAATGTTCTATTGGGTTGAGGCAGGCCAGTCAAGTTCCTCCATCCCAAACTCACTCATCCATAATGTGAGGTTGTTCTTCAGGGGTTCGGCTTGGCCCCTTAGTTCCAGTGAAGGGAACTGAAGGCATCAGCATACCAAGACATTTTGGACAATTTAATCCTCCCAACTTTGTGGGAACAGTTTGGGGATGGCCCCTTCCTGTTCCAACATCACTGCTCAACAGTGCACAAAGCAAGGTCCATAAAGACATGGATGAGCAAGTTTGGGGTGGAGGAACTTGACTGGCCTGCACAAAGTCCTTACCTCAGCCCAATAGAACACCTTTGGGGTGAATCAGAGCGGAGACTGCAAGTCAGGCCTTGTCGTCCAACATCAGTGCCTGCCCTCACAAATGTACTTGTGTCAAACATTCTCATAGACACACATTGTGGACAGCCTTCTTAGAAGGTTTAAAGCTGTTATAGCTGAAAAGGATGGGCCAACACAATATTGAACCCTTTGGACTAAGACTGGGATGACATTAAAGTTCATATGCATATAAAGGCAGGTGTCGCAATACTTTTGACCATATAGTATACGATGCATGGTTTCCACAATACAGGAAAAAACAAGCTAAAGTTTGGGCATTCATCTGAAAATCTTAGTGGGTTTGTAAGAAGTGATTTTTTTGTGAATAAAGCCTTTCCATACGTGGAGTTTAAACCTCTATTCCTCTACACACAAAGTGTGCTCCCTTTTACAATCTTACAATTCAAAACTTTGCACCAAGTTCACTATATGGACCATTTATAAATTTATTCAGAGGAGAGATACTGTATAATACATGCTTGTCCACCACTCATGTCTCAGACTTTCTATCTATTGATCAGCTACACAGATTAAACACTATATACTGTAGCAATTAACACACTTCAAGAAGTGTTGGATGCCTGGTCCCCTGCTGCAAGCTGTAGCACTGTATCATTACAAGGGACATTTGTAATGTAACGGTTGATAGATGAACCCACAGCACATAGTGCAGGATCAGGTTTCTGACACTCCCAGAAATGTGTCTTATGAGAACAGGTAAGAATTATGACTCTCATTTATTATTATTTTTTGTAACATAGGTGTCATTTGTGCATTTCCAACAAGGCTCTTGAGATTTGTCTATTCCTGTTGTTTAAAGAGAGATTTTCAAAATCAAATAGCACGTCTTTCCAGTATTTAATGGCTCTGAAACTGGTTCATGTCTCTTTTTTTATCCAAGATGGGGCCTATAATCCATTTTATTAGTGTGAGATTAACAATGGTGTGTCTTTAAAGTGCTTTTCATTTCACTGTAATTTCTGAATCCAATTTATTATTTATAAAAGCATACTCATGATTCAATGGGGAACCTGTATTACATTTTTAGGAAATCTTCTAAAATATGTTTCTTCAAGGGACAGCCTGAATGAGATGCCAAATTAGCATGCAGAAAATATATTTAGCAGAATATTTCTGTTTTTACAGCAAAAAAATAAAACGTTTAGATTACCTAATTATTTTCCATTCCCCTGTCCCTGTTCATGTATGAAATTGTATAACTGAATCAGGATCCATTCAGAGTATTGTATTATAATGACATGCAGTCAAATGTATTTCATCTCACAAAACTAAGTGTGGTGCATTGCAGTGATATTCATTTTAAATGGCACCCCAATGCACCTAGCCAGCACATGGGCGTTTTAGGAAACTTCAAAGCACAGATATGGTCTATTTGCACATTGAGTTTCACTACATTGTAACATTCTGCATATCCATTTGAGGTCAACTGCCAGCCCATTACAAATTAATAGGATGCCCTAACACAGTGCATCTCAAGGCATGAAAGCATGTTAACATGGGAGCATTACCACAATGCATAGTGTGAATGAGCTATTTGGTGTATGTCTTTAATGTGTTTTTTTTTTTTTCTTCTAGTGTTCATACATACCACAATGTGGAAAAAATTATGAAGACTCAATGTCACTTGTTAATATCATCATGGAGAACTTCCGGAAACATCAAAGATTTTCATGTTTTTATGATCCAGAAGGAAATCAAAAGAATGTCATTTTAACCAAACTTTACAGCTCCAATGTATTATTTCATGCATTATTTTGGCCGACATGTATGATGATTGGAGGTATCGCCATTGTCGCCATGGTGAAGCTCACACAGTACCTCTCCCTTCTATGTGAGAGAATCCAAAGGGTCAACAGATAAAACCAGTTCTGAAGTTACTTTACAACAGAATACTGTTTCTTTTATTTTCATTCTTCACCAAAGAACCTTAAGTTTGTAATGTGCCAGTCTGTTTATAAGTTCCTTAATCTATTCTTATAAGTAGAGCAATAATGCAAAATCTGTTCTTTATGCAAACAAAATGTCATATTTGGAAAAAGAAACTGTTTTAATTATTTTGTGTTCTTCAGTCTTTTATTTACATTTAAAACAGGGCTCATTTAAGGGGAAAATATCTTGACATTCTGTCTTATAAAAGTCTTATTACATCCTAGAAAACAAATACATTTTGTGTTTTTATTTTTTTTCCAGCCTGGGCATTTTTATGTTACAATTAGTATTGAATATACACTATTAATTTTTTGGCCTAAAATTTTCAAACCATATTTGTAAAAGAATATATGTTGGGTAGATAATAAAAAAAATGATTTTAGACTTGGCAATATATTGAAGTCGAAAAGGGTCATCTTTAAACAATATTATTAATAAGCGCAATCTTAGTAAATATTAATTTAAAAAATAATGCATATATGATCTCCAATCAAATATTTATAATATAATATTTGTGAGAAAATGCTTAAAACTGGACTCCAATAACCTTGTGGGGTGCTACCTCTTTCAAATACAGTATATTAAAGATCTAATGTCTTGGGAGCATGTAATATAGAGGATTACCCTAACCCTTAATCCTCCCCATAGATTATGGAATTCAAGACCAGTCCTACAAAAAAACACCCTTTTCTCTGGTCATGTTTTGACACCCCCACACTGAAAACGACACATAGAATGCTTGACCAGCATCCACTGCAGGTCCTGCATTGTATGTCATGATGTCACAGCCTAACTACATTTTTGAGCTGAAGCAAGAAAAAATATGGATCTTAGCCGTCATGAGACCTAGGAATAAGTATTGTTCTGTATTACATCCCCCTAGGTTGAACAAATATTAGATACTTAATATACCTGAATGTGATTTTTCATTTGTAAACTGACTGGAGTACACTTTTGAAGTATTTTTAGTTGTGTATGGAGTGGGAAAGGGTTAGAACACCTGTCAAGTTTTTATTGCAGTCTATGCTTTTGGGAATATTTTTCTTCACTTGGGTTACACTTATGTTTGGTATTAGATCACAAAGAAAATACCTGTTCCCTTAAGCTAATTATATCACTTTTAAAAAATATTCATAAGTTGTTTAGATTAAAGTGGTATGTCATTTTTAAGGCTTTTTCCCAGTATGTCGAAATTGCTCTCTATCATTTCCAGCACTTTTGCACCTACAGTTGAAAATATATACAGCACAAATACATAATTTTTATTAATAGGGTAAAAATAAAAAATAGGGTACATATTCTAACATAGAAAATAGTGTACAGGTTACCTGTAGCTACAGACAATAAGTACAAATATTTATATCTGAAATATTATAGTAATATCATTCAGCCTATAAATATATTATTGTGAATTTTTTTTGTGATGCATTTTTTGCATATTTAAGGATATTTTCCCCTTAAATCCTCACATAATCTTGTCTTATAAGCAGGAATTTAAGGGTGATTTTGTTGTAAGAAAACCCTTTGGTATTTTTTGGAAAAAGGACTTTTATTTATTTTCACTGTTAGTATATTTATATTATTTGTTATACTATTTTGATTGATTTACAGGGCTTCCAAATGACTCTGTCAGAAGGGTCAAGACTACACTTCCCAGTAACAAAAAATAGCACATTGTCTTTTGAGCATTAGCTATAATTGCAGGCTCCATGTTAAATGGACAGTTGAATTGCTGGACACGAGCAATGTTGACCTGCTGTTTGCACATCATTGGAACAACTTCTCAGTCAGTCACGGAAAACTATTGTATCATAATAGAGTCAGACTTAATATGAGCATCACCCTTCCCAACTGATTGTAGTTCGATTAGGAACCAATTTTTCTGTGAGCTTCCACTGACTTCTCCTGACCCTTGGCAGACAATTTTTGGGGAAATAATCAATTGGTGGCTGGATTTTTCTGGCCAATTACTATTGTTGTTCCTTGACTTATGCCAGAGCCAAAAATTCCTTCCTACTTCCCCCTTTAAATGTGCATGCTCTGCATCAGATTGATCATGTTTATGGAATCAATATAATATCACCATGTTTTTACAGCACTCCCATCATGCAGAAATATCCAACTTCTGATGTCTGACAAATCTTCAGTTTTTTTTTATGTTTTTCTTATTATTAATAAAGTCCACCTCCAGAATTTCTGAATATTCGCCCTTGCAGTGGGGCTGTGCCTGTGCTTCAAGGGTTAATTGTTTGTTTAGGTCTAGGGGAGAGAAAAAGCACTTTTACTTACCCAATCTTCTGCTCCACCGGCAGAGGGTGCTACCCCACCCTCCAATGGTGAACTGTCCCTCGATGCCCTTATGTCCAATGCAGGGCTTTGGACCCGGAACCTGCCTTGATAATGTCAAGACCCTAGACCACTTAAGCATGAGAGAGAAGATGCTGAAGATAGGGTCAGTAAATCTACTTTTCTATTGTCCCCAAATGAGTAGTTTTTCAACTTTAGTGGCATTGGGTCTTAAAGTTGAAGTCCAATAAAATCTTTACTATAACTAAACTTGCCCCCACCCCCATTCTAAACCTAGTTTAACTATCCTGTAAATGAAAGATATTTATACTTATCTTTAGAGGCCACTCTGGTTTGGTAACAGATCAGCACCCAGCACATGCTTCAGTGTTGTAGAGAACCCATAGTAATCCAATAGAAGCCCCATAGTAAGCCTATGGGTGACATCACTGCATAGGCTCTGCAGCCATTGTTGGCAATTTCTCCTCTTCTCTGAAACCGGGCAGTGAAGAAATCATGGACCGGAGAGCCCTTAACATAAGTACAGTAAGTATAGACATCTTTCCTTTAAAAGGTAGTGAGAATAAGCTTGGAATGGGTGTGGGATCAGGTTTATGTATAGTTTGGATTTGACTGAACTTCTACTTTAGGATTTTTCCATTCTCATGTAATGGCAGGTCAAATTGGTCATGTGTCCAAGTCTTAATCATTTCATACCCCTCATCTCTAATGATCTATTTGTGTAGTATTGTATAAAGTGCCACAATGAAAGTAATAAAGTCCACAAGAACTGTTCAGAAAAATTTAGTTATTGCTACTACATCTGCACTGTTTATAAGGAACTATGGTTCAAGGAATAAACACCCACGGTGATGCCTATTCCTTTAATAGACTGCACATTGCAATGCTTTACAATATGAAGTATGTATTAAATAAGTACTGCCTTCATTAAATTCCATATAGAGTTAAAGCTTATGGGATTTTAGGTCCATTTAGACCTTTACAGTGTGCCATAATACTATACTGATCCTAAGGCTCATTTAAGACTGTAATGATATTGTGTGTAACTATTTCAATGTTGCTTTCCTTTTTGGTTTTATTCTTTTTTATTGCACAGCTGTTTACAAATAATTGCAAAGCCTGAAAATGGGAAAATGTAACTTTTCTCCCACACAATGCCAGACACAAATAAGCTACAATTAACCCTTCATCTTAAAAGATAATAATAATGACCCAGAAAAAAAATCTGCGTATGTGCCTAAGAAACACGAAGTCTGTAAGACTGTAAGTTAATTTTGCATTGTTTTTGCATGTTTTAATATTACTGATGTTTTAGATTTGTTGAAGGCACAAGAGATTATGTATTATATGTATAAATAAAGGTAAAATACATATATATATATATATATATATATATATATATATATATATACTGATATAGTGTTGAGGGCGGAGTGCACACGATCCAATATAGCAGTTCTAAGCAATCATGCCCTTCCACAGGCCATATATATAGAAATAAAATAAAATGGGATTGCTGCACTTAAAACCAAAAACAAAAGGAAAAAACCATGATAAATCAAAGAAATAAATATAAATCAAAATCAGAATTCAATCCATTGGGCAATAATGTATTTAAGCGGTGTATCCATTTAACCTCCCACTTTTTAAGGGTTAATTCCCTGTTCCCTTAAAAATCCATTCCTTGCAGCCGATTGGTTTGTGTATCTCAGATTTTCAGTGATCCAGACATATTGGATGTTAGATTGGATGAGATAGAAGGGAGATTAAAACAACGAGGCTATCCTAAGAAAATGATTAAAAAGGAACAGGATGATCTGTTCTGTCATAGATCTGCACATACTAACACTCAATGTCTCCCTTTCATCTCATAATTTCATCCTTATTCTACTAAGGTTTACAATATAGTAGAAAAAAAAAAACACTGGTCTATCTTACATAACGGTTTTCCATCAGTGCAGGAATTCCAGTTTCCTCCTTTACCCTCCTGCCTTCGAGGTCGAATGATATATGGCAGATTAGTCAAATCGAATTAATACCGTCCCCCCTGACTACTTACCACCTTTCTAGATTCATGTAACTTTGGCCCTTTTCCCTGTCTCTGCTGCATCCAATGCAACAGTATGATAAAAAGGAAATCCTTTTCCCATCCACATAGAGGGTATAATATTGATATTAAAAATCATTATACTTGTCAATCATCTTACATTATATACATAATAATGTGCGAGAAACCCCCCAAAAGGTTAAAGACAGGATCGCCAGACACAAGTATTCTATTAAGAGATAAATTAGATAAAGTATAGCTTTAGCCAGACATTTTATAGAAAAGGGACATACTGTTTCTCAATTAAGGTTTATAGTCATAGATATCTAAGAATGGATGTGGAGGGAACAGGGAATTAACCCTTAAAAAGTGTGAGGTTCAATGGATACACCGTTAATACATTATTGCCCAATGGATTTACAAAAACATTGATGATATTTATCAATATATATATATCTATATATCTATCTATTGTGAGGGATTAGCTCGGTAGCGGGTGTGTGTGACCCCCTGGATGGGTTCACTACATGCTGAACTGTACAAAAAGGCACTTGAGGATGATTGAAAACAAATGATATGGTTTATTTTTTCATATTGCTGGATACACGTGCAAGCATCAAAACAGCATAAACAAAACAAAACATAAAATAAACCCTTGCCACTTGGGGCGTCTACCTTCCCAACACAGGAACCTACCTATGGAGTCTGGCACAGCCTACTGCTGGGCAGACACTGCTGGTCCTACAGCAGAAAACAAAAAGTCTCTTTGATATTTCTCACACAGAAATATCCATCAGCACCTTACCTCTTCAGTAGGGTTTGTGTCTTTATAGGAGCTTTAATTGCTTAATTCTGAACAGCTGAAACTTTTTAACGCCCCAAACCTCTCTGGCCATCTCTGCAGCCGACGCACAATAGTAATTGGTGTATTGTCTAAACAAGGCAGAAAAATATCTCCCGTCTGGGACAACACACACAGATTTACCTGACTTCCTGTCACACTATCTATATATAGATATATATCTATATATATCGATATATATCTATATATATATATAGATATATATAGATATATATTCACTATATGTGTTTGTTCTTTTTTAGTGCATATCGATTGTAATGAGAAAAGCGATAGCACCTGATGACCCATGATTCCATATATGTCTACATTTTTTTTCTATTTGTTAATTACCCTTATTGGCATTGGATGATTAATTGATCCCATATGAGAGAAGAGTGTATATATATGCTTATAAAGACCACTATCATTGTATGTCACTTGTTCTGAAGAAGGGCGATATCTGTACAGCCCGAAACCATCATACATTTGACTCTGAATAGATTTTGAATTGATATCTTTTTCTCTAAGTGCAGCAATCCCATTCGATTTTATATATATACAGGCATAACCCACTTTTACACAAGTACACAATTGGCTCACTTCCGCATAGAAACCAATGAGCTTCCAGGTACTCATAAAATCAATGGTACTCATTTTACCGACCTCGGAAGGATTGAAGGCTGAGTGGACCCCGCCGGGATCAAACCTGCGACTCTGAGGGCTCAGGTGATCACAGATTGCTGCAACGGAGCATTAGCCCGCTGAGCCATCTTACTCATGTTACTTCCATGTTCTATTGCCAGGCTTAATTGAACAAGCTGGGGTTAGAAGCTCATTGGTTTCTATTAGCAATTAGATAGTAAATAAACCCCATTGTGTACTTAAAAGTAGGGTATGCCCGTATATATATATATATATATATATATATATATATATATATATATATATATATATATATATATATATATATATATATATAATTTATTTATGTTTTGCTTGCTTTGCTCTCCACTTTATACTTAATTCCCATGGAAAGGTAACATAGGCAGACTGAAGGAAAATGCAAGAAAAATATAAATAACAAATATACAAAACATGGTATATAAAAAAAGGCCCTTTTAAGTAAAAGTAAAAGAGTACATTTTGCACTAAGCCACATAAAGCTTTTTTTTTTTTCTTTGAACACCCAATCCTGTGCAGATGAATAAAAAAGAAAACAGGGAATGTTCTTTGCCTACAATTGAAGTTAATACAGTTTCACTGAGCTGAGTAAAAAATACAACTCCTTAAGGTCTTATACACAGGGGGCTTTCGGTTTGTATCAGAGAAATGTGTACAACAACCATTACAAAGATTCAGCAAGCTTTAAGAAGCTTTACTGAAGCCTTTAAAGCAACCTTCTATTTCAGTTTGTGGAGGTTAAACACAATTGATAGTGGGAGTGATGGCAGGTTCCAGCAGGCTGTCAGCAAGCTTCCCGCTACGTCTTGAAAATCCACTGAAGTCTGCTAGATCCTAAAAACTTTGCTTGTGGTACAAGCTGCTCATATATAAACACATGCTTGTGTGTACAAGTCTTCAGTGAGCAGAACCCAAGGTTTCTCTAAAATTCTTCTTTTAAAAATAATGCAGGTTTATGGAAGAGAAACATCAAAATCAAATCATCAAAATTTTCTGTACCAAAAATGGGTGGAAAGCCTTTGTAAATTTTACCTGCAGAATAGTTTTGCTGCATTATTTTCACAGAGCAGCTTTGTGAAAATAGTAAACTATCCATTTAAACCTTAATGGGAGCCATAGGAGGCCTATATATTGATGTATCTCTGAAACGCTAGAAATGCATATTTGCACACTATGAAAATGTTTTGAGGTGCAGACTTCATACATTTAAAATATATCTGAGCCCATGTTTTATGTCAAAATGGGACCTAGTATTTTTTTGTTTGAATTATTATTATTATTATTTTTTTTTATCTTTAAGTGCTAAAACTGTACCTGATTCGCTGAAGGAATGACATTCAAGTGAACCTGTATGCAATTCAAATAGGCCGATTTACTAAAAAAGTTGAGAATCTTCACTGAAAAAAAGTGTGTGAATATTCACTTTATTTATTCAATTATGGTAAATGCTTCTGCTTTGGGTATATGTGCTTTTCACATGATTGAATAAATTAAGTCAATATGTAAACAGCCGGGGTTGATTTATTAAAGGAAAATAGGCTGTTCACTTTGTTCACTTTGTAAAAGTATATTTCACTTTGCAAAGGAATTTTTCCTTATCTTTGCAAATGTGGTAAAATTCACTTTGCAATGAATACTCAAATAAATAAAGGAAAATGTAAAAAAAATATATATATTTTTTTGTTTTTGCAAAAATTTGATTTACAAAGTCAGCAAGATTCATCTCATTCACTAGCCCAATAGAAAATTCTCTTGAAAAGTGAATTTTCGCTAGCAAAATGAACAGCTTAAGTACTTTCAGTAAATCAACCATGATTAGTCGGATTAAAGGGGTTGTAAAGGTTCATTTTTTACTTTAAACTAGTGCATTGTTGGTTCACTTACCTTTTCCTTCTATTTCCCTTTTCCCTTTTTTTCTATTGTCTGAATTTCTCACTTCCTGTTTCTCCTAAGTATGCTTTCCCCCATCATCCGAGCTGTTCTGGCTGTGGGTTAGTCAGCATGCTGGCCCCCTCCCTTGGGACTACATCCATGCGGGGAGACGTTGTGTTCACAGCATCTCCCCGCAAGAATGTAGTCCAAAGGGAGGGGGTGAGCATGCTGACTAACGCCCAGCCAGAATGGCTAGGATGCTGGCGACAAGCTTATTGAGAAGAAAAAAAAAGTGAGAAATTCAGACAAAGAAAAAAACATTTAGAAGGGAAATAGAAGGAAAAGGTAAGTGAACCAACAATGCACTAGCTTAAAGTAACCTATTTAAAAAATAAAAAAACAAACCTTTACAACCCCTTTAAGAGAAATGATTCATTTGGGCTACTTACATTGAAGAAGTCATGACAACTGCTTTGGTATGGTACCTGTTGACTGAAGCTATTAATCACACACTAATAATTATTTGTAGGGCAGTGAATGTGAATTGTGGTGAAGTGAATGTGAAAAGCTGCAGCTTTACTTCACCTAAACTAATATCCATAATGTGCCTGTCTTAGAAGTTTCTGATGGAAGCTGACACTTACTGCTTCTATCAGAGGTTTAATAAGAATGGCGCTTTAGTTTGTGACAGATGACTTTTATCCTGAATGGGTTGGCAAACCCTTAGCAAATCATTCCATACGTATATGTTGCTTGCTGCAAAACAGGCTATTTTTCTTAAATGTAGCTGCCCCAGCTGTAGCATTTTTTTATTTGTCAGATATGATCTCCACCATCTGGGCCTCTTTTGCTGAGCTAAAGCATACAATTTGTTTACTGATGTAAAGTAATTAACACTTAATAGCACACTGTTGTTATCTGGTTTGAATTAATCAAAATCACACTGGTTGATATGGTTTACTCAGCTTTGCACTTCATCTTTGCTTTGAGTTACTAAATAGTTTTTGCTGCAAGTCTACAATCTAGGGCAGACCCACACTTGATATATAGTGTTCAGTGATTTAGATCACACAGAGGGCTTCCCATATAGTGACATCACTACTCCAATAAAGGAAAACTATACTTCTATAGTAGGACAGCACCTAATTTCAAAAATCATACTACTGTCCTGTGCAGTAACTCACATCATAGCAGTGGAGATTCTCACCCAATAACCCCTAAGTCTGAAAATAGAGATTTTAATTGGATACCACTGGTTGATCATCACCCAGAGAAGGGGAGCTGCCCTTTTAAGGGCTGAGCTAGGCTTACTCTTTGGAGATAAGTTGAATAAGTGAGCATTGGTTTGGACTTTCTACCAGTTCACTAATACAGTAGATACAGCAGATGTCCTATTACTTACTCACCTCTATTGGTAGGAAGGCCCTCAAACAAAATAAAAGTGCACATACATCTTTCAATTAGAGTAAAATATGTGTCAACAGATTAAGTCCCTAAAACGATGTGGCATTAAATAGATGGATTCAGGGACCCAGCCAGATTCGATTTTCTAAGATATAGGCAGCACATCCCTACTTTATATCATTTTATTTAATGCTACAGGATACCAGTTTAAGTTATATGAACTGGAAGCTATATATCTAAGTGAAATAAAAATGTTATCCCATAGAAAATCATTTTAATGTCTATCCATATCTAAAATTGGTCGCCCAGTATTCATAATGTTTAATTGTAACTAGAGACATGTTTTCTGTTGTTTGTCATTTGTTACAGCTGTAGCCAAAAAATATTTAAGTTATACTGAGCCCCTTGTGTTACATGGGACCAGACTGGTTTCTGAAACATTTCAGAGTTACAGTATGTGGTTCCATTTATCTCTGAAATGGGTTCATTTGACAACTGTCCTGTCCTGGTACCATATCACTGTAAAGAAATCACTGTCAGCTATTTTATTAATTTGTACTTGCAATTATTAACTATTTTTTACAGATAAAAATGATATAGTATATATAGTGTATTGTAATATTTACCTTTTTGTTTAAAAAATAAATAAAAAAAATGCATAAATTTGACTTGTGGCTTCATGAGAAGTCGTGTAGGGAAAATGCTTAGTTTGAAGGTTAGTTGAATGTTTTGAAATTGAGTATATAAGTAACCGTGAACAGTTTGCATAGATCTTGACATCTGTAAAGGTTTTGCCAGTCACTTCATTTTGACAGAATCTGCATTAACTGTGGACTGAAGTGTATAACTTACCTTTATACATTTTAATGCTTCACATTTTTTTCTTACTTTGCTAACGTACGTATCTATATATATATTTTTTACATAATTTGAATTTACTGGTGACATTTCTCAGAGCTTTAACCGGCACATAGATGTAGGTTGACCTACGTGTTGTATTTTCAATCGAATCAAGGTCAATATTGTTGTGACAAGTGATTGAAAATTGTGTCTGCATTGCTACATTGAACTGTTGCATTGTTAGAAACCATCAATATTAAAGAAAAAAAAACACTTTTTGAACTTTAAAACATATGTGATTAATGGCCAGTGTGAATTTGTAACAAGTCAAAAAGAGATAATGTAAAACACTATTTCATATAAACTATAATATAAGATGTATAAATGCAGGGTTGCCCCAACAGACTAAAAAAAAGTTGTTGCCAAAAGTCCCTGCATTTTTTTTATATATCTATGATATTTCATAGACAATCTGGAGGTGTTTTTTTTTTTTAGCTACCTTAAGGTGTTGGAACAATCTTCTTGATGTGAAGGAGATTTATTGCACTTAAAATGAAGTGTCTTGAAAAAATGTATACAAACTGGACTTTGCTAAGTGGAATTGTATTTTTTTGCGGAAGGATGAAGGTGGGAAGGATGGTCAATGGTCAGAGTTTTCCAAGTTTGGAGTGTAGCACAATGGATGGCTTCGCTATTTTCTTTAGCAAGACAATATCTAAGATGTAACGAGGGCTTCAAATATGTATTTGAAAAATAGAAACATCATCAATAAACCCTCTATACATTTTGCATTGACAGAGTCATGTGTGTTTTTTAATACAAATATTTTTCATTGCATGATATAAGACGCTTTATCTTCAATTTGTCCTGTATTTTAGAAAGCAACTAAAGGCAGCAAGTACAGAAAAAATGCAAATGTGTCATGAAATCATTGCAGAAGTCATAAAGTCCATTTTGTTTATCTTAATCTGAGTTTATGATCGCCTTGCATACAAAACAAGAATACTATTAATGAGAATCTGAGATTGACCTAAAGCCTCTTGCCTGTTATTTTATCAGCAAATGCTCTCTCTTCAAATACCCATGGGCCAGGAAAGGCATGTTTGGGCAGGAGGAAGTATCAGTCAGCCCTTTAATTAGCTACTTGTGGAAATTGGTGAATCCATCTGTAAATAAAGCCAATATATTAGAATGAGAACATATGCATAGAGCATAGAACACCAGGGACAACGATAAAGTGACCAAATTAATTGGAGGAAGAATAAACTACTGTATTTTAGTTTTGCATAAAAGTAGGTGCACACCAGCTATGTACTTCTTGCTTGTTTGTTGTTCAAAGATTTTGTTTGCTTTTTATATTTGATTTCGGAATTAATATTAATTTGAGAAAAATGTTCCAAACTTTCTGGTCACTGCGGTCAAAAACAAAATTTGATTTGACCCACCAATGATTATAAAAACAAACTTTCGTAGAACCTTCTCTTCCAAAAGAATTTTCATTTGAAATTGTACCCATCTATGGCCAGTTTAAGCCAATGATCACTATACACTCACCCCTCCACACCATACAGCTTATTGCCACACTGAAGGACCCTGTGACTGGACTGCTCGATGAGCACTTCTAAACTTCCCTGTGGAGGTACTGTATATGCAAGACCGTGGGTGGTAACATATATGAAGCTTGATGATGTTTTGTACAAGTAATGAAGTTTGGAACTATTTTTTGTGATTGGTATATGGAAGCCTAATCCCTGCAGATTATGAAGGTTGATCTGAATTTTGCTTTACCCTGGGAGACAAACATCAGTGGATCAAATGTCAGCAGAAGTATATCAAACACTCTTTTTTGCATGATAGAACTTACTGCTACTCTGAGATGTTTAGTGTCTGGTCTGCTCAACAAGCACTGTTGAGGCGCGCTCAAGGCTGTTGATTGTTGGCTACTGTTATTGGCTTCTTTTTGATGTTCTCCATTAGCAGTTCATCCACTCTCTAGGATGGAGGCCTGATCTTTGCAAGTGTGGATTCTATATGTAGGCTGATCTGCACCCTGCCTGACCCTAGGAGACAAGTGCAACTGGATCAAATTTGAGCACTAACTCACTTTACATGATATAGTTGGTACCTTATAGACCACTTTATACTACAGGTAAACCTATAACAAGGCTTACCTGTAGCTACCCAGGACATCTCCTAAACCTGCACGGTTTAGGAGATATCCCTTATCACCTGCATGTGCCAGTGCAGAGTGTAAGGTAAGTAATTCATAATGAGCTAGTATGCTATGCATCCTAGCTTATTATGCCTTTGTCTTGCAGGGTTTTTTATTACATTTTTTCAAGGGTTTACAACGACTTTAACATTTCAATTGTTCACCTGGTTACATAGCTTATTGCTAGGCTTTATTCTGATTAATCACTATACCAGCTGACATGTATGATCATGATCTATTCTGATTTGTGTACCTGTGGTGGACACTTAGACCTGATCCACACCTATGCAGGTTGCAGTTTGCATATTGCAGGTGTATTTTGCGTTTTTCAATACATGCTTTTCTTCCATTGAAGTCTATGGAACCAAAAACTAGAAAACCTTTCCATAAAATGCACAGATGTGAAATATGTGAAATACATCAATAGGAAACCATATTAAATGGACTGTAGTGGGATTCTGAAAAACTGAAAACGCACTAAAAAATGAATAGTATGAACCAGGCCTTACACATGCTTGGTCTTTGGGTTATATGTTTTAGATGGTTGTAAAAGTCAGTTTTGTTTGACCTTTTTGCTTTGTTTTTGTTACAATGTTTCAGTGTGTTTAATTAAAGTTTTATTTTTTTGCAATATTTAGTCGTTTCTACTGGGTTTAATCTCCAATTAGGGTGCTTAGGTTTTCAATTTATGATTGTATGATTTCTTGAGTAGATGCATATTGTTGTTGAAAAATAGACTTTGTTTAACTATTTAGTTATTTGATGCTGCACCCGCTTGTTTAGGTTAAGTACATCTAACACTACCCCTTTAGACTAATATGTGCTGTCCAAAGGTGTTCCTTGTTTTTTCATCCAGAGTGGAGGCATTCTAATAAAGGAGGTGTGTTACTGGCCAGCTCACCAGATGAAAACAGAGGGAAAATAAGCCTTAACAAAGAAAACTGATGTAGCCATCACATCTAATGATCGATAATCTGCAATATATTACATTTTTGGTTTTAAGTATAATATATGCTTTAAGCTGTAATCCTGTAATAAATCTGTCTTTAATGTGCATTGCTCTTCCAGCACTTCCTTACTGCACAGTATGTTGACAAAATTGCACCTATCTGTTTTCATTGTTTTTAACTCTCATACAGCGAATTAATTGTATTGTTTTTTCAAGTAGATGGGTTGCAAAGTTGTTGCATTTTAGAATTAACAATATATTAAATGATAACATGGTATACAGTTAGCTCTTGGTAAGACGAGATGTTTTTATTTTTTTTTGCAAGATTTCCCTGAGTTTTAAAAGATGACAGTGATGGCATTTCCGTGAATTGAATAAATATTTATTCACCAAATGTGACTCACTGCACAGGATTAGATTAACTGCCACAAATAAATATCATGCTTTATGTGAAGTATAGAGAATTATTAAAGCTAAATGTGCCTTTAGGACTAATAAAAATGAACGTGAACCTGTTTCCAACTCACTAATAACAGCCATAAAATAAAGCTTTTATTTAATTTTCCAGTTGTTAAAATTCTATAATTTACCCAGTGGATAAAACATAATAATGAAAACCTGTGTGTCCAGTCCTAGTTGCTGGTATTCTGTTAAGTCATTCTGATGAGCCCATACAATGGTACGCCTGTGCTAGCAAATTTAAAATATCCATTTAATTAATATTACCAATCTAAAAAAAAAAAAAAAACATTAAAGTGGAGTTCCACCCAGGAAAAAAACATTTGGCCAAAAATCCTAAAAAAAAAAGAATAAAAAAATGTGAAAAAAAAAGATTATACTCACCCGAAATACCTGTTGCTATGCGGTAGTCCGTAATCTGCCTCTTCCGCAGCCGCGGACTGTTTTCTTCTCCTTCTTCTCCTAGTGAATGGGGCGCGCTGCTTTCTGGGAACTGTGTGTGTTCTCAGAGAGCAGCCGCCCATTCACAAGCCGGAATGAGACTCACGCAGGCGCAGTAGGAAATGGGCAGTGCAGCCGTAAGGCTTCACTGCCTGTTTGCCCTAGTGTGAATGACGGCGCAGGACCTGCATTCATCGTGGGATCGGCATCGGGGGGGGGGGGGAATCAGCGTGGGCAAGTAGGACAGGTAAGCAAGTATTTGTGTGTCTTTGTGCAGCCACTATATCACAATGAATTGGTGGCAATAATTCTGCAGTTGCTAAGAAAGTAAGTCTCATTAAAGTGAGCTGGTTAGGTCCACTAAAATCAGGGCTCAAGTCCTGCGGGAACGCATGGGAATGGAGTCCCTGCACTTTTTTCACAGCAGGAACGCAGTTCCCTTTGCAGGACTAGAGCAGCCAAGAGCAGCCGAGCCAATCCTTCACTAAGCGGCGATGCCCCGCTCGAGTCACTGTCAGGGACAGGCGAACCTTAGTAATCCTTTATGTTACTGGCCGCTTTAAGCAAGTTCTTTCTAAATCCCGCGATAACTCGAGGCAGACCTCCGCAATGTCTCCTGGGAACAATGACAAAAGCTCACTACCCGATTAATCCATATCCATTGAGCGGCCAGTAACATAAAGGATTACTAAGGTACAGTGGATCAAAAAAAAAGGTTAAGTAATTATGCATATGAGCGTATGAATTCTTTTTTTTTTTTTGGTTGGGGAGTGAATCTTGGGTGGGAGTTCCCACACTTTTTTCTCCAGGACTTGACCCCGACCAAAATGTATAAAATAGCAAGCATATTTTAGGGTCTGAAATATTGAGTGCACATATGCCCTGTACACACGATCGGTCAAACCGATGAGAACGGTCTGATGGATTTTTCCATCGATTAACCGATGAAGCTGACTGATGGTCAGTCGTGCCTACACAACATCGGTTAAAAAACCAATCGTGTCAGAACACGGTGACGTAAAACACAACGACGTGCTAAAAAAATTAAGTTCAATGCTTCCAAGCATGTGTCAACTTGATTCTGAGCATGCGTGGATTTTTAACCGATTAAACAGGTTAAATTTAAAACAAGTTGCTTTTTTTTAACCGATGGATAAATAACCGATGGTGCCCACACACGATCGGTTTGGTCTGATGAAAACGGTCCATCAGATGCGGCTTAAGTGATACTTTTTGGGGACCAGTGACACTAATATGGTGATTGCAGCTGCCGGACCCGCTGATTAGCTTCCGCTGTGTCCAATCACAGCGGGAGTGGGTCCCTGGCAGGGTTTGCACCCCAGAAGAGGAAGCAATTTACAGGTACATTGTTTCGCACAGCCAGCTGCCCTACTGTAGTAAATGTGCGGTGGGCGGTCCAGAAGCAGTTAAAGGCCAATTTCAAGCTCAACCGAACAAGCCTTAAAAATGGCCCCCCTACCCTCTTACCTGTGTAAGAAAGATGTGATTCTACCCCCCTGGCTGAGAGAGAGCACAGAGAGCAGATTGGCCACAGGAGCCTATGGGTGACGTCACCACTACGAGGCATTCCAGCCATTGTTAAATGTTCTCTTCTTTCCCCTGCATCAACTGCTTGCTGAGACAGGGTTAATCATGCAAATGGACCAGAGTGGCCTGAAAAAAAAGGTAAGTGTAGACGCCTTTCTTACACAGTTTAGTCAGTCATAGGTGCTGGGTGGGTGAGGGAGCATTTTTAAGGTTAGTTAAGGTTTAGCCTGGAATTCCACATTAACCATCCCTTGTGGTACAGACTCCAAATATATATTTGCTAGGGAAAGACACGTGTAGAAAGAGACGAAGAAGCTACACATCCCGAAATTGAATGATAAAGAAAGGTTTCCCCATGGGGCTTTAAACAGCAAAATATTGAAATATAGAATTGTAATTTGGTAAGACATGAATTATTAAATAGTTGTCAATGTCATAGAAGTTAAATACAATATGAATTATTTAACCTACAAATTTGCTGCTAGTCCTTCTGTTATATATGCCCAAAAAAACATTTATAGCAAAATTGATACTCTAGCATAATAGGTTCCCCGTCTCTCAGAGGGCGTTCACAGTGCAGCTCTTTGCAAGCCCTTGTGGGGTGGGTTCTTCCCCTTCTGGGTGCTTGGGTGGCGCCCATGAGGCTCCTTTTGGATTTCCCAATGGCTTTTTCATCTCTGGCAATCAGAGTATTTATTTCACTCTTTAACGGTAATTTTTTTTGGTGCGATTTATGTGATATATAATGACATGTTTTTGATTTTAAACATATGCAATGTGTATTTTTTTTTTTGAATCAATTATCCCCCTGAAGAGACCACACACAGGTCAAAACACATCGGGGGACACACACCATGTAGTATAACGTAATGTTGCGCATAATTGTTTTCATAAACTGTGGAATTGTATTGTATCACCAGACCCGAAAAAGGTTTTCATTTAATTCATATTGTATTTAACTTCTATGACATTGACATCTATTTAATAAATCATGTTTTACCAAATTACAATTCTATATTTCAATATTTTGCTGTTTAAAACCCCATGGGGAAACCTTTCTTTATTATGCCATACAACTGTGCAATCCAACAAATGAACACTTTTTAAAAACTCTTGCAACATAAAAAGCAGCTGTGATTAAAAAAAATATAATATTATATACAGAAACATTGCTAAAGTTCAAATATGTGCTATAAATATTAAAAACGTTCTATGTTACTGTGTGTTTCATTTACCACTCAAAGAATATTCTTGAAAATAGATCTACCACCTTTACCAGGTAAATTATCTACAAAACCACATGTTTTTGAACTGTGCATCAAAAGTGCTCAAACTGTGTTATCTACCTTCAGAAAGGCTCACTCACCAGATGGGAAAGATGTAAAATACTGAAAGTCAGATGTGCATTTTCATTATTATCTCTAAATCTCTCATAAGAAAAAAATATATTCCGATAGGAATACCCAAATATTTCATAAAGGATGTCTTTTCCATGATTCCAGCTCCAATAGTGTGGAAAGGATATAAACATAAAATACAATACAATGGTTTAATACTGCTTCATAAAAATAAAATAAAAAAATAAAATATATAGTTGTGCTTACATTACATTGCTTACATTAAAGTGGTTGTAAACCCTAGAAAAAAAACATCCTGCAAGACAACGGCATAATGAGCTAATATGCATTCAATACTAGCTCATTATGAAATGCTTACCTTTGAACGAAGTTGTTACAGCGGTCCCCGTACACAAGCTATGACCGGCGACATGTCTCTAGAATGTTACTTATGGGATCACGGGCTCTGGTCCTGTGATTGGTCGGAGACGCGATGACGTCACTCCTGCGTATGCACACATGACCCTCCGGTAAAGGTAATCATAAGAGCCGTTTCTTCAGTGCACATATGCCGATGACTTTGGCACATGCGTATACAGTGAATATCTCCTAAACTGTGCAAGTTTAGGAGAAATTCACAGTACCTACAGGTAAGCCTTATTAAAGGCTTACTTTTGGGCAAAAGTGGTTGTAAAGGATTTACAACCACTTTAAACAATATGATAAACAGCATGCAAGTAATGACTGTCATCTATAGGGTCCCATTACAAAACTAAGACTCTGTACCCACAGAGACCCAAAAAAAACTGCTTGTCAGAGGTACAGAGGTACAAAATTATGAAAATATGATTCCTTTGAATTTAAGAAAAGTAATATATAACCCTTGTAATTAGGATGACCTATATTGTTAAACTGGAGTTTGGCTCCACAGGTACCAACACTTATATACTAATAAATCAAATTAAAATTGCATAATAATCTGAAGTGACACTGTACATTGCCCTACACTTTTCTTCATACTTCAAGAAAGTTCCCTATCATAACATCATGGTAGTGGATTACCTTGTAAGCTACATAGCGTGGTAAATAATTAGGGATGAGCTTTATGTTCGGGTCGAACATGAGTTTGACTCGAACATTGGCTGTCCGCCCGTTCGCCAAATAGCGAACAACTTGGGGTGTTCGTGGAAAATTCGAAAGCCGTGGAACACCCTTTAAAAGTCTATGGGAGAAATCAAAAGTGCTAATTTTAAAGGTTAATATGCAACTTGTCATAAAAAGTTTTTGGGGACCTGGGTACTGCCCAAAGGGACATGTATCAATGCAAAAAGTTTTAAAAATTGAAGTTTTTTCGGGAGCAGTGATTTTGATAATGCTTAAAGTGAAACAACAAAAGTGAAATATTTCATACCTGGGGGGTGTCTATAGTATGCCTGTAAAGTAGCACATGTTTCCCGTGTTTATAACAGTCCCTACACAAAATGACACTTCTAAAGGAAAAAAGGTAATTTAAAAGTACTCACGGCTATAATGAATTGTCGGGTCCTTGGATTCCCCCCAGTCCATTACCAGGCCCTTTGGGCCTATGAATATTAATGAAAAACCCAAACCAAAAAATAAATGCGTGTGGGTTCCCCCAAATTCCATTACCAGGCCCTTCAGGTCTGTTATGGATATTAAGGGGAACCCTGTGCCAAATAAAAAAAAGGCATAGGGGTCCCCCTCAAAATCCATACCAGACCCTTATCTGAGCATGCAACCTGGCAGGTCACAGGAACAGAGGGGGCACGAGAGATCCCCCCCTGAACCATACCAGGCCACATGCCCTCAACATGGGGAGGATGTCCCCATGTTGATGGGGACAAGGGCCTCATCCCCACAATTCTTGCCCAGTGGTTGTGGAAGTCTGTGGGCAGGGGGCTTATCGGAATCTGGAAGCCCCCTTTAACAAAGGGGACCCCCAGATTCCGGCCCCCCCTGTGTGAATTGGTAATGGGGTACATTGTACCCCTATTTCACCCAAAAAAGTGACAAAAAAAGGTACAAAAACACACACACAGATTGGAACAAGTCCTTTAATAAAAAATATAGAAAGCGCCCGGCCGAATGATGCACGACCCATCTGATAGCCCTTAAAAAAACGCCCCCCTCTAACACAATAAGGGTTTCTGGTGGCTTTCCTGTGGGTCACCCCGACCCCTATGACGCATCACAGGAAACCCCTGTTGTGTCACAGGGGGGCGGGTCTCCCGTCCACATCACGGGTGACCCCCGCTCTCGTTTATTTAAGAGCTGTCAGATGGGTCGCGTATCATTCGGCCGGGCACCTCCTCTGGAGGCTGTATCATTCGTGCCAGCGGGTCCGGGTCATAGAAGGCATAAAGCGCTGGAATTTTGCTTTGGATTTTTTATTAAAGAACTTGTCCCAAGCTGTGTGTGTGGTTTTTTTTTACCTTTTTTGCAATTTTTTGGGTGAAATGGTAGGGATACAATGTACCCTTTGCCAATTCACGTAGAGGGGGCCAGCATCGGGGGGTCCCCTTTGTTAAAGGGGGCTTCCATATTCTGATAAGTCCCCTGCCCGCAGACCCCCACAGCTACCGACTAAGGATTGTAGGGATGAGGCCCTTGTCCCCATCAACATGGGGACATCCTCCCCATGTTGAGGGCATGTGGCCTGGTATGGTTCAGGAGGGGGGGCTCTCTCGCCCCCTCCCTCTTTTCCTGTGGCCTGCCACCTAAAGGGCCTGGTAATGGAATTTGGGGGGACCCCCACGCAGTTTTTGGGGTTCCCCTTAATATTCATACCAGACCCAAAGGGCCTGGTAATGGACTGGAGGGGAACCCATGTTGTTTTTTTCATTTACTTTTATCTGTATTGCCAGGACTCGGCAATTCATTATAGCCGCGAGTAGTTTTAAATGACTTTATTTTCTTTAGAAATGTCATATTGTGCAGGGACTGTTATAAACATGGGAAACATGTGTTACTTTACAGGCATACTATAGCCCCCCCCCCCCCCCCCCGGGTATGAAATTTAAAGGAATTTTACTTTTTTTGTTTCACTTTAAGCATTATTGAAATCACTGCTCCCAAAAAAACTGCCGTTTTTAAAACTTTTTTTGCATTGATAGATGTTCCCTGGGGCAGTACCCAGGTCCCCAAACACATTTTCTGACAATAACTTGCATATTAACCTTTAAAATTAGCACTTTTGGTTTTTAATGTTCTTGTCCCATAGACTTTAACGGTGTTCGCATTTTCGAACAAATTGTTTGCCTGTTCATGTGTTCTGCTGCAAACCAAACGGGGAGGGGGGGGGGGGTGTTCGGCTCATTCCTATAAATAAACAGCATCTGCTTAGCTTACCCTAGAGATTGAATGTGAGCCAATAGCAATGGTTCTGTGATACAAACACCACAGCAAATACACCAAATAAGGTAAAACGGAGAATCAAATAAGGAAGAAAACGAATAGCAGGGCACTGAAAACACTTTATTAAAATAAGCAGCACACTTATATTGAAAATAGCATGAAACAGCATGGATAGGGAACACTTGAGACCAAGCATCTGTAATCAGTGTGAGGCTGAGAAAACAGAAACTGAGGATGACAGGGAGCCAGCCAGCTCGAAGTATGGATATTAGCAGTGGCGTTCTAAGCTGCACACGAGGCTGACAGCTGTCAAAATGCCTGGTGGATGTCAGGAGAGGGGGTGTGCATGACGTGTTTCCAGGGACTTTTTATTTTTTATTAGTAATGGCAACCATTAGCGATTTTTAGTGGGACTGCGACATCGCGCAAACAAATTGTACCCTAAGGCCGCGTACACACGATCAAATTCATCTGCTGGAAACGGTCAGACGGACCGTTTCAGCAGACAAATTCGATCGTGTGTACGGGCGGACAGACGGGTTTTTCCAGCAGACAAATTTTAAAGCATGCTTTAAAATCTGTCTGCTGGGAACCCATCCGTCCGACATGTCTTCTGGTTAGTACACTGACCAGCAGACATATCTGCCCGCACATGCGTCGAATGGATTCGACGCGTGTGCGGAAGTGTTTTACTTCCTGGTGACGGTGACGTGACGCCGTCAACGTCACCGCCACGTCACCACGCTGTCTGCCAGCGGGGATTTTGGTTTGATCGTGTGTACACGATCAAACCAATCTATCCCAGCAGACAAATCCGATCAAAACGGTCTGTCAGACCGATTTGAACGGATTTATTTAATGGTGTGTACGCAGCCTCAGTGACACTTTTTGGGGACCAGTGACACTAATACAGTGATTGCAGCCGCCGGAACCACTGATTGGCTCCCGCTGTGTCCAATCACAGTGGGAGTGGGCCACCGGCAGAGCGTGCACCCCAGAAGAGGAAACAATGTACATGTACATTGTTTTGCGCAGCCGGGCCGCCCTGCCACAGTAAATGTGTGGTGGGTGGCCCAGAAGCAGTTAAAGGTGAATTTCAAGCTAAACCGAATAAATCTTAAAAATGCTCCCACTACACTCCTTACTCCTATGCCGACTAACCTGTGTAAGAAAGAGGTGATCCTGCCCCCCTGTGTCAGCCAGCGGTGGCTGCAGGGTAGTGGAGAGATCACAGACAACAGATTGACAGGAGCCTTTGGGTGACGTCACTACTCCGAGGCAGTCCAGCCATTGTTAAGTGCTCTCTTCTCTTCCCTTGCAGCCACTGCTTGCTGACACAGGGGAGATCACACAAATGGACCAGAGTGGCCTGAAAAAAAAAGGTAAGTATAGACATCTTTCTTACACAATTTAGTAATTCATAGGTGTTGGGAAGGTGAGGGATAATTTTTAGGATTAAGTTATGGTTTTGCCTGAAATTCCACATTAGCATCCATCGTGGTACAGACTCCAAATAAAATATATCCCATAGGACTGCGCAATCCAACACATTAAGACGTTTTAAAAATTCTTGTAACATAAAAAGCAGCTGTGATTAAAAAAATATAGAGTATAGAAGTATGGATATTAGCACACGAGGCTGAAAGCTGAAAAAATAGCTGGTCAGGAGAGGGGGTGTGCATGATGTGTTTCCAGGGACTTTGTCCTCTTTTTAAAATGTATGCATTCCATTTTCTCTATATTAAGGTGATCCTACCCAGATCTTCTGCAGGAGCTGCAGAGGTTCCAGTCTTGGTCCCTTCTACTGTTCAGCCATCCAAATGCCTTATCCATTCCTCTACCCTGTTGATGATCTACAGATACAGATGAAAGTTCCAATGGATCAAGGGACTTTGCACTTCTCCTAGTATCATCATATACTGTGTACTTGTACACTCTTTAGATTTGAAACTGAGAATCAACTTTTTCATGAGTTAAACTTAAAGTGGTTGTAAAGGCAGAAGGTTTTTTATCTTATTAAGATAAAAAGCCTGCTGTGTGTAGCAGCCCCCCAGCCCCCCCAATTCTTAACTGAGATCCATCTAGATCAAGCAATGTTGCACAAGAGACTCAGCTGTCCGGTACTCCCCTCCTTATTGGCTGAGACAGCAGCACAGTGCCATTGGCTCCCACTGCTGTCAATCGAAATCTGCCAGTCAATGAGGAGAGAAAGGGGACAGGGCCGGGCCATGACTGCATGGACAAAGGGAGCTGGGGCTTGGTGCCCCCATAGCAAGCTGCTAACTGTGGGGGCACTCAACAAGGGGGAGGGGCCAGAAGCACTGAAGAGGGACCAGAGAGAAGGAGGAACTGGGCTGCTCTGTGTAAAACCACTGGACAGAACAGGTAAGTATAACATGTTTGTTATTTTTAACTAAAAAAGAATGATACTTTAGTATCACTTTGAGTTTTCCTTTACAAGTTAAACTCAACCTAATTCAATTATTCACTAAGGTCTCAACAAAACAACATATTAAAAACTACAAAAAAATACTACAAGCACTTTGAATAAAAAATATGGTGTGTTATGTGTCCTAATGATTGTACAAAGGTTTGTTTTTTATAATTAATAATTTTATACCTTATATTGTAAGCTCCTTGAGGGCAGGGACTGATGTAAATGTACAATAAATATGTAACACGTTGCATAAATTGACAGCAGTATATAAGTACCTGTAATAAATAAAAATAATAATAAATAGCTTTGTAAAAATAGGCAACACTAGATAAAAAGACTGACTGAGGTGCAAGCATACTGTAAATATAATATACCATTCACTTTTTTATTGCAGGGAACGCTGTACTCTTAATTTTCAGCCTGATATATAATACCTTTCTATTGAATTCCTCTTGCCTGGACCATCTATTCTTTACTGTATATCTGCAGTGTGAGAATATTTTGCAACCATGCCTCTGATTACTATTCTTACAGAATTGGAGAGCGGGTTGGCAACATCACTATTGTGCTGCATACTGTCCTTGCTGGAGAGGAAGCTATACTTGAGAACCTGTAGTGCAAGAATCTCACTGCTTCATCGATCCTGTGGATCTGTGCTCTTTGTACCTTTCCTGCTGCTTTTTGAAAGTTCTCCCACCAGTTAATAGTGAGGAAGCTCTGACATGAGGATGCAAGGCCTTACCTCTACCAAGAAAGCCACCTCCACACAGTGAAGACAGTGAGATCCAGTGAAGGACAAGCAGGCCCGTCGCTACAGGACAGGCAAAACAAACAATTGCTTGGGGCCCCGAGCTGGCCTGGGGCCCCCAACCTCTCCTTCCCAGGCTGTAGCATGGCCGAACTCCTCTTCCTTCCTCCTGGAGTCCTGTCAGTCCGGCCGGGTACCGCAATTCAGTTTCCTGTTCCCGGCCGGACTGACAGGAAGTGTACACTGAGTGCTCACTTCCTTTCAGTCCGGCCGGGAACACAAGGAAACTGAATCTCCTGTACCGCGCGGTACCCGGCCCGGGTACTATCTGATAGGGGACTGGGGACCCATAATGTTAGAACACCGGACTGACAGGAGGAAGAGGAGCTCGGCCGCGCTACAGCGGCAGCCTACAGGGAAGAAGGGGAGGTGAGAATAGAAAAACATAGGGACTAGGGAGGGGGGAGTAAGAACATCAGTGTAAAAAATTAGTGTAGTGCTAACGTAGGCTTTGCGTGCGGGGGGTTACTTGGGGGCCCCCATTTTGCTTGGGGCCCTAAATTCCTTCAAACAGCCCTGTGGACAAGACATGTTGAGGTTGATTTACTAAAACTGGAAAGTGAAAAATCTGGTACAGCTCTACATAGAAACAATAATTTTCAATTTTTTTTTTTTTTTGGACAAAGCCTAATTAGACAAGTTGAAGTTTAAAGCTGATTGGCTACCATGCACAGCTGCACCAAAATGTGCACTCTCCCCATCATGTCAATCCCGGTATGTCAGTAATGGGGAAAAATCAGTTGAAGGGGGCATACAAGCAATACTTATGAGTAGTCATTTGTCATTTGCTTGTCTTTTTTAGGCACATATTTCAAGGTTCAGGTCCTCCTTAATCCCACTTCCGTAATCCTAACATTTAGTCTAACTTCATGAAAGCCTTATATTAATTCAACCTTAGCTCTAATGCTTACCTTATACTTACCCTATCCTGAACTGCGTGTTTTTGTCCTAAAAGAAAGCAATTCCATACCAAAACATGCAGCCCCAGGATCTCTGTATCAAAAACAACTACCCCATGGATAAAAATCCATAAAACAAATCCAACATCAAAATGAAATTGTATAATTTAACTATTTGTTTAAATAAATATAGGGGCACCTGCATTCCCCACACACAGTGAGACATGATTGGCTTATAGCACAGCATTAGACAGAATGTGTCATTAACTGTCATGTAAGATCAGGTGACAATCCTTCAGGTTTGTACACTTAAGAAATATATCAAAGAGAATGCTAAAAACTGGCCTAGTACATTTATCTTAGCTCATTATATTGTCTTTTACACCTAGTCAGTGTCCTTATTTTGCAGTATTACTTAGGGGAGTATGTCAGCAGAATGTCCTCTGGATTTTTAGACTTGTCTGAAGTGTCTTTATTGTTTGGAGGCTCAGTGCATGGAAGATGGCACATTGTTTTAATTGACTTATCACTCGGGGATGAAAGGACCTGGAAACTGGAAGAAATGTGCTGGAAGCATAGTGACTAAGAATGTCTTCTAGAACTAGATGAAGTTATATATACTTAGAAAGTACTCTGAGACACATCACTACAGTATATTCAGATCTCTTTTGCAACAAAGTCAGTTCTAGAAAGTCTTTGATGAGCATGCATATGTTACAAAACATATATATCCCCTAATATCCCCCAAAATCTTAAAGGGTTTTTTTTTTTCATGCATGTGGATGTGCTTAACAGGACTTATTATTTATTCCCTAAATGCTTTGGATAGCAGCATGGCACTTATTATTGTATCACGGTATATAATAACAAAGACATTTTACAAACAAAAGTCAACTGAACAAAATGCTTTTGGGATTGATTTTACAATTGTTGCAGCAAAATACATTATTTTCCAAATTATGGCTAGCTTAACACAAAATGATGGCCTTGTTACGTTTTTAGTGTAGGGACACAATAGTGAAGTAACAGCTGGTGGGTATAAACAGAAAAAAATCCAACACATTCAGTAGTGGTGGGTATTGATAATTCAAGTAGTGGGTGAGAGCATAAAACAAAGATTAAAATCACCAGTGGCAAGACTAATAAATACTATGTCGTTATGATTGCGTCTATGTCCTACGTAGATTATTTTAGATAACTCACTGGCTGATGGCTCCAGCAATGTGCCCTATTCTGCTTCCTTCTTAGACCACTAGAAAAGTGACCTTGTGGGCCATGAGTTAGATATACTGTCTCTGCCCATATTTGATTGACCATCTTTTTGTGTTCAGGTAGACCCTGCAGCTGACCACATGATGCAGCTGTGTGGAGTCATTACCTTCCACATCATGTTGGAGGGCAGGGATGGCCTTATGAGCAAACAAATACCTGCCAATGTGGTAGTGCACAGACTGAAAATTCGAGGATGAGACAGACTGTACCACCTGGAACGGCAGCAGCTGTAAATCCACCAATTTTTCCAAACTGGCATTGAGATGGTGGACATAGGGTGGCTGGGGATATACCTGTTTTCACTGTTAAGCAGTTGGAGCACAGAAAGCTGCCTATTCAGTGGTAAATCTGGATATGACAGAGTGGGGTAGGCAGAATAAAAGCATGGTTGTACTTCCATACACTGCATGGGCCCTCTGGAAGTGCCATAAGGTAAACCTCCAACACCCCATGAAATACTTTCTTCCCTAGTGCTTAAAGCCTGGAACATACCAGTATTTTTTTTTTTTTTTTCATTCAACCCAGTGGGAGTGTTCAGAAGAAGCCGCTGTACTAAAACAGCTATCGTGTTCTGACAGGTGGACATGCCTTCCGCCAGAACACTCGGTGCTGATCGGCAGACCTTTTTTAGTCACCCCCCTTAGACAGAATCTGTCTAAACGTCTGGCTTCTGTTGCATTAGCTGCTGTACACATGGGCCGAACCGGCCAATGCCATCTGCTATTCAGCCCATGTGTACGGCCCTTTAGGCTGCTAATTGTTTATTGGTGGGAGAAGTGAAAAGGGAGGAGCTGGAGAGAGGGGTTAAAGTGCAGCCCTTTTGCTGTCAACTTCTAGAATGTGGGTGCTGCTCCCACTGAATGCATGATTAATACTCATAAGTTTCTTTATACATGTGGCACTGAGACAATGGTGACAGTCTAAAGCACGTTAACCACTTCATTACTGGGCACTTAAACCCCCTTCGTGCCCAGACCAATTTTCAGCTTTCAGCGCTGATGCATTTTGAATGACAATTGCGCGGTCATACAACACTGTACCCAAATTATATTTTTATCATTTTTTCCCCACAAATAGAGCTTTCTTTTGGTGGTATTTGATCACCTCTGCGATTTTTATTTTTTGCGCTATAAACAAAAAAAGACAGAAATTTGGAAAAAAAAGACAATATTTTTTACTTTTTATTATAATAATATCCCAATTTAAAAAAAATAATAAATGTTCCTCAGTTTAGGCCAATACGTGTTCTTTTACATATTTTTGTTAAAAAAATCGCAATAAGTGTATATTGATTGGTTTGCGCAAAAGTTATAACGCCTAAAAAATAGGGGATAGATTTATGATTTATTTTTTATTTTTTTATCTTTTACTAGTAATGGCGGCGATCTGCAATTTTTTATTTTTTTTTGTCAGGCCTGCGATATTGCGGCTGACATATTGGACACTTTTGACACAAATTTGGGACCATTCACATTTATACAGCGATTAGTGCTATAAAAATGCACTAATTACTGTATAAATGTGACTGGCAGGGAAGGGGTTAACACTAGGGGGTGAAGAAGGGGTTAAATGTATTCCTTGTGAGTGTTCGAACTCTGTGGGGGGAGGGGGGTGACTGGGGGAGGTGACCGATGCCGTGTCCCTATATACAAGGGACACAGATCGGTCTCCTTTCCTCTGACAGGACGTGGAGCTCTGTGTTTACACACAGAGCTCCATGTCCCTGCTGTGTCACCGCCGATCGCGTGCACCCGGCGGACATCGTGGCCGCCAGGTACACGCATCAGATCCTCAGCGATGTGGCGGCACAGTGTTTTCCGCTGCGCGCCCCCCAGTGGCGCGCGCGTGTAATGCACATAAAAAGACGTCCAAAGACGTCCACCTGGCACTTGAGAGCCGCGCTATGGACGTCTTGTGTCTATATCGCGGCTCTCTAGTGGTTAAAAAAGGCCACACAGCTGCGCAGAACCAACGGGTGATCATGGCCTGAACTCATGAAGCTATGCCATCTGGTGTAATAAGACAGCTGTTTACTCTACTTCTTTGCAGGCTGCCCCTAGATGACATCCTGTGCACTCTTCCTCACTTTTTCCACTATATCTGGCACCCAGGTGTAGTCGAAGATCCCCTCCTTATTACTGGAGCCAATTTTATAGTAAGCTGCAGCTTCAGGAACATCACTTTTAAAATCGTTTTCCCTGTCAGTTGGGCCCTCCCTCTATGCTCCTCTTGCTCTCCTCCTCAAAATCAGATGCAATCAATTGTGGTGCATCTTCTTGCAACAAGGCAGTAACCAAGCCTCAATTTTTATGAATTATGATAACTTTTTCATTGCATTGAACTTTGGCTGGAGATCAATAGGAGTAAGGTGCACTGGGGATATTGAGAGAGGTGCCAGAAGGCTATTTATAGGAAATGTGACACCATATCTCTTTCACTTTGTTTTATCAGTCTATCCAGATAAAAAGTAGCTCTACATGTAAAGCATGCTGCCTCCAACAGCACATTCTAATAGTATTTTTAAGTAAAATAACTACACCAGGGGTGGATTATGTGTAACAAGACATCATCATAAAGATATGCCTAGGGCAGCTTAAGCACTAAGTATAGCCCAGCCTATATACATGCCTTTACTGCATCTATACAAAAGTCAGACTGTCAATAGAGGAATGTTCCGTCCTGTGCTTCTCTCCCCTTACTCTTTCTCAGCCATGGTAAACTGTATAAAGGACTTAGGACTCATGTGGACCTTTAATTGTATCTAAAGACCAAGAAGAAATTGGAATAGAGCATGAAAGAATTGGAACTAGGTATGAGCCAACCACCCTAGTTGCAGCAGAACATGCGAACAGGCAAAAAATGTGTTCGAACACACGAACATCGTTAAAGTCAATGGGACACGAACATGGAAAATCAAAAGTGCTAATTTTAAAGGTTAATATGCAAGTTATTGTTATAAAAAGTGTTTGGGGACCTGGGTCTTGCCCCAGGGGACATGTATCAATACAAAAATAAAAAAGTTTATCTGTAGTTTTAAATTACCTTTTTCCTTTAGAAATGTCATTTTGTGCACAGGAAACATGCGCTACTTTACAGGCAAACTATAGACACCCCCCAGGTACGAAATGTAAAGGAATATTTCACTTTTATTGTTTCACTTTAAGCATTATTAAAATCACTGCTCCCAAAAAAACTGACATTTTATAAACTTTTTTTGCATTGATACATGTCCCCTGGGGCAGGACCCGGGTCCCCAAACACTTTTTATGACAATAACTTGCATATTAATCTTAAAATCTGCACTTTTGATTTCTCCCATAGACTTATAAAGGGTGTTCCGTGGCTTTCAAATTTGCAGCGAAGACCCCAAATTGTTCGCTATTCGGCGAACAGCCATTGTTCAAGTCGAACATAAAGCTCATTCCTAGTTAAAACCCAGATAAGGTTTTTACTGCTGTGTGTGTCACTATTGGGCATCTTCAACCTCTCTGATTAGCCTAGTACCCTTGGTCACAGCTAGTGGAAATGAGTAAAAGCCCAAAAATGTGTGTTGTCACTGAAATAAAAATGGAGGGGAAATCTGTCAATGGGGATACTTGTTCCAGTGACAAGTGTCAAAATGTCCCTCACTTCTCATTTTCTGTTGTAATGGGCAGCACCGTGGCTAAGTGGTTAGCACTTTTACCTAGCAGAACTAGGATCATTGGTTTGAATCCCAACCATGGCACTACCTACAATGAGCTTGCATGTTCCTGCGGGGGTTTCCTACAGATGCGTCTGTTTCCTTCCACACTCCAAAGACATGCTGGTAGGTTAACTGGCTCCTGACTAAACTGGCTCTAGTATGTAAATGTATTAATGTGAGTTACGGACCTTAGATTGTAAGCTCTTTGAGGGTAGGGACTCATGTGAATGTATAATATATATGTAAACTGCTGCATAAATTGAGTGTGCTATATAAGTACCTGTAATAATAACTGTGGGACAGGAAGTGAAAGAAATATGCCTATTGGGACACAAATGTAAAAAAAACTAATGGTTTTAACTAGGGTTGTCCCGATACCACTATTTTAGGACCGAGTACAAGTACCGATACTTTTTTTCAAGTAGTCGCCGATATCGAATACCGACTTTTTTTAAATGTGTCCCCAAATGCAGCCATGTCCCCCCACATTGCAGCAGCCATGTATGTCCCCCCAAATTGCAGCAGCTATGTATGTCCCCCCACATTGCAGCAGCCATGTATGTCCCCCCACATTGCAGCAGCCTTGTATGTCCCCCCACATTGCAGCAGCCATGTATGTCCCCCCACATTGCAGCAGCCATGTATGTCCCCCCACATTGCAGCAGCCTTGTATGTCCCCCCACATTGCAGCAGCCATGTATGTCCCCCCACATTGCAGCAGCCATGTATATCCCCCCACATTGCAGCAGCCATGTATGTCACCCCACATTGCAGCAGCCATGTGTGTCCCCCCACATTGCAGCAGCCATGTATGTCACCCCACATTGCAGCAGCCATGTATGTCCCCCCACATTGCAGCAGCCATGTATGTCCCCCACATTGCAGCCTTGTATGTCCCCCATATTGCAGCCTCGTATGTCCCCCACATTGCAGCGATGGCCTGTCCCTCATACCTTTAGATATGATGATGCCGCCGTTGCCGCATACCGCCGTTAATCCCCTGCAATATTGCGTAGAGCACATTACAAGCTTTCATTCTGAATACTTGTAAATGCCCGCGCTTCCATGTATAGACACTCCCCTTCTCCGGATTGGAGGGATCCCTCCAATCCTGAGCAAGGGTGAGTGTCTATGCACGAATCCGCGTATAGACACTCCCCCTTGCTCGGGATTGGAGGGATCCCACCAATGCAGAGAAGGGGAGTGTCTGTACATGGCGGCGCGGGCATTTACAAGTATTCAGAATGAAAGCTTGTAATGTGCGCTACGCGATATTGCAGGGGATTAATGGCGGTATGCGGCAGCGGCGGCAACATCATATCTAAAGGTATGAGGAACAGGCCATCGCTGCAATATGAGGGGGGGGGGAGTATTCTATTTTGGTATCGGGGGTATTTGCGGGAGTACAAGCACTCTCGCAAATACTCGGAATCGGTCCCGATACCGATACTAGTATCGGTATCGGGACAACCCTAGTTTTAACCCTTTCTTACTCTAAAACCTAAATATTTTGACTTAAATTGAAGGTAACCTTTATGTCGCGTACACACGACCATTTTTTTTTTTTTTTTTACACACGACCATTTTTAACCACTTCCATACTGGGCACTTTTACACCTTCCTGCTCAGACCAATTTTCAGCGCTGTTGCACCCAAACTACATTTTTATCATTTTGTTCCCACAAATAGAGCTTTCTTTTGGTGGTATTTGATCACCTCTGAGATTTTTATTTTCTGCAAAAAAAATTAAAAAGACAGAAAATTTGGAAAAACAAATGCTTTTCTTTTGTTTCCGTTACAAACCTTTGTAAATAAGTATGTTTTATCCTTCACAGTTGGGCACAGATGGGACGGGATGGATGGTCACAGATGGGGCAGCACGGATGGGAACAGATGGGGCGGCACGGATGGGCACAGATGAGGCGGCACATATGGGCACAGATGGAGCGGCACAGATGGGCACAGATGGGCGGCACAGATGGGCACAGATGGGTGGCACGGATGGGCGCCATGGATGGGCGGTACAGATGGGTGGCACGGATGGGCACAGATGGGCGCCATGGATGGGCGGTACAGATGGGTGGCACGGATGGGCACAGATGGGCGGCACGGATGGGCACGGATAGGCAGGACGGATGGGCGACACAGATGGGCATAGATGGGCGGCATGGATGTACTGTAATATTTTGTACTGATGGATGCCATTCAGTGCCAAACAATGTCTGCCAATCAGTGATGCCCATTGTGGGCACTGATTGGCATCCATTGTGGGCACTGATTGTTATCCATTGTGGGCACTGATGGCATCCCTAGTGGTCTAGAGTGGCATACCTGGTGGTGAGCATCCCTGGTGGTCTGGTAGCATCCCTGGTGGTTATGTGGCATCCCTGGTGGTCTAGTGTGGGCAGCCTCGGGGGGCTGCGCTGATAATTGACCAGCACAAACCCCCCTGACAGACGCGAGTGAGGAAAAGCCAATCACGGCTGCTCTTGTTAACATCATGATCAGCCGTGATTGGACACGGCTGATCACCTGATAAAGAGTCTCTGACAGAGACTCTTTACCTAGATCGGTGTTGCGGAGTGTCAGACTGACTCCCCGCAACAACGATCGCCGCGATGCGCGCCCCCATCATATGACGTCCACTCAGGACATTGAAACCACTTTGCTGCCGATTTTTTAACGCTGTTAAAGTCCACACACGACCATTTTTTACGCCGTTAAAAATGACAACGTTAAAAACGACACGAAAATTTTGAGCATATTCTAAATTTTTAATGCCCATTGTTAACATTGTGAATTTTTCACATCGCGAAAAACGATCGTGTGTACACAGCATTATACTTTAAAAAAAACTTTACACTAAACATTTGTTTTCAGAGTTTACATATTCAACAGGTTATAGGGTATCATTGTAAAATCATTTATTTTAGGCCCCTTTCACACTAGCGGACTGATCAGTCTGTTGAAACCCGATGACATCCAATCCTTTCCAGTGAAAACAGATGGTTGGGGATCTGTTCCCAATCCATCTGGAGGATAAGATCGAATGACAGTGGAGTGTAAGGCTACGTACACACGATCAGACCGGTCCGATGAAACTGGTCTAAATTGATCGTGTGTACGGCCCATCGGACCGTTGTCCGTCGGACTAAAGTTTTAAAACTTGCTTTAAAATCTGTCCGAAGGACACCTGTCCGTCGGACCAAAACGATGGTTAGTACACAAAAGCATCGGACCAAAAACCCGCGCATGCTCAGAATCAAGTCGACGCATGCTTGGAAGCATTGAAAAGGTTTAAGGGCGTTGGAAAGCTTCAGCTGTTCAGAATGAGGCAATTAAGGCCTCTATAAGTTATCCAGAGGATTACTACTGATTGCTGCAAACTGAGGCTTTTTGAGTTAAAGAGAGCAGTGAGCTGAAAAAGACTTCTGAAGAGGTGAGGTGGTGTTGATTTTTCTGTGTGATAAAAATCAAAAAGACTATTGTTTTTCTGCTGTATGACCAGCAGTGTCTGCCCAGCAGTAGGCTGTGCCAGAATCCATAGATAGGTTCCTGTGTGGTGAAGGTAGACACCCCAAGTGGCCAGGGTTTATTTTATAGTTTTGTTTTGTTTATGCTGTTTGGATGCTTGCACTTGTTTCCAGCAATATAGAAGAATAACCCATAATGTTTGTTTTCAACCTTCCTCGGCTGCCTCTCTGTATAGTTCAGTGTGTAGTGAACCCACCCAGGGGGTCACACACACCCGCTACCAAGCTAACCCCTTATAATATATATAAAAAAGGGGGGTTGCCATCCGGGGCCCTGGGGACCTCTGGGCCCTTTAAAAAAAAGGAAAAATTAAAAAAGAAATTTAAAAAAATATAAAAAAAATATTATTTTTATTTAAAAAAAGGGGGGTTGCCATCCAGGGGCCCTGCCCAGGGGACCTCTGGGTCCTTTAATAAAAACAAAAAAATTAATATAAAAATTATAAAAAATTAATAAAAAAAGGGGAATTTCCATCCGGGGCTCTGGGGCCCTTTAAAAAAAGGAAAAATTAAAAAAAGAAATTAAAAATATATAAAAAAAAGTATTATTATTTTTATAAAAAAAGGGGGGGTTGCGATCCGGGGCCCTGCCCAGGGCTCTTTAATAAAAAATAAAAAAAAATCACATATATATATATATATATATATATATATATATATATATATATATATATATAATATATAAAACAATAAAAAAAATGAATAAAAAAAGGGGGGTTTCCATCCTGGGGCCCTGGGGACCTCGGGCCCCTTACAAAAAAAAGGGGGGTTGCCATCCGGGCCCCTTACAGGTGTAGTGCCTGTACCCCCCTGATGGCTGGGGGGCCCCCCAAGTATTTCTCTTAATTTGCAGGGATTTCCTCTTAATTCCTGTTTTGACTATGGTACAGGAAGTGAAGAGAAATCTTCACAATGGGAAACAGCTGTATATTCTCACATGTCAATCAAAAAAAAAAAAAAAGCTTCTTTAGCCAAACTTACCTACAGCTACGTTTGTAACACAATTTATAGACATAAACTAAAACACATCAAATTGGTCTTCATAAAAAAAGGCCTTTTTATAAAGTGAATAATGTTTTAATTAATAATCATTTATGTTTACATTACATTTCATTATATTTTAATGCACACAATGGCCCAGATTCACAGAGCGATTACGCCTGCGCAACTGCTGTTGCGCGTGCGTAAGTCTAAATGTGCGCGTGCGTATAGTTGGACGCGATTCACAAAACAATATACGCCAGAAATCTACGTTTTTTGGTCCGGCGTAATTGAATTAGACATTCGCTTCCCTTCGTGCAAAACTGCGCTAGACACACCATTGATTTGCTAGTCAAATATGCTAATGAGGGAGTTACGGGGATCCACAAAAAAACGCAGTTGCTGCGCAGGCTACGCGATGTGCGCAACAGCAAAATGTTCTGTCTAAAGTTAGAGGACCTAAAAGCTGGTCTAAATTTTGAAAAAAAGTCTAATTGTCAGATAAAGCAACACTGTTAGTGAGGAGTTCAGCAGTCACACGTGTTGCCCAACAATCTGTATGCCAACATGCCAGGGGCATCGTCGCGCATAGCTATACTACTGACTTTAGATGAACAAAGAAGGAGGAGGGCACGGAGGATGGCACTAAGGAGGGCACGGGAGATGTTTTTTTTAATTTTTTTATTTGCTTATATAAAATTTACAATTTAAATTAATCTAATACAATATTCTTATCTGATACAAGCCCCTCACTCTTCACTTGATATATCACACACGCATAGACATCTATGGCATGAGTGATTCTGAGGTGTCTCGCATCTTCAGATTCACCCCTCATGCCATCATGGAATTACCACAACCCTGCAGGAGGACATCACCAGCCCAACACATGGCACCACCCATGACACCCATGACAGCTACATATACAATCAGAGCCCCATCCCCACAGATTTCCAACAGAACATGTATGGGGACAGCTGGCTGGTTGGTGAGTGACATGGGTGGCAGGCATGACTATCCCCTCCCGTGATGCACACCTCACAAGTGGCACATGCATGACTAACATCCTCCTGTCTTTTCCCTTCAAGGTGACTCTGCATATGCACTGGTACCCCATCTCATGACCCCATCTCATGCCAGCTCACATTATGCATCTTTGCACGTTAAACACACACATTAATCATGGCACAATGAGAATGCATGCATGCACACCACTGTGGTCCCTAGCACACACACCCCACATCCTCATCACATTGGACTTGTGAGCTGCAACGCCATGCCACGGCTCCAATTATGTCACTGTACATTCATACACCATTCACACAGACCTGGCGATCACTTCTCCACCACAAATGAGGGTGACACCCCTTTTCCCGCAGGAATATCACCCCCACATTCCAAAATCATACACAAACAGAACCAAAAAAATTAAATAAATGACGAGCAAAAATAAAAAATGCCCAGCAAAAATATAATTTAAACAAAATAACAACAAAGACATAAAAGACAAAAATCACTCTGCAAAACAGTCCCCAAATATCTCAAAGACACGTCACAAACAAACAAAAGCACCTTGCTGTATAGGGAGGGATACAAAGGGATGTACTTTTGCAAAGGAAGTGCATTTGTGTCTGTCTATTTATGCTGTCTGCGTAGTTCATAAAGTTGCCCTAGTCCATTTCCAATTTCACTGATTGCGCCGCTCCCGAGTTGTGAGCATGCGCACAACGGAGCTGACATGGTTTCCTTCACGCGCGCATGCGCGAGTCGGCCGGCCCTTCATTTGCATGGGGTCACGGCTCATTTCAATGTAACACGCCCACGTCCTTCCCAATTTGTATTACTCCTCCTTACGCCTCAGGAAAAAACCTTACGTTTGCGCAAGCTCTTGCGTAAAAGCTACGTGAATCGCCGGATTACGCGGCTAGATTGCGCAAGTCTAACGGAAAAGTGGTGCGCTACGCCGGAATGATAATGCGCCGATCTACGTGAATCTGCCCCAATCATTTTTAGATTGACTAATTCTTCTAGTACACTTGTAATAAATATTAAACCTGCAGTATGGGTAAATATCCTTTTTTCCTTACTCATTTGAAATATAAAATATAATATTGCTCTAATTGGGTGTTCAGAGAAGTTTATTAAAAAAAATAAATACATAAACCAGAGCAAAAAAAATTGAGCTGTTAGTCAAAGTAACCAATAAAAGGACAATTGTACATTTGGTACAAGTTCCCCCTAGGGTCCCTTTCACACTGGGGCGTTTTTTCGCTAAAAATAGTGCTGCTATACCGCCAGAAAAAATCTTGCCCTGTAGTCTTTCACACTGAAGCGGTGCGCTAGCTGGACCGCTCCAAAAGTCCTGTTGGCCGCATCTTTGGAGCGGTATAGGAGCGGGGTGTTTACCGCTCCTATACCACTCCTTCCCATTGAAATCAATGGGAAACCGCGATAATACCGCCCGCAATGCGCCTCTGCAGAGGCGCATTGCGGGCGGTATTCACCCCTTTTACGGCCGCTAGCGGTGTTAATACCGCACCGCTAGCGGCCGAATACCACAGTAAATATGACGGTATAGCAACGCTAAAAATTGCGCTGCTATACCGTCACCGCGCCTCCTGCTGCAATGTGAAAGCAGCCTAAGGCATGATTCCACCTCCCTGAACATAGACCTCTGCCCTCATTTCAGTGATCTTCACTTTGCAGCCCTGCCTGAAGCACATCCTCTCCTTACAACGTGTCATCACCAGGTCCTCTTCTTCCATGCTCCAATTTATTCCTATAGCGAGTCATACTCATGGCAGCTTCCAGCAGAGTACATCTAAGCTATCCCCAGAGGAATGAATGATGCCAAAGCTAGCATGTGCAGAATAAAGAGGACCTGGTGGGGGTGCTTTCTGAAGCAAAATTGTGCAGCACTTGGCAGGGCCACACAGTGAAGATTGCTGGATTAAGGGAACCCTAGATGTACCAAAGGTACAGCTGTCCATGTATAGATGAAGTCTGGTTGGTTTCTGTGGACAAATGTTTACATTCACATCAGCTTCAGTAAATCAAGCCAAAATGTTTTCCAAAACTGGCCGTCTATTTTCTACAGTATATTTTCCTGGCTTTAACAACTTTGTATTGGACTTTAAAAACATAAATAGCTTATCTTAAAAGAAAAATTGCAAGAACCTTAGAGCAACTACTGTAGCTGCAATTTACATTTTACTGACATGAAAACAGAAATTAGTTTGCTTGCAATTTTTGTATTCATTGCCTTTGCACTGCCTGATTAGGCAAGATTATGGCATCCAATGTACATAGCCCTAGGAAGATTCATTGATTACCTCTTTCCAACAGACAGCTATAAAGTAGTGGAAAGATTTGCAGTTTCATGCCCTGAATATTATTTACAGGTGATTCTTATTTATTAGGCTAGGGGTAAAAAAGACTGCAAAGACACACAAGGATTTCTTTTTACTAAATAGGTATAGAATGTTTAATTAACTCTATGTTGCTAAGTGTATGTTGTGAAATCATTCAGTAAATTGAATCCCCTATTATTCTTACCAAAAAACATTTGTCCTTAGCTTAGCAATATTGTTTTTCGGTAGTTACAGTTTCCTACGCTATGTGAAATTACAAATAGTCAATTGCTTTTAGACCTGCATATTAAAATTGAATGCACCTAGATCTGCAGAGATTACACCAGGGTCATTAAAAAGTTCATATGGTACTCTGCCATTTCACAGAAGATCAATACTACCAGGCCTGTCATAGCAAAAGTAGTGTGTTTCAGACGGAGCATCTTGACCCGTGGGCTTTAGCACAACAGACTGCAACAAGAAAATCTAGCAGGTGGTTTTTAGAAGAATCTCAAGACAGAATGACAACCCATACCAGGTACATGACAATAATTAGGACTCAGAAGTACCAGACCAGTCAGATGGTGGATAATTAACAATAACACTAGAGTCAGGCAGAGCAGCAAGAAGAGAGTCTGTGGAGAGAGGCTGGGTAGCAGGGGAGAGTCTACGGAGATGGGCTGGGCAGCAGGTGGAGGGTCTGCAGAGACAGGCCGGGCAGCAGGTGGAGAGTCTGCAGAGACATTCTGGGCAGCAGATGCAGGATCTGCAGAAACAAGGCTGGGCAGCAAGCACAGGATGGACAGGATTAACAGGATCCAGGTACAGTCTACAGAGATGGGCTGGGCACCAGGTGGAGGGTCTGCAGAGACAGGCCGGGCAGAAGGTGGAGAGTCTGCGGAGACAGGCTGGGTGACAGGTGGAAGGTGTGCAGAGACAGGCCGTGCAGCAGGTGGAGGGTCTGCAGAGAAAGGCTGGGCAGCAGGTGGAGGGTGTTCAGAGACAGGCCGGGCAGCAGGTGGAGAGTCTGCGGAGACAGGCTGGGTGGCAGGTGGAGGGTATGCAGAGACAGGCCGGGCAGCAGGTGGAGGGTCTTGCGGAGACATCCTGGGCAGCAGGTGGAGGGTCTGCAGAGACAGGCCGGGCAGCAGGTAAAGAGTCTGTGAAAATGGATGGACAGGATTAACAGGATCGGGTGACAGGAGTAGTAAAACTAGTGTACCTAGGAACAGAAGGATTTGGATATATGGTGTACATAGGGAGACCAAGCTGTAGCTCTGATTGCTTTGGCTAACAGAAATAAAGATCTTTTGAAATGTTGCTGCCTAGGGATAGCAATGGATTGGTAAAAAATGGTAGAGGATGATATATATGACTAAGCTTGGGGGGAGGTGGTGAAAAAAAACACGGTTCTTCTGCTTACCTAGAAAATGTACTGCATCAATACAACCCAACAGAGCCTATTGTGAATATATAGAGTAATGTTCATAAAAACAGTGTTTATCATTCTATAAAATCCACACAACAGACACAACCTGAGACCAGGGCCGATCCGCCCTATAGGCTCACTATGCAAGCCGCTTAGGGCCCCGCAAAGCTGCGAAGGGCCCCCCAAATTACTAGAGGCCCCGCCTGGTGAGAAGTAGTTTCAACTCGATGGCTGCATTGGATAAGAGGTGAGAAGTCAGCACCCCCCGCATCTCACTTTAATGTAAGGCCGCGTACACACAAGGAGACATGTCTGATGAAAACGGTCCGCGGACCGTTTTCATCGGACATGTCTCCAGGGATCTTTTGGTCTGATGGTGTGCACACACGATCAAACCAAAATCCCCACGAACAGACAGCGCAGTGACGTGGCGGTGACGTTGACGCCGCAACGTCCGCAAACCAGGAAGTAAAATGCTTCCATGCATGCGTCAAATCCATTCGACGCATGTGGGGGATTTCGGTCCGCTGGTTAGGCGTACTAACCAGCGGACATGTCCGACGGACAGGTTTCCAGCGGACAAGTTTTAAAGCATGTTTTAAAACTTTTGTCCGCTGGAAACCTGTCCGCTAGGCCGTACACACGATTGGATATGTCTGCTGAAACTGGTCTGCGGACCAGTTTCAGTGGACATGTTCAATCGTGTGTACACGGCCTAAGATGTAATTTATGTAATTTCCGACAGCAGAACACCCCCTCCCCCCGCTTCTCAACTTTAATCTTTGATGTTATGACATGTCACTGTCGCCTAGATCCCCCCCCCCCCCGCCAGCTTCTCAACTTTAATGTGACATGTCTTTTTGCTTAGGGCCCCAGGGAAGTCAGGATCAGCACTGCCTGAGACACACTAAAAGGAGGAGAAAATCATAACTACCATTGTTACCAAGCAAAGCCAGCTCAGAACAGATTTGACTCAGTGGCTGAATTTCATAAAATGAACAGCGGTCCTGATCAATGAGACAATGAGCTACATGAATATATTCCAGCAATTGCTCACTAGTAGATAAATGCAACAACTGATTGCAATATTCACTTTCATCCGTATCCAGCAACACATAATAAAGTATCTGAATGCATCTTGAAAAACAAACACGTGTATACAATCAGAAAAAAACTATGCATCTTGTTGTTACTGGCCTCAACGTTATTTTTGGATACCATCTGGTGATATCCTACAAGGTGGGTGTGACCAGATATATGGGGGAAAAAAGTTACTGGCGCAAACAGTACAGCCAGCCAAACAATGTCTCTAAAGCAATCAATAATGCAGGGTTTTAGGAAATACATAGAAATCACTGGGCTGTGATTTAAAGCATATACTGGAATGGTATATATGAGACCGCCTGCGGCTGCTGTCCTCTGAGTTGTGACGGCTCTGTATACACCAAAGAAAGCATAGGAGAGAGAGAAGGATGTGCCAACTAAGTGCAGTATCCCAATAGGTTTAATGCATACAAACAGGATTAAGGGCACTTACAAGATGTACATAAATAATGGGCTCATCTATATATGGAGCTCAGGGCTGTCACCTTGGTGCGTGCCGTTGGTTGATAAGTTTGTTCCAGGCGCTTAGTAGGGGGGGAGAGAAGCAGTTCCTGGAGCCTCAAGGAATCAGGAAGTTGCGCTGTGACAGCGTGAAATACCCCATGGATATGACATCACCAGAGGAGTCAGAAGACCACAGACAAGTGGAAGAATAGCAAGGCTTGCTCTTAAACATAGTGAAAGAGTGTATACTTAATGACATCCTCCTCTTTAGGTGACAGTGTTCAAGTCTGGCAATCGGCCACTAAGGCATAAGCATTCTAGGAAAAGTTTACATGCCTTCATACCCAGAAACACTTGGTATTTGATCTAGTAAAATATATTGTCATTTTGCCCTTACTTGCTTGCTACAATTCAAACTCAACAAAGCAGATTTGATATCTTATGATGTTTATTTTTCAATTAACTAGACTGTTTTCCTTGTTTGTTCCTTCTAGTGTTTGGCAACAAGCACATCCTTCACTCCCTGCCTGACCAACACTGAGTCATACAGAATGTTTTGAGCAGGAAGTGAACAGTGCTCACTGTCGGACCCAGTTGCATAATTGACATCATGAGAGGGTTAAAACTATTACAAAGGCTGCTTTGCATCTACTGGGCATTAATTGGGACATTCCATCTAACTTTCTTTGCTTTGTAACTTAAGCATCCGAATGAAACCACATTGTATTATCACCCTGCCATAAATACTCCAGCAGAGTAATTGATTAAATTAAAGCCTCTTGGAGTAAACACAAAAGTAAACAAGCATAAAAGTACCATCATCCTAAATGTCAATAGAATAAATCAAATATAACTGGGACCCCAAAGGTAACCCAGAAATAATTTGGAAAAAGGGGGGGTGGGCGGGTGGACTATAGCGGTACTGCGTACAAGAAGGTACAAGGGAACATGGACTGAGGTAAAAAATTACAATTGTTTATTATAATGAACAAGTAGGACACACGTTATTAGATCATAAAAAACAAACAAACAAAAACAATATTAAAAATGTGACACAGTGCATGCCAAACCAGGTCACCTCGGTGACCTGGTTTGGCATGCACTGTGTCACATTTTTAATATTGTTTTTGTTTGTTTGTTTTTTATGATCTAATAACGTGTGTCCTACTTGTTCATTATAATAAACAATTGTAATTTTTTACCTCAGTCCATATTCCCTTGTACCTTCTTGTACGCAGTACCGCTATAGTCCACCCGCCCACCCCCCCTTTTTCCAAATTATTTCTGGGTTACCTTTGGGGTCCCAGTTATATTTGATTTATTCTATACTCCAGCAGAGTAGATTAAAGCGGAGTTCCACCCAAAAGTGGAACTTCCGCTTAATCCACTCCCCGCCCCCTTACATGCCACATTTGGTATGTCATTTTTTTTGGGGGGGAGTGGGGGCTTCAGGAGGAGTGGGACTTCCTGTCCCACTTCCTCCTTCCGCTGAGGGGCTGCTAAGGCGATACGTCATATCGCCTTTTGGCAGCCCCTCCCTGTAGCTGCTGACTTTTAACAAACATTAAAAATGACTGAAACACTCCTTTAAACAATACACATCCTGAGTGTGTTTTATTTATGAACTAAGAGGGTCAAATGCAATCCTTATTCTATAATTCCTGCTCTAATGGAACTACCTTCTAATAAATTGGTTACACTAATGTAGAGGAAGATGCCAAGCTTGTAGACACCAAACGTGCCTATATTTCAAAAGTCCTGGAGGCTAATAAAACTAATCTTCCAAGCAGGACACACTGTACATAACATATCATATTTGGTCTCTAGTGAATTATCATTTCTTTCTATGAAATAATATGTTGGTTTTTAGAATGTCAGATTGAAATCTAGATGTATTCGTAAAAGTTGTCATTAAGGGTGTGTTCACTGAGTATAATACAATATGCCAATACACCTATCGACACACCCCTCAGACACTCAGCTCAACTAGATTTTGTTCCAATAGCAGATGGGAAAAAAAACATATCAGTGCAGGAGCATAACACGGTATTCTTTATTTGGCTTATTTCTGATAAAGTTTATAAAGTGCTAACAGCAGACACAACAATTACTAAAGTAAATATAAAAATGGAGTTAGGCTTTAAAGCGGGGTTCCAACCACAATTAGCATTTTTTAAATGTATGTCCTTAACCACTTAAGACCCGGACCAATACGCTGGTAAATGACCCAAGGTGTTTTTGCGATTCGGCACTGCGTCGCTTTAACAGACAATTGCGCGGTCGTGCGACGTGGCTCCCAAACAAAATTTGCGTCCTTTTCTTCCCACAAATAGAGCTTTCTTTTGGTGGTATTTGATCACCTCTGCGATTTTTATTTTTTGCGCTATATACAAAAATAGAGCGACATTTTTGAAAAAAAAACACTATTTTTTACTTTTTGTTAAAAAAAAATCAAATAAACTAAATTTTAGTCAAACATTTAGGCCAAAATTTATTTAGCCACATGTCTTTAGTAAAAAAAAAAATCGCAATAAAAAAAAAATAGCTACCTAGCGGGAACAGCGACACTAATACAGCGATCAGAAAAATGATCGCTTAGTGACGCTGGCAATAGGGAGTGAAAGGGTTAACTAGGGCGGTGATCAGGGGGTTAAAACTTTATTAGGGGGGGTGGGGGGGCTATCCTGAACCTAACACTAACTGTTTTTTACAGTGCCTGTCACACTGACACTAAATGCAGTGATTAAATCACTGCATTCAGTAACACTGTGACAGGGGGGTGGGGGGGGGCGATCACAAGGGGTTAATATGCCTATGTGAGTGTGTGTCAGTGTTGTGTTGGTGCACACTTACTTGTGATGTCTTCTCTCATCAGCAGCGCTGGGAAACAGCGCTGCGATGAGAGAATACATCATTTCCTCCTTCCTGTGTAAACACAGGAGGAGGAAGTGACAGGCTGGGAGCGATCGCGGGGGGGGCGGATATCACGGACATCCGCCCGCAGATCCCGGATCGCTCCCAGAGGTAGGGAGACCCCCGCACGCCGCGGAGGGGGTCCCGATGGGACCCCCGAACCGCACTCAGGCGGGGACGTAAATTTACGCCCTTGTGCCTGTACGAGCCATGTTGTGGCCGTATATGTGCGTGCGGGGGTCTTTAAGTGGTTAATCATGCTTTTTTATACTATAAATCCAGTCACTTACTATTTTACAATCTGCCGCCGCTCCGCATAGTTATTTAAAAAAGATAGTTTATAAAACTATGTCCACACCGTTGTGATTTTGCTTGTGGGCATTGTGAAGCCCACAAGCACTTACTTTCTGGAAGTCTTGGATGGGGAGTTATAATGGGATAGCGCACTGCATCCTGGGAAATGATGACACACATTTCCCAGGAGCATTAGCGTGCTGAGGAGCCGAGGGAGATGATGTCAGAATCCTAGGTGATTCTGAAGGCATATTTCGTGGGACCGCATAGCAACAGGTATTTCCAGGTAAGTAAAAACATTTTTTTTTTTTTTTTTAGGTCTAATGAGCACAATAATGAAAAAAAAAATTGGGATGGAAACTCCACTTTAACCACTTGCTTACTGGACACATAAACCCCCTTCGTTTCCAGGCGAAATTTCAGCTTCCGGCACTGCGTCGCTTTAACTGACATTTGCGCGGTCGTGCAACGTGGCTCCCAAACAAAATTGACGTTGTTTTTTCCCCACAAATAGAGCTTTATTTTGGTGGTATTTGATCACCTATATATTTTTTACTTGTTGCTATAATAAATATAAATAAATATCCCATTTTTTTTAAAAAAACTATTTTTTTTTTAACAGTTAAGGCCGATACGTATTTTTCGACGTATTTTTGTAAGAAAAAAAAAAATCGCAATAAGCGACTGGTTTGCTCAAAAGTTATAGCACCTACAAAATGGGGAACAGAATTCTGATTTTTTTGTATTATTATTTTTTTTTACTAGTAATGGTGGCGATCTGTGATTTTTATTGTGACTGCAATATTGTGGCGGACATATCGGACACTTTTGACACAAATTTGGGACCATTCACATTTATACAGCGATCAGTGCTATAAAAATGCACTAATTACTGTATAAATGTGACTGGCAGGGAAAGGGTTAACACTAGGGGTGAGGAAGGGGTTAAATGTGTATCCTGGGTGTGTTCTAACTGTGTGGGGGGAGGGGGGTGACTGGGGGAGGTGACCGATGCTGTGTCCCAATGTACAAGAGACACAGATCGGTCTCCTCTCCTCTGACAGCACGTGGAGCTCTGTGGTTACACACAGAGCTCCACGCCCCTGCTGATATCTCCTCATTTCCCGCCGATTGCATGTACCCGACGGACATCGCGGCCGCCAGGTACATGAATCGGATCTCCAGCGATGCGGCGGGACAGTGTTTACCCGCCACGCGCCTCCCAGTGGCGCGCGCGGGTAATGCACTAAAAATCACGTCCAAAGACGTCTAGTTGGAGCCTCAGGTCTGCGCTGTTGACGTATTTTGTCAATAGCGCGGGTCTGAAGTGGTTAAGTATTTTCCATTGTATTCTACTTTATTTTACCGTGGTCTGTTTTGCAATATTGTTTCTGTAAATTTGTTTTCTTTTATTAAAATTCTATTTTAAAATAGTTAATCTGAATCTCTGAATGCTCTTATAAAAAATTGAAAGAACATTTACCTCTGTAGGGACCTACTGCACTGTAACTGCAACTCTGTTACACTCCTGCCTTGAGGTGGCAGCAAGTGAAACAGACATTTATTTTAAAAAATTGTATTCCCCTTGTTGGGACTTTATACGGCACTATGATAACAACACATGCAAATATAATTTTTAAAAGATAAAAACAGTTATTATTGGTACAAATTTAAAGATTTTTTTAAAGTACGGCATACACCATTGCTTAAGTGTAACTGTCCTGAGTAATATAGATGGTATAATGTGTCTTCTTTCACCCAACGCATTTCAGAGAATCCAAATCTTCTTCATCAGGGATGTACAAAGTATCACATCTCTATAATGCAATTTGAACATACTGTATGTCATGAATAGTAATAGATAACAATCTGAATGTCAACAAACATAATTATGTAAATAAGCTGCTAATGATCAGATAGACAGTAGTCCGCAAAATGGACAGCTGGTGAACGCGATGTGTCAAGATGAAGATGAGGAAGAAGGCAGGAAGCACCTGCCGAGAGAGAGGAGAAAAGTGGGCAGGGACTGATGGGAAGAGTGAGAGAGGGAACCCGGGCCTGTGTCTTGGGGGTACACATAGCGACTCAGAGTGAAGCTGTGAGAGCAACTGCTAGATATACAGTACTGCAGTCTAGTGAATCATTCTTTCTGAAACACTTTGTATAGTATAAATGTTGAAATGGGAGGAAAGGATCCAAATAACCCACAGACAGTCCAGTGGAGGGAAGTGTGGATATAGTAATATGGAACATACTGAGTGGAAGTGATCATACGTTGTGGACCAATACTTTATTCCTAAAAGAGCACAGCTTGACCATATGGTCAATCCCTGAGGTGAGAGGCCATTTTACCTGAAGGTGGCTGGTGCTGGCTACTTATTCGGCTGGACGCTAATTGACGGGCAGAGGGGGCATAAATAGACATGTGGTGCCATCACCCGCCATTCAACCGGGGAAATAGGCAAGCACGCATTGAGTAAACATCAATGCAAGGTAGCCTATCTATTTTTTGTCCCAGTGAAATGAGATTAGCACGTGGCACATGCACTGGCCCTACATCTCTGTTTACTATGTTTGATGTTTATGCCAGATTACCTTATCTATCATCGGCTGACCTGCATGATGACCTAATTGGTATTTACCATCGCCTTGTGGCAGCTGAAAATACCCTGAGATTCTCACCAGTGAGTTATACAGAGGTTTAATAGGTAAATGACAATACTTATAAATTATATGATAGACCCTGAGATATACACATATAGGGCTAGATTCTCATACGGCGGCGTAAGTACGAGCTGGGGCATAGCGTATCCTATTTACGATACGCTGCCGCAACTCTGGACGCAAGTACCGAATTCTCAAAGCACTTGCGCCCTAAGTTACTGCGGCGTAGCGTAAATGGCCTGGCGTAAGCCCAGGTAATTCAAATGTGGACGAGGTGGGCGTGTTTTATGTAAAAGAATCGTGACCCCACGTTTTTGAAGGTTTTTTTTTAGAGGTAAATATATCTTTATTATTTTCATTACAAAAAATACAACACACGTAATCATCAAGTTTTTACATTATAGGATGGAACATGTTAATGAATGCTATCTGAAATTCAGCACAATTGGAACTCAACGTGAGTCCAATGAGTTCGTCTGCCGTTTTTTTTAACTGCGCATGCGCCGTCCGTGGACATATCCCAGTGCGCATGCTCCAAATTACGCCGCAAATACATTGGTTTCGACGTGAACATAACTTACGCAAATCCCTATTCGCGAATGATTTACGCAAACGACGTAAACGTCGTAAAAATCGACGTCCATACTTAACATTGCGTACGCCTCACCTACGCAAAGTTACCCCACATAAAGCAGGGGTAACTTTACGCTTACGCAAACAACGTAAAATACGACGACCGGGCGCAATTACGTTCTGGAATCGGCTTATCTAGCTCATTTGCATATTCGACGTGGCTAATCCACGGAAGCGCCACCTATCGGCCAGCGGATGATTGCACCAATATACGCCGGCATAGGCTAGTTACGTTGGCGGAAGAAGCCAATTTTTTTAACGTATATGCGTTTGAGAATCGGCGTAAACATACGCTGGCGCAGATTTGAAATTACGGCGGCGTATCTGGAGTTACGCCGCCGTAACTGTTTTCAGAATCTGGCCCATATTGTTCCTTGGGAGAAGCCAGGGTCCTTTTACCATCAATGCAAAGCCACCTCTTAAATTTGTTACTTAGATATACCGTTTTAAAGGTAAATTTACCAAACAGAGTAAATTTAACATGATCCTAATGAATATAAGCTTTAACTACGTACTATATAGACTCATATGTGTCTGTCTTTCAGGCATAAGTGTGCATTTGGAATACACCCCTTATCACACCCTTTTCTCTCCTGCCTCTGAGTAAACTAATGTAAGTGGGACTCAGATGTAAGGGGTGCTCTGTGGGCTCTGGTGGAAGGTGGTGCTTTTGTGAGCATGGACCCCCTTACATCAGAGCCCCCCTTAAATCAGGATTACTCTTTACATTCCAGAGTTCACAGAGATCCCCATTACAGTGTAAGTGGAAATTGTGCAGACTCTGATGTAAGGGGGGCTCTGCAGACTCTAAGGAGAACTCTGAAGACTTTGATGTAAGGGAGAGCTCAGCAGACTTTAATGTTAGGAGGGCTCTGCGGACTCTGATTAAGGGGGGCTCTTTGGACTCTTATGTAAGTGAAAACTATGTGGATACTGATGTAAGGGGGGCTCTGGGAACCCTGATTAAAAGATAATTCTGGGAACTCTGATAAGAGGGGGGGGGCTTTGGTTACCAGAGTCTGCAGCTTTTCTACCTACATCACAGTTCCTGCAGTACATTTCTCAGTGTTTCCCTTAATTTAATGTCCCCAGAGTTCTCCGCTACATCAGAGCCTATAGCATCTCCCCTTACAATGTAAGGGAGCTCTGCGAGTTCAGATGTAAAGGGGAACTATGCATGCTCAGATGTAAAGGTGAACTCTGTGGATTCAGATGTAATGGAGAACTCTGTGGGCTCTGATATAAGGGGGGAGTCTTGTAAATAAATCTATGTGATTAAAAATGTAATTTAATTACAAAATATATGTATAGTGTATACTACAAACAAGGTGGCAACCCTACCCAAGACATACAAACACATATCAGCATTCACGCAATAATGTTCACATAATCATAAAGGGTCCCCTATGCATTGTCAGAGATTTGTTTTTCATATATACTTTAATATGTGTTATTATTGTACTAATAATTTACTGTATGCATATCCCTTGCAAATATTGATTTGGATTTCATGATTAGGCTCTACATATAGTTGTGTGTGCCAGCAACTCATCGAGAAACTAATAGTTATAATGCAAGCACTCTGACATTGATGTATGTGTTTTGTTTAAAAATAACAAAGGGATCATTAAACCTCAGTGATTTGTGTAGCCCCCTGTTCATAACACCGTGGGTGTCTCACTTATTTTACAACAGCCAACCGTGTGAATACATTGTTATGTCATATTGCTTTTCATCTTAGCATGGAATTAACTAGTGTTTGTGATGTAGTGTCAGTGGAAAGGTCTAGTGTGCAAATGATTTTGTGGCTGCGCTATCAAGTATATATATAAAAAAAAAATTAGACGTTGAGAGATTTGTTTGAAAAAGTTGACAAAAAGAAATGTCATTACAAAACTGAAATAACACTAGCAGATAATATAAAAGGAAATTGCCTGAGGCTTTGAATCTAATTATTGTGCAAAAGAGACTCACAAGTTTTAAAGTGGTTGTAAAGGTAGAAGTTTTTTTGCCTTAAAGCGGAGTTCCACCCAAAAATGGAACTTCCGCTTTTTCGGATTTCTCCCCCCCCTCCAGTGTCACATTTGACACCTTTCAGGGGGGAGCAGATACCTGTGTAATCCAGGAATTTGCTCCCACTTCTGCAGCGATCTACACCATATTCGGCCACTCCTCCGTCCTGCCCCCCCCCGCTGTCTTCTGGGAGACACACAGGTCCGAGAAGACAGCAGGGACCAGTGAGATCACGCAGCTCGACTCGCGCATTCGCAGCAGGGAACAAGGAAGTACACAAACTACATTTTTATAATTTGGCACTGATATGTAGAATTGATTGGCACTGATAGGCTACACTGATAGGCGACACTAATATGCAGCACTCATGGGCACTAAGAGGCAGCACTGATGGGCACTGATGGGAGCTGATAGGTGGCACTGACGGGCACTGATAGGTGGCACTGATGGGCGACACTGATGGGCACTAATAGGTGGCACTGATGGGCACTGAGAGGCAGGACTGATGGGTGGCACTGATAAATGGCACGGTATAGGCAGCACTCTTGAGGAGACACTGACAGGCATTACTGATGGGGCACTGATTGGCACATTTATGGGCACTGATTTGCACTTTAATGGGTACTGACAGGCGTTACTGATGGGGCACAGACTGGCTGCTGATTGGCACTAAATAGCAGCTGATGTGCACCTCTCATGGGGGGCACTCGCAGGCATGTTATCCTGAAAGACGTCATATGACGTCCAGTCAGGATAACTGTTGTATTTTTCTTTTAGAACTTCTTCATTTTAAAACTGCATTGAAGAAAAAATCTACTCAGTACCGCTATCATCTTAAAAAAACATTAATAGTTATTGCCGGTAGTGTTTTTGAGCTTTTATACTGACTTAACAAGCAGGCAGCGATCTACCAGGAACTGTATCATACAACTAGTGAAGAAGCCACCAAGTTCCTTCACATCTCGGCCATAATGGATCAAAGTGCAAGCAATCAATGTTGCCAATTTACCCATCCCCCTCCTTTCCCAAGTTCTTCCACCATTTACAGCTTGTTATTCTGTTATGTCTATACTTTTTTTTGTCCTTTTAGTGTGTGTTCACTGGATACTTACTGATCTCTCAGAATGATACTAATTAATACGTAGGGCATAACTTTAGACATTGCTCTACCATATTTGATTTCCTTATGTGTGTGATGTTTTCAGTTTATATAAAGAGAAAAAAATACTCTGGTTGTCATATATCTACAAAGTCAGGTCATATGTTGATTTGTAAAATATGCTTTGTTTCATAAAATTATTGATCCTCTGCAAAATGATTGCACATTGCTGTGCTTGCTTATCTGAGTGCCACCACCTTACTTTCTTCTTCTCATACATTTGTATAAGTGAGATTTTACTTTCCGGTTAGAATTTAGTATGTTGAAATGTTTGTGTGAAGCAATGATAAATTCCTACAAATCTTTTTTTTAACCCTTTCAGTCCAAACTCTGCAATGTTTGCATGTACCTAAAAAAAAAACCCAGTTGAGTCCTAAACAGTGTGGTGTTCTGTGACCTTACTGCACAATTATCTGTAGCCTCAGCGTTGCCTGGGATACACAGGGAGATGGTTGGGAGTTTGACGGAGAACTGAGTTTACTGAAGCAGTGTTCAGCTGTCGTAGGTGGAATAATTTGTGTCTTAAGCAGGAGTAAATTTTGGCTGATAAAATATTGTAGGAGAAACCAAAGTTAATATTCCATGTGAGTGCAGAAACTCATTCATCCATGCAAATATGTTACCCGTAGCACATTTGCTACATGCACTGTTTATGTATTTATTATTGTATGTGTTAAATTGTCAGGCATATCAATTTTTTTCACTTCAGGAATGAATGATGTTTATGGAAATGCATGGCATATCAAAACACACATCAAAGCTCGTTTTCCTAGTTTGTCCAGGGTGGTGGACTGCATAAATGTGTCTACACACTACTGCTCCTACATGGAAGAGCAAACTTTAAAACCCAATCTACAGGTAATAATTTCTAGAGGATGAAAAAAACAGGCCTCAATGTCAAGTGATAAGTATTCTATGGCGATACTGGATATTGAATTATATGAAATCTGGCTTTGTGATCAGTCAGTTAATAGTTATCTTAGTCTTTTTTTGTTGGTAGTGCCTCTTCCCCGGGCTGGATAAATTCAGTGTATGGCTTGCCGTAACCAACTGAGCTGCAAGGACAAATCAGGTTCACCGTTAAACCTGGTGGCTGATTGCTTCTGCCTGTCTCTAAAAGAATGTTCCAGAAATAGTGTGGGAGGGTCAATCACTGAATTATGAGTATTTATCTGACCTTAGCCAATTCCTAGGAAAGAGGCTCAGAAGGAGTGGCTTGGGAGAAGATAAATGTTTGGAAAGGTCTGTTTAGAGCTCTCTACCTCTCTCTCTCTCTCTCTCTCTCTCTCTCTCTCTCTCTCAGGGTCATGTTTCCTTACTGCAATAAGACTTCAAAAGACACCCCAACAATGAGCCTGAATTTTGTCGCTGTGCTTCTGGACCTGGTACCTGGGCAGGTACAGAGGAGAACACGCATTTTTAACAGCACCTTTGGGAGTAAGTGTTACATTTTTATATCAAAAGGTTCACAGAAACAGGGCCATAAATTAGAATAGCATTATTAGTACAAGTACAAAAGCATGTATGCATGTTCAAACAGTACAAAGTAACTGAAAAGAACGCAATAATATGCAGTAATAGTCAGTAAAATTAACACAGAGAAAGAAACTCTACTGGAAGACAACAGCATGGTTGTCTAGTTTACTAAAGCATTCCTTATTACTGACTCGAAATTGACCCTGGCTCTCAGAAGCCTTTATTTCGAGAGGTGAAAAGGCAATGGGGAACATCTATGTGAGGGGAAATAAAGGTAAATAGATAAAGCCATCATTCGACTTTCTCCAGGATAAAGCCATCGTTCTACTGTCTCCAGGGATTAAGCCATCGTTCGACTGTCTCCAGGGATAAAGCCATCCTTTTAATTGTCTCCAGGGATAAAGCCATCGTTCGACTGTCTCCAGGGATAAAGCCATCGTTTGATTGTCTCCCGGGATAAAGCCATCGTTTGATTGTCTCCAGGGATAAAGCCATCATTTGATTGTCTCCAGGGATAAAGCCATCGTTCGACTGTCTCCAGGATAAAGCCATCGTTCGACTGTCTCCAGGATAAAGCCATCGTTCGACTGTCTCCAGGGATAAAGCCATCGTTCGATTGTCTCCAGGGATAAAGCCATTGTTTGACTGTCTCCAGGGATAAAGCCATCATTCGACTGTCTCCAGGATAAAGCCATCGTTCGACTGTCTCCAGATGATCTGGAGGTTTTGAATCCTGGCTATTGTTTCATTTGTATCATTTGTTTTTCATTCATTTATTTAATGGTTTTAATGTTTTGTATATAATGATATTTTTGTACAAATAAATTTATATTTTTATCTATATATTTTGTTTTCGTTGCCAATATAATCCCAATATCAGAGGTTTTTCACACAAATGAAAGGGAAGAAGACTAGGGGACTAAAAATACAGTTTAAAGGAGGAAGGGGAAGTAAGGTCTCATTCACACCATGTGCAGAGACATACATTTTTATGCATTCTCTCTGCAAGGGCACAAAAAAAAACAATTGTTCTCTAAGTGCCATGATTATGCCACAACACTAATATTACCTGCAGATTTTTTCTATGCAGGAACCTGCAACGTTTATGCAGTTTTCTGTGTGCAAAAAAACAAAACATGCGATCAACACTGTGGTGTGAACAGGGCACATAACTGACACCTATGAAAACTGATGTCAATGTGCATAAAAACTCACTGAAAGGCACATGACAACTGATGTAAACTGATGTGAAACCAAAGTAAATGCGTGTCTTTGCAAGTGAAATCTATGCAGTTTTTCCCTCAGTTTTCATGCCTGTATGATGTAAACAAGCCTTAAATCTAGAGGTATGAAGCAAATAAAACCAAGATGATGGGGAATTGAGGATGGCTGTAAAGTGAAGGGGAGGAGTAGGGTGGTGTGGAAAATGTGCAAATGTTGTAGAGAGGAAGCCACCCAGGGGAGGGTAGAACCCAAAAAGAAGCGGGTGTGAGGGTGAGGATTGTTTGTTTTTGATTTGGATAGAGTGTAGAAAGGGTTGTACATTTTGATTGCTTTGTCTCTACTGGAAAGAGTAATAAACTGTTGGTTTAGAGTTCAGTATATACAAGTTTTTGTATATTTATTAATTAATTTTTCCTTTGGTTGAACTCAATAAAGGTCTGTCTTTTTTCAACCTGACTACAGTGACTTTCCACATTTTGTCATTTTACAACCAAAACAGTAAATGCATTTTATTGGGATTGTATGTGATAGACCAACACAAAGTGGCACATAATTGTGAAGTGGAAGGAAAATGATAAATGTTTTTCAAAACTTTTTACAAATAATTATTTGAAAACGTGTTGAGTGCATTTGTATTCAGCCCCCTTTACTCTGATACCCCTAAATAAAATATAGTAGAATCTAGTGCCTTCAGAATTCAACTAATTAGTAAACATGTGTAATTTAATCTCAGTATAAATACAGCTGTTCTGTGAAGCCCTGAGAGGTTTGTTAGAAAACCTTAGTGAACAAACAGCATCATGAATGCCAAGGAACACACCAGACAGGTCAGGGATAAAGTTGTGGAGAAGTTTAAAGCAGGCTTAGGGTTTAAAAAAATATCCCAAGCTTTGAACATCTCGCTGATCCACCATCCGAAAAAGGAAAGAGTATGACACAACCGCAAACCTACCAAGACATGGCCATCCACCTAAAATGACAGGCCGGGCAAGGAGAGCATTAATCAAAGCAGCCAAGAGGCCCATGATCACTCTGGAGGAGCTGCAGAGATCCACAGCTCAGGTGGGAGAATCTGTCCACAGGACAACTATTAGTCGTGCACCCACTACATAAATCTGGCCTTTATGGAAGAATGGCAAGAAGAAAGCCATAAGAAGTCCTCTTTTCAGTTTGCAAGAAGCCATGTGGGGGACACAGCAAACATGTAGAAGAAGGTGCTCTGGTCAGATAAAACCAAAATGTAACTTTTTGGCCTAAAAGCAAAATGCTATGTGTGGTGAAAAACTAATACTGTACATCACCCTGAACACACTATCCCCACCATGCTGGGGATTCTGAAAACCATTTATTATTTTCATTCCACTTACCAATTATGTGCCACTTTGTGTTGGTCTATCTCTATCACATAAAATCCCAATAAAATACATTTACGTTTTTGGTTTTAACATGACAAAATGTAGAACATTTCAAGGGGTATGAATCAAGGCACTGTATTTAATTGTTTGTCTCAGTGACCAAGACAGGAGTTGAAATTGGGAAATCCAAAACTGTATAGTTGTCATCAGGAAAAAAAGTGAGGAGAAATCTTTCAACTGGGGCACTTGTTACAGTGACAGATGTCTGGAATAAATCCTCACTTCAAAAATGTTTTCATTAACTTGTTTCCTTGTTTTAGTGCGCCTGCCACTGGTTTAAAATCATCTTAGGATGATGTCACAGATGACGAAACCTGTCTATACGACAATTTCGAATAGTGTGAACAAAGCCATTGAGAAACATATTGAGTGTTTGAAAATCGCGCTGAGAGCATTGGATACACCTTTACGGGAACTCTTCGGGTATAACACACTTTGTTTGATGCCAGTTTTTATTTGGTAAGATTGTAAGCATATTTCCTGAAGGGGGGTGTTTGTATTTAAATAAAATAATTAAAAACAGGATTACGCTATGGGCCATTTGTTTTTTCTTCCCAATATAATTGAGCTTATTTAGAGGGTGACCCTTCCACCTGCCAGTACCTGTCCCTGCGTGCAGAATCCCAAGGAGAGATCAATAATCACAGCGATTCACCGCTACAGGCTTGTTATCCAGCAAATGTCTGGTAAGAGTTGAATTTAAAAGGGGATATATTTCTCTAACCTCCAACATTGTTCAGGTGGAAGAGTCAGTGGAAATACTGGACTGCAGCGAAATTGTGTGATCCCAGGGATATGATCACAGTGTAATTTTTGGATGATTGTTCTATTTTTTCACGGATTTGATAACTTTAAATTACTCAAATAGTGAAGTTATTACATCACTGCAACATACTCAGGATTTTGAACTTACATAGTTTATTATGTTTAATGTTAGCACATGTTCAGTGTGTTCATGTATATAGCGATGCCTACACAAAGTAGTTTTCTGTGTTATATATAATTGTTGTTCGCTTACATGTTTGTAAGTATATAAGGTAGCAGCTTGTTTGAGCTTTAAATTAGTTATAAACATATTTGGATCTATTTTAGCTGATTTCATTAACTCCATAAGCACTAAGGAGTTGTAAAGGAAAACAATCTTTTTGCTGAAATGACTGTTCACAGGGTATAGAGACATAGGGCCAGATTCAGGTAGATGCGCGCATATTTTCGCCAGCATATCGCAGCGCATATACGCTGCGCTGATGCAAACTAGCGAGTGAAGTACAGTATTCACCAAGCGCCTGTCCGTTACTTTGCGCCGGAGTAACGAAAATGCGCTGGCGTAACCCGACGCAAGTGGAAGTGGGTGTGATCATATGTAAATGATGGGCGGAGCCCAGCGCAGAGGCTTACGTTCAGCGCATCATCCACGGAGCATGCGCAGTGAGTGAGGCTTCACTCGGCCCCCTGTGCGCATGCTCACAACTTCCGTCGGCACCACTTCACGGTAAACGTCAGCGCAATGTGTTCCGTTGTGTGTTTAAAAGCGCTAGCGGAAGCGCCATTCCGGCGCAAAAGTATTTCCATTTCCCCCCACCCCAGGGAAGTTACTTTTGCAAAGAGATGGCTGCTCGCGCTCCCCCCAAAGAGAGGAGAAACCTTAATTTCAATTCACAGGAGGTCTCTGTTATAATCTCCGCTATGGAGACTTTTAATGACTTCCTCCACGGCAAAAAAAGTCGGAAGACCAGCCGGCATAGGAAGCAAGCCATCCTGGAGACCATTGCTGGCAGGGTGAATGTTTTGGGGTACTCCACCCGGACTGCTGGCGATATACAAAAAAAAAATGACCTGCGGCGCAAGGTCCATGGCAAGGTGGCCACCATCAGGAGGCATGAGAGGGGCACGGGTGGTGGACCCCCATGTGCGGTCAGCCTGACCACGGAGGAGGAGGTGGTCGCCCGCTGCCTGGACAGGAAGCAGTTGGAGGGGGTCCCTGGATATGACTCCATGGAGGAAGGCTCCAGGACAGGTAAGTGATTTTTACCCCCTTTTTGGTGTGTTGCATGTGGGGGGGGGTACATGTGCCAAGTGTGTGGGACCACCCAACATGTGTCTGCTTTGTGTCATCCACAGATGACGGAGCTGGGCCATCATCTGTTGGCGGCCAGTCCACCCCATCCCCCCAACGGCATCCTGTGCCCGAGCCCCTGGGTGGTGAAGAGACCGAGGTGGAGGAGGAGAGTGCCCACACCTCACCTGCAGAGGTGGTTAAGGAGCAGCCTGTTGTGGCAGAGCAGGACATTATTTTATTTTTGGAGGAGTCCTCCTCTTCTGCAGGGCCCTCTGTAATACCCTCCCCCATCCTAGGAAGCCCCTCAAGGGCGACTCCATCTCCCCGGGGACAACCATCTCCTGGCCCCAGGAAGGCCACCCGGAAGACCAGGGGGGTGTCTGATCAGGGATCACGCCAGGCAGACCCAGCAAATGGGGGACATAGTTGGGCACCTGGACAGAGTGGCTGACAACCTGTGCTCCGTGGCCCAGATATCCAATGCAGTGCAGGATGTCAGCTGCATCTGCGCTGCAGTGGTGACCAGTCTGGGGGAGGTGCAGGGTGAAATAAGGCACCTCACTGCAGCCGTCCAGTAAAACACTGCTGCCATCCGGGACCAGTGGAGGCAGAGTCGGCGGGCCCAACAATACCAGGTCACCCGGCAGCTCAGGATGCAGGCCCAGCAGCTCAGGATGCAGGCCCAGACAAACTGTTACCTCGGCCGGATAGCCATGGCCTTGGAGGTCATGCAGGCCACACCTGCCAGGAGTGGCCCACCCGGGGATCAGCCACCTCCAGATGCCCCCCCACCCCCACCCACTCCATTCAGGCAGCTGAGGAGCCAGAGAGGGGCCACCAGAAGGAGCCCCCGGCATCCCAGATGATGTGTTTTTTTTTTTTTTTTTTTGTTCTTAATGCTCAGGATATGAGATTTTTTTTTTGTTGTTCTTAATGCTCAGGATATGAGATTTTTTTTTTTTGTTCTTAATGCTCAGGACATGAGATTTTTTTTTTATTTGTTCTTAATGCTCAGGACATGAGATTTTTTTTTATTGATACTGCACACGTTGCAGTGTGAATGGTGTGTGAATGTGAGGGGGTGGCACTCCTGCCAGTAAGGGGTGTCACCCTCGGTCGTGGTGGAGAAGTTATCCCCACGGCTGTATGAATGACGTGTGAAAGGTGTATGAATGGACAGCGACATCATTGGGGCCTTGACGCTGGCGTTGCTGCTCCCAAGTCCTACATGTTGGACTTGGGCTAATCCAATGTGATGTGGATGTGCTGTGTGTGATCTAGGGACATCAGTGGTGTGCATGCGTGCATTGTCTGTGTGATCATTGTATTTGTTTAGTGTCCAAAGATGCCTACGGCGAGGACCCTCCTGACTGCTCTTCCATCAGCTGAATGGGTCTCCTCTGGCAGGGGGGGGCTGTCTGGTTGGGGGGTCAGGTCATCACGTATGTCAATCTGCAGGCCTTTTCTCATGGCAAAGTTGTGCAGAATGCAACATGCACCGATGATCTGACACACAAAGGTAGGGGAATACAATAAGGCCCCCCCAGACTTATCCAGGCAGCGGAAACGGGACTTCAGGAGCCCAAATGTTTGCTCCACCACTGCACGGGTTTTGATGTGTGCCGCATTGTATCTTCTCTCTCCTCTGGTTTGGGGGTTCCGGAAAGGAGTCATTAGATGGGGTCCCAGTGCATATGCAGAGTCACCTGGAAGGGAAAAGACAGGAGGATGTTAGTCATGCATGTGCCCCTTGTGATGTGTGCATCATGGGAGGGGATAGTCATGCCTGCCACCGATGTCACTCACCAACTAGCCAGCTGTCCCCATACAAGTTCTGTTTGAATTCCATTGGGATGGGGCTCTGATTGTATATGAAGCTGTCATGGCTGGATCCGGGGGGGTTTGGCACGGACGTGCCATATGAGGCGTTGGGCATCAGCTATCACCTGTACGTTGATGGAATGCCAATGCTTCTGATTGCGGTATATGTGCTCTGTGGCACTGGGGGGCTGTAGGGCCACATGTGTGCAATCAATGGCCCCCACAGTGCGTGGGAATCCTGCAATGTTGTAGAAATCTGTCATTGCCTTCAGCCGCAGCTCCTCAGTGGTGGGTCTGATGAACTGGTTGGACATGTGTCTGAGGATTGCAGGGACAACCTGGTGCACACATCTGCTCATGGAGGACTGTGACATCCCAGCCACCACTCCACTTGTACGCTGGAATGATCCACTGGCAAGGAAATGAAGTGTTGCCAGTACCTTCACCAGTGGCTGCACTGCTTGTGAGTGGTGTGTCTTGCTGGTGATGTCACCCTGCAGGGTTGTGGTTAGTTCAAGTATTGCATCAGGGCTGAATCTGAAGAGGCGATACACCTCCTCATCCCCCATGCCAAAGAGGCTCATGTGCATGCGGTATATCCTCTCACGTGCCCGCCTCCTCCGTATCGGGGGACCCAGTACTAGTGCTAGGACCGCGACTGCCCCTGGCATGTTGGCACACAGAGGTGTTGTCCTTGCATGTGTGGTTGTTTAGCTTGCTAGTTTCGTCGGTAACGCTGCTGCTGTAGCTGCTCTCCTGCTGACCTGTGGCCGTCTGGAGTAAAGATAAAGCAGCAATTTGTAGAAATAACTTTGCGACGGACGGACGACATATGCGCGGCGCATGTAGCCAGCGTATGGTGCTAATCCGTTTGCGAATCGGGAAATCTCCCTCATTTGCATGGCAAATCAATAGGCACGACGGATGCGACAAGCGAAAATATGCGCTAACGATACTCTGGCGAGGGAAAGTTAAGCCGATCGGAAAAGGCCCGTTTTCTGGCGCATCTAGGTTGGTGGGTACGGCCACATAGATACAACGGCGCATCTTTACAGTTACGCGGCGCATATCGATATACTCCAGCGCAAGTCTTGCTGAATCTGGCCCATAATAGTTAACTTATTCCTTTTAAAAATTATTAAAAATAGATAAAAATCAAACATATAATGTACCTGCAGTTTCAGTTTTGTTTTTGCATGCTTTTTCATGCTTACGTGATGTACAGAGACACAGAGCCAATAGAGGGCAGTGATGGTTTGTAAAAAGAAAGTGATTGGTTCTGAGGGGTTTTAGACACACAGTAATCACACCTCCTTGATTAGTGACCTCAGAGAGAAAGCTCCCATGACTTTGTTCATCAGGAAACAGACAACCAGGAAGTGTTCAGAACAGAGAAGGATTACAGCAACATCATAGCAAAAACAAACAATGAGGACATGAAAACAGGACTGCAGTAAGGTAAAGGAAACTAAAAAAAAATTCCTTTGGTGACCCTTTAAATCTGTATAAGGTTAAGGGTATCTACAATATAGTTTTTTTAAATATATATATATATATACTTTGTAGACACATACAGACTAAATAATATACACCAATTTGTTTTGTGTTTTTCACCAAAGAAAGGTATCCAAATAAATGTTGGTCTACATTTTTGAAGAAAAACTTGATAACCGAACAAAGCCTATCTGGTCGTTTGGGTTTCCCGGTGGGACGAGAGAGTCATAAAAGGCTGTGGAAAGCAGCAAAGGGGGCCTCCCCTGCCATTGCTTGTTAGCCACTAGGATTGCTTTTGCAAGAGGGTCGGCCATCAGCTCTAAAAGCTATATGGGTACATCGTTGGTCAGCAAGTGGTTACAAAAAAAATTGTTTGTCCTTATAGGCCTAGATGAAAGCCCATCTTATGCCGAGTTATCAATATTTATAAACTTATAGCGGCTGCATAAGACTCTATTACCACTTTACAGTATTTTATTAAAATCTAGGAGCCTGACGTTAATGGGTCATTTCTTAATTTATTCAATTTAACCAGGATGTGATCACTGAGAAATTGTAAATGATGCTTTTTGGCTCATAATTGATTGGACCAATTATTATTATTAACGTTCCTGAAGAATTGCAAGGTTTTCCAGTGGGGGTAAAACATGGGCTATGATTATTGTATTTCCTTTTTTGACAAGGTACTTAGTCGTTAAGTGAGATGGTGAAACATTAAATGAAATTATTTGAGAGCTAATTCAACCCAAAATTGGAAATTGAATCTATTGTGGAATGCCTTCTGTTAAACATTAGCAAATGATACAATTTCCCTGAGGTTCCGTGTTCCACCCAATCACACATTCTTAGGTGCTTAGTGCTTTTTGTTATCAATCAACAATTTGTTGCCAGCATAATAAATTGTTTTTATCTCAGCAAAAATATGGAGGATTTTGTCATCACATGCACTTTTATTTCACTGATCATTTTTTAATTTTTTTATTAAAGCACTCTTCAATAAAATATGTTTAAGCTTTAGGGTCAAAAATGGCATTCATATAATTCTGTATAATTTTTATACTACATATGTTTGGTGAAAAAAATCGCAATAAGCATAAGGCCGCATACATACGATCGAATTTATCTGCTGATTGTGTGTACGGTCTAGTGGACAGGTTTGTCCATCGGACAAATTTCAAAGCATACTTTGAAATTTGTCCGCTACAAACCTGTCCGTCGGATCTGTCCGCTGGTTAGTACACTAACCAGCGGACAGAACTGTCCGCGCATGCGTCGAATCCATTCGACGCATGTGCGGAAGCATTTTACTTCCGGGTTTGGTGACGTGGCGGCGTCAACGTCACCGCCACGTCACCGCGTCCTCAGATCGAGGGGATTTTCATCCGATGGTGTGTACACGCCATCGGACCAAAATCAGATGAGACATGTCCGCTGCAAACGGTCCGTCAGACATGTTTGAGCGGACATGTCTCATTGTGTGTACGCGGCCTCATACGTATCGGCCTGTTTTTTTATAGATTTTTTGGGGATATTTATTATAGCAAAAAGTAAAAAATGCAAAAAAAATATCAGAGTGTATCCTAAGATAAAAACTGATCCTAGCGCTCAATGGAATGGATCTTTTAGCTTAATAAGCTGTAAGTATATATACGCAGAAAAGCAGCTATTATAATAAAGGAAGTATATGGTAAAAAAGTATGTCTCTACAAGACATTAACAGCGCTATATGATTTTGTGAATTTCAAATGAACCAGGAGTTCACAATCTGCTCTAATGAGGTGCAGGGTTTCCCCAGGACTTCTTATCCTGTGATGGTAGCTATCCTCAGATAAATGGATAAAAACAATAAAACTGATGATAAAAAATATATATAAAATATACACAAACAGTCCACGAATAGTCTTAAGTGGATGTGTTTTAAATTACACAGTCTTTTATGTCATCCCTTGATGAAGAGTGGTGCTTAGATTTATCAAAGATGTCCAGGATATCCTCCACTTGATGCCCCCCTTAAGATTTTGTACTCACCAGATAGTCATGGTGTCTAATCCCTTAAGATCTCCTTTCCTTCAGAACACTGGAGTCTCCCTTCTGTTAAATCCAGCACAGCTCAGCGGCAGTATCTCTCCTCCCAATGGATATGAATGGGGTTGGGTGCATGCATGCAGCATGAGCAATCATAAGGAAATGTGTAGAGAATGAATGAATGAATGAATGAAAAACTTATATAGCGCAGCACATGCGAAGCAAATCGCCTCTGGGCGCTTGATGTTCCTGTCTCCTTTGAGATCAAAAGAGATGCGTCTTAATCTTTCTCCTGAAGACTAGATAGTTCTCCTCCAGCCGAATACTCGCTGGTAAGGCGTTCCATAGTCTGGGACCCTGGACAGCGAATCTCCTTTCTCCTTTGGACTTTAATCTGGCTTTTGGTATCTGAAGCCGATTTTGATTGGTGGATCGTAGAATACGATTGGGATTGTGAACTTGTAATTTTTCGCATAGATAATGGGGAGCATTCCCATGGATACATCTATGCGTTAGACAGAGAGCTTTAAAGGAGATTCTGTCTCTAACTGGAAGCCAGTGAAGGGATCTCAGTGAAGGTGAGATTGATTCCCAGGGTTTTTTCCCAGTCACAAGTCTGGCGGCCGTATTTTGAACGACTTGAAGACGAGCGATCTGGTACTTGGGGAGTCCGAGGTAAAGGGCATTTGCATAGTCCAGTCTGGAATTTACAATCGCTCCCACCACGACCGCTAAGTCTTTCTTGGGGATAAAAGGCGTGAGTCTGCGTAGTAGGCGCAGCAGATGGTGAGATCCGCTGACTACTGACCCTATTTGTGCGTTCATTGTCATGTCGGAGTCAAAGATGACCCCAAGACTTTTGACTTTGGCGCTAGGGGTGATAATTTTGCCCAGAATGGGCGGCGGGATCCAAGTTGGTGTCGATAGATTCCTACGCTTGGCGTGAAACAGAAGAAGTTCTGTGTTTGCTCCGTTGAGTTTGAGATAACTCTTTGTCATCCAGTCCTCTATCAGAGAGAGGCATGTCTCTAGATTGAGGTGGTGATCCTTTTTATTGCAAATGCGGAAGTACAGTTGCGTGTCATCTGCATAGGAGTGATATAGCAGTTTTTGGCTGCTGATGATTTCGAAGAGAGGACGCACATAGATGTTGAATAACATCGGCGACAGGGGAGATCCTTGAGGGACCCCGCACGATAATGTGCGTTGTTCAGAAGTGAAGGGTCCTAGCTTCACTATTTGCGATCTGTTTTCCAAAAAAGAGGAGAACCAGGATAGATCGCGTTCTGCGACTTTAGCTACTTTAGCCAGCCGAGTCAGCAACAGCTTGTGATCTACTGTATCAAAGGCTGCGCTTAGGTCCAGCAGAACCAGAAGAGAAGATTCTCCTTCGTCTGCGGCCTCGAGAACATCGTCCCATATCTTAAGCAATGCTGTTTCCGTCCCGTGTCCGGGACGGAATCCTGATTGAAATGGGTCGAGTAAGTTGTGGGTGTCTAGATGCTGTTGCAGCTGCTGTACCACTGCTTTCTCCATTACCTTGGAGAGAACATTTAGGCCTGTTATGGGGCGCCAGTTGAGTGGATCCTTAGGATCCAGGGTGGCTTTCTTCAGGATGGGTTGAATGAAGCCCTCCTTCAACTGGGAGGGCATTATGCCCTCCTTGAAGGATTGGTTGACAAGCTGCGTGACAGGAGGTGCCAAGATGTCGGCGCATTCCTTCAGCAGTTTAGTGGGAATAATATCATTTGGCGCAGTGCTGTTGCGCAGAGTGCCGATGATATTTTTAGTGGTCTGAATGGAGATGGGTTCCAGCTTGAACTCACCTAACTGTGGTGACTTACTGCCGGTGCAGTGTAATCGACTCCGAGGGGGGCTGGAAGAGCGATTGTTTTGCTGAATGCCTTGCCGGATTGCCTCAATTTTGGTAATGAAGCAATCCGCTAACTCATCGCAAAATTCTTGTGAATCCAAGTTGGGGGCCACAAGACATCCTGGATTCATGGTCTGGGTGACCAGCTTGAAGAGTTCGCGGGGGCGATTTAGGGCACCGTTGATAGCCTCCGAAAAGTAATTCTTCTTGGCTTCAAAGATTTGTTTGTAGTATTTTCTAGTTATTACCTTGTAGAACGAGAGGTTCTCATCTGAAGAGTTTCTCTTCCAGGCTGCCTCTGCCCTTCTGCGCTCTTGCTTCAGTAACGCCAGCTGGTTATTGAACCAGCCGGAGTTATTTTTCCTGATCTGGGTCTTTCGTTTAGGCGCTATCAAGTCAGCTGACTGCAATAGTGCTGTGTTTATGGCCACCAATGTTTCTTCCGCTGTTTGGTGCGGCTGAATTGTATTTATTTTTTCCCCTAATGTGGCTTTGAAAAGCTCAGAGTGGAGCTTCTTCTGACATCTAGTCCAGTGTGTTGTCACTGGATTTGATGTTTTTGTTAAGGGGGGAAATCGGAAATAATGAATTTAATTGCATGGTGATCTGTCCATGGCAATGGTTCATTTTCCAAGATTTTCATTTCCAGATCTTGTCTGAAAATAAGATCGAGCGTATGACCTGAAGCATGTGTGGGCCCACATACTAGTTGCTGAAGCCCTAATCCTTCTAGGTGGTCGATGCAGGCGTCAGCAATGGGGTCCTGCGGGGAGTTGGCCCAGAGATTGAAGTCCCCGAGCAGCAAAAGGTGTCTGCTATTCAGGGTGTAGGTGGAGACAAAATCCGTCAAAGATGGGAGCAGCTGCGACTTGGGGCCAGGTGGCCTATAGCAGAGTAGAATCTGGACGGTCTCCTGGCCGTTTACTTGCAGTTGGAGAGTAAGGGTTTCCATGAATGGAAGAGGGTTTTGGAGGCTTGGTTTTGTGATCGCAAGACGTGTCTTATGAATCACCGCTAATCCCCTTCCTCTTTGCCCTATTCTATTTTCCGTTATAATACGGTAGTTTTCTGGCACCAATTCTCCAAGAATGGTGTTACAGTCGGCTGTGAGCCAGCTCTCTGTGATAAAGAGGCAGTCTAAGTCATGTTGCAATAAGAAATCGTGAATTTCTAATCGGTGTTTTACTGCCGATCTAGTGTTAATCAAAGCACATGATATGTGCTTTGGCTGTGGTAACTGCCTGCGATTTTTTGAAGTCGATCGTCGCTCGATCCTCAAAAGTCGCAGATTTCCTAGGGTCTTTTTGGTAGCGGCCGACAGAATTGCGGCAAATCGCTCCAGATCCCAAATGTTCTCCGCCGAGTATTGCCGATTAACCATGGCAGGAGTGGGGGGGTGGATTCTCGAGGATAACCGAATCCTCAGATCCTGGCTTGGTCCAGAGGAAGGCAAAAACCCTGACCACGCTGAGCCAATATGCTGTGGTAGGGAAAAAATTCCTTCCTGACCCCTAAATAGGCGATCGGGTTATAGCCCTGGATCAAGTAATAAATGAATGTGAGCAGGGGGAGATAGGGCTGGATGGAGCAAGCTGGCCACCAACCTGACAGCAGGATCCAGGCTGGGGGGGTACCAGGCTAAGGAGATCACTGTCTGTGCTGCCAGGGGGGCTGAGAAGGATGATCAGGGGCGAGGGGACTCTGCAAGGGTGAGTGAAAAGTAATTAGGTGGGGAGCGGCACGCCGCTAGGCCGCGGATGAAGCCGCGGCCTTTCCTGAGTCGCGGCTACCGCTGCAGTGATGTGGAGAAGCAGTGATGGTGATGTGGAGATGCTTCTGGGGTGAGGTGGGGGATTTCTGGCCTGTAGCAGCGTGTGGGGATCGGCGCGGCGGTAGGCCGCAAGTGAAGCCGCGGTCTTTCCTAGATCGCGGCGCCCGCGATTCCCCACAGGCTGGCGCGGTTCTCGGGAAAAGCACCCGGGGGAGCAACCGCGGAGGGGAGGAAGGAGCAGGGGAGCAGGGGAGAGCCGTGGGGCATGGATGTTTGTGGCGGCTGTCCTCAAAAGGACGGCCGTCAATGGTCCCAGCGAGGCTCTTACCTGGAGTGAAGAGAATCCAGGGGAGGGCTGGATCACTGAATCGGAGGTAACCGGAGGTACCCAGGGACCCAGGGAGAGGTAAATTGTAGATAGTGGCAGCCAAGACAGGGGAGACAGGGAGGTGGAAGCCCCTGCTTGCCTGCGAGGCCTGGAGCCTGGAGAAGGAGAGGACATAGTGTAATCCTGTATTTATTTGTAAAAACAATCCCCCACTCCAAAATATGCTTACAAGATATGTAAAAAAAGGTTGCACAGCAGTAGTAAAATGACAGCTCACTCAGTTGGTTAGGCGTTTCAGCTCAGTCTCTAGCTGATGTGTCCCAGGTGTGATTCATTCTGTCTGTACGATTCGTCGTGTAGCCACGCTCTGACACATTTCGTGATTGGTTCACGTCTTCAGATCTTAACGCAAAATGACACCATGATTATCTGGTGAGTCAAAAACCTTAAGGGGGACATCAAGTGGAGGATATCCTGGACATCTTATATCCTGGACATCTTAGATCAATCTAAGCACCACTCTTCATCAAGGGAATTACTGAAATAAAAGACTGTGTGATTTAAAACACATCCTCTTAAGACTATTCGTGGACTGTTTGTGTATATTTTATATATATTTTTTTTATCATCAGTTTTATTGTTTTTATCCATTTATCTGAGGATAGCTACTATCACAGGATAACAAGTCCTGGGGGAACCCTGCACCGTATTAGAGCAGATTGTGAACTCCTGGTTCATTTGAAATTCACAAAATCATATAGCGTGTTAATGTCTTGTAGAGACATACTTTTTTACCAAAAAAGCTCTATTTTTGTTTATAGCGCAAACAATAAAAATCGCAGAGGTGTTAAAATACCACCAAAAGAAAGCTCTATTTGTGGGGAAAAAAAGGACGTCAATTTTGTTTGGAAACCACGTTGCACGACCGCGCAATTGTCAGTTAAAACGAAGCAGTACCAAATCGCAAAAAGTGCTCTGGTAAGGAAGGGGGTAAATTCTTCTGGGGCTGAAGTGGTTAAGAAGTCTATCCTGCTTCTAATTAGCACTGTTTTACTTCCTCCATCAGCTCATCCCCCACAGCTATTACCTTTTGTATCAATTGATCCTCCCTTTTTAGATTGTAAGCTCTAATGAGAAGGGCCCTCTGATTCCTCTTGTGCCAAATTGTAATATAACTGCAATGTCTGCCTTTATTTTGTTAAGCGCTGTGCAAATTGTTAGCGCTATATAAAACCTGTATAATAATAATAATAATAATAATAATAATAATAATAAAGGGCCATTATAGGAGTCTTCAAAAAGTTTCTACACTTTTATATTTTCATTGGAAAAAGTGAGGTTGGGAAGAGCTTTGCTGAGGGCATTAAAAAGTTGGTACGACACAGGAAAAAATGCATCGCAAAGGAAGGGGACTATGTAGAAAAGCTATGAAATTTGTTTTTTAAATAAAAAGAATTAAACAAAGTGTGGAAACTTTTTGAGGAACCCTTGTATGAAGGACAGCACATAAGAAATTCTGTCCGCTCACATTTATAAGGAAGCCTACAAAATGTAAGGGAGAGTAATAGAGACTGAGAAATATAATGCAATGTTGTATAGACTTGGTACAGTTGTGATTCGAATGATAGTTTAAAGAATCAGCAACTATAAATACTGTAGCTGCTGATTTCTAATATAAGGACACTTCCCTTTGCTGTGTTGCTCTTTGTGGATGTGTTTTGGGACCTATGATGTGCTACAGAAGGCTGCAGGGGAAGGAGGGGGGTCTAACTTCCAGCTCAGATCTCCGCTGCACATCTGACCGGAAGTGGGGGCAGGTACCTGTCAAAACCAGGTACCTGCTCTCCCCCAAATGTGGCAGTGAAAGGGGGGAGGATGCAAACAAGTGTAACTGTCAGGACCTGGACTTGAGTCTGGGACCTCAGCTGTGTCTGGCAATGAATCTTCTCACTGAGCTATCTGAGATGCTGGACAGATCCTTTAGACCAGGGATATGCAATTAGCGGACCTCCAGCTGTTGCAGAACTACAATTCCCATGAGGCATAGCAAGACTCTGACAGCCACAAGCATGACACCCAGAGGCAAAAGCATGATGGGACTTATAGTTTTGCAACAGCTGGAGGTCTGCTAATTGCATATGCCTGCTTTAGACAACCCTGCCTTGTACCTTGATTTCAGCTGAACCTTGAACTCTTTGCTCCTCCAATGAACTTCCTGGTATAAATCATGTCTCTGCGCTTCCTCTTTGCCAGAATATTGTGCTATGTCCAGCCTGTATCTCGTTCCTCTCCTTCCTTCTGCCGTCCATATTTGCTACTGCTCGTTATCAACCCTTGGCTTGTTCCTCGGCTATGCTTCTGCATGATCCCAACCTGCAAATACTCATTACCTACCCTTTGGTTAGTTTACTGACCACACTTCTGTTTGATCCTTACCTGCTCATCCGCTACTGAACCCCCAGCTTGCTCACCTCCTGGTGGGGCGATCCTGAGGACCACGACCTGGTACAAACACACAGCAATTGGTAGTCCTGCAACTGCTATAGCAATTGGTCCTCGAGCCTGACCCCTGCCCATGACAGTAACTTTCCCTTTCGGTTGTTTGATTTATTCTCTTAATCCTACTCAGTAAATAACAAACTGTTATAATAAGTTGAACAGTAAGTTTTTTATTATATTGTGGGTGTTGAGATATTTGTTGCCTGCCAAATCTCTGTTACAAACCCAACTAATCAAGACCTCAACAATAACAAGAGATTTAGTGCTCTCTACTTCTCCAACCCTTTTGCTTTGACAAAAACTACAGTTTTAGCATTATATAAATATATATATAGCATGTGTCATAAGACTTGCAGAGAGTACACCTTTAGCTGGGAGTATTCAGGAAATTGCAGGTCTTTTTTGACTAACATCTCCAATATTAATAAAGCTGCCCATGGATGAGTAGAATTTAGAAAAAAAAATGGGGGAAAAGAACGTTCTAAGAAAGTTTGATAATTTTTCTAATTAGTGGGTCAAATCAATGTTCGTTTTTGATGACAGTTGCGGGAAAATTTAATACATTTCTAACAGTGTATATGGTTTTTGTTAGGTAAAGTCTATACATTAGAGGGATAGAGAAAGGAAGCACCACCTAAGTGCAGTATTAAAGAGGTTATTTTATCGACACATTGTACAAAACACACTTCCAAGAAGGTAAGGAAAGAAGGCTCATCTGTAACATCCTGTAGTCCTCGCCCCGGATCCATTAGCTGCTTAGAAGTGAAGATAGCAGAATGTGTGAAGTCTTCAGGCTTGTCTTGTGGCCATCAGGATGAGGCCTGTTCCAGCCTCACAGGTCACGTGACAGGTCATGTGATTACTTCCGAGGAACACTTCCGGGAGGAGGGCCAGACAGGGCAGCCTTTGTTCCTTACCTTCTTGTAAGTGTGTTTAGTACAATATATCATTAAAAGAACCTCTTTAATACTGCACTTAGGTGGCGCTTCCTTTCTCTACCCCTCTTTTCTTTACCACAGAGTCAGCTCTCTGAGGACAGCAGCCGCCATTGAACAGCAAACTTTCCTGCTTTTTTAACCATTGAACTGTCTGTTACTATTATTTCTAATGGACTAATCACCTATACATGTACTTTGTATCTACGTTGACAGTTATCTCTCCTTTGCTCCTTTGAGCAACAAGTGAATGTTCACAGAATTTTCATACAAATTTTTCTAAGACTTTACCTAAGAATTTTTGCTTGAAATTCTATCCTTCTCTATAACAAGCTTACGTGAGGGGCTTTGGGTAAATGTGCCATGTGGAATACTGTATTTAAGAATTGTATTTTATAGTTTAGTTAATTTGTTTAATAATTTTGCATTTTAGATTTTTTGTCAATGAAGCATTTAAAATTGATCCAATCATTATACTGTAAAGCCGCGTACACACAATCAGTCCATCCGATGAGAATGGTCTGAAGGACCGCTGTCATCGGTTAACCGATGAAGCTGACTGATGGTCTGTCGCGACCACACACCATTGGTTAAAAAAACGATCGTTTCAGAACGCGGTGACGTAAAACACAACAACGTGCTGAAAAAAATTAAGTTCAATGCTTCCAAGCATGCGCCGACTTGATTCTGAGCATGCATGGATTTTTAACCGGTGGTTGTGCCTACTAACGATCCGTTTTGACCTATCGGTTAGGAATCCATCAGTTAAATTTAAAGCAAGTTGGCTTTTTTTAAACCGATGGTTAAATAACCTATGGGGCCCACACATGATCGGTTTTGACTGATGAAAACGGTCCATCAGACCGTTGTCCTCTGTTTAACCTATCGTGTGTACGAAACCCTAAAGGAACGCTTATGTCCTGCAAAGTTTCTTGCAAGTTTTCTTTAGGAAATCAAAAAAAAAATTTGATACATTTGTTTTCTTACTGAGCACATTTTCCGTGCCACAAAGATTTACGACAAACTTAATAAAATGGTCATATTGATTTCCACAGCTGTTAAACAAGCAAGGAAATCACAAATTCTCACAAATGTAAGAGTCAACCCTAACTCTGTTCTGTTACTGTTGCCTAAACCATGCAATTTACAGTAAAAACAGAGGAATCCGCAGAGCAATTTGCTCATAATTAAATGGACAGCTGTGCCATCAGTGTAATCAGAATAAAGAAGATAAAGAATTATCGACTAGATTATGTGCATAAATTAAAGATCATTGTTAGTCTGCAGCATTAAGCAGCTCATCTATATTCTGGAAGGAAGTGCATGGTGTACATAATCGACATAGAAAGCTTGACGCAAAATTGCTTTATCTATATTGTTCGCAGAAGTTTCTCCAAGGATATACTTTATAGCATGTTGACCACCAGTACTTTCTAGTAACAGTCCCAGCATCACAAAGCTTCATATTTATTGAGTGACTATAAAAAGAAACTTACAGGCTTTTCACACAAGTAATTTGGATTGTGTTTTGTTCCATTTAGCTTAGATGTTACTTGGACACCTCAAGACTGTGGCTGTGCACAAGATAAAAGCAGAGTTTTTTTTGTATGTATTGCTATTGTAAGGTGGGACAGGCTCAGCTAATAATGATAGCAGTAAACTATGCACAGACAGGAACACCCTGAAACAGTCCAAGCAGCTATACCGTGCACGTTAATTCAGCAGGACAGTGAACAAAGACAATTCAATGCACATGGGCTTTGTAAAGCAAGCTAATAGCTTAAAACAAAACATCTGCTAGTCCGAGCCATTAACTAAACTTATGTCCATTTCTAACTAACAGGGGGCCCTTAACAAGTTCTCAAAACAACAAGCGGCACCTGTACCTCTTTAGAGGTCTCCCAGCAATCAGCCTGTTCACCCAGAAGCAGGCTCTCACAACAGAGAGAACACGAGAGAAACCCTCTAGCATAATTCTGCTCAAATATAAAACATCCGTAGGCAGCTGACTATCTAGTAGGGATGGGTCCAATGTTCAAGTCGAATATAAGTACAACTCAAACATTGGGTGTTCGTTTGTTCTTATATGGGGCGCACCCAGGATGTTCGCCCACCGCAGAGTGCTCCATAATGCACTGACAAATTCGCAGTGCATTGAAGGCTGCTGATTGGTCAAAGCATGCACCTGACCTGTATGCTTTGGCCAATCACAGCATGATGAACAGTGAGAGCCATGATTGGGCAAATGCAGGAAGTCCATGTCCCACATTATATAAGACTGCTTACACGGTGGTCGTGTTTGGGTGTATGTTTATCAAACATTGATAATTTATCTCATTTCAGTTCTCAGCAGTTCTCAGAAAAAGATCTTCTCCTCTGGCACCCTGTTTATGAAGCGGAGGACATTTGTTCTCAGAAGGAGAATAGATGAGAAGTTTTTCCTCTGAGAACACCTGAGATCTGAGTAGAAGAGGGAGGAGCTGCCTGTGATCTCCTGAGAAACGTGTGTGATTACAGAGCAGCTGAGTTTTAAAAGTGAAACCAAAGTTAAAAAGGCTGTGTAATTACATGAAAATAATAAGAGCTTTTTTAAATGTGTGTTTTTAATTGCTAATTTTGGTATTATTTATTAGACATGTGCATTCGTTTTCGTTAGAATGCATTTTCGTCTGAAAATCTGGTATTTTCGTTATCGTTTTAACGAACGAAAACGAAAGCGCAAGAAACGAAAACCGAAAGATCCGACATAAAAAATGCTTTATTTTCGTTTTCGTTCAGATCCGACGATTTTCGATGCTTTGTCAAATTTTCGTCGTTCAATTCAACGAAGAATCAAAAATCGTCGTTTTAAATACAGTGAATAGGTAGAAATTGAACAACGATAATTCAACGATTTTCGATGCTTTGTCGAATTTTCGTCATTCAATTCCTACCTATTCACTGTATTCAGTGAATACAGTGAATATAGGTAGGAATAGAACGACGAAAATTCGACAAAGCATTGAAAATCGTAGTTTTCGGACAAAAACTTTCCCTTCGAAAACGACATAAATCAAAACGATTTTCGGGAGTAACTAAATACATTTATTTTTCAAACGAAAACGAAAAAACTAAACTAAATATTCCAATCTGCACATGCCAATTTTTTATGTATATTTTGGCGTTTTTTTTTAACATGGCATATTTTTTTAACACACATCTGGCCGTAGGTTTTTTCATTGTGCATTTTTTTAAACACACATTTTGGCCCTTTAGCACACATTTTGGCACAGGTTATTTTAAGTAGCATTTTGGTGTGGTTTGTAATGCACACTTTGGCGCTTTTTTTAGCATATAGTTTGACACCTTTTTAACGTGCATTTTGATTTGCTTTTTATGCGTATTTTGGCAAACCACACATTTGCTAGCCACTTTTGGGGTGCCATTAACAATTAATGACACCGCAAGCATATTATGCATTTTGCATGTGTTTCTGGAACGCACTCCAAAACACAGGTAAAGGAATGAGCCAAAATACATGTTAAAAAAAGCACCAACATTTAAATGTTGGGCATTGCGCATTTTGGCAAGTTGCTAGAGTATTTGTCAAATGAAACAATGTGTGACAAAATGCATGTTTGCTAACTGCATTTGGGGTGCCATTAACAATGAATGGCACCCAAAAACACATTGCATATTTTGACAGAATTTTAGAGCAATTTGAAATTGTGGAAAGAATTGCACAATTCTGCCAACAATTCTGCATTACTCAGATGTGAATGGGTCCTAAAAGAAAATACATTATAACTATACTGTGTATGTGTGTGTGCGTAATAATATACTGTATATATATATATATAATCACCTATATACAAAAAAACATATATAGTTATTATTTATATCAATCTTTAAGTTTGCTTTTGCTGATATTAGGAGGAAAGAAACTTCCTTCTTCACATCACAGCAGCTTCTCACCCATATTCTCAACCTTTGAGATGGAGAATCTGAGACAGAGATATTTTATAGAGATAGCCAGTGAGATCCTCAGATCTCACCTTCATAAACTGGTCATCTGTGTAAAAGTAAATGAAATGACAGAAGGGTGTGTCTTGTGATGAGAAGTGAAAAACATGTTCTCCACTCCTCATCTCAGTTTCATAAACGCTTCATTTTAATATATCACGCCCACTTCCAGCCCACTTCCACCTACTTTGACTTACGTCGGCTTACGCAGACAACTATACGCTACGCCGGCGTAACGTTGAGCGCATTTTCTTTGTGAATATCATGCTTGCCTGCCAACGTTGCGCCGGCGTAGCGTAAAGAAGATATGCTACACCCGCACAAAAATGCGCCAAGGTACGTGAATCTACCCTTATGTGTCTCAAAACAATTATAAAAATTGTATTTGGGTACAGTGTTGCATGACCGCACAATTGTCATTTAAAATGCGACAGCTCTGAAAGCTGAAAATTGGCCTGGGCATGAAAGTGCACGGTATTCAAGTGGTTAATAAAATAAATAAAATTAATAGCAAGATTTAAGAGCACCTTTGTCACCCCCAGGCATATATTCAAACTTACGCATAGGTCCTGTATGAGTATGTAAGCATCACAGTAAGAACAATAATTCCAGAACCACAATTCATTTGAATGCTGAATCGATATTGTAGTGACTATGTGCGCTGTATTTAACCTTTTTCACCAGGCCACTTTTTGAACAGGACAGAACTGCCCAGCTTTTATTTAAAAATCAAAAGTAGAATGTAATTTTATACAGACAAAAACCAGCAAGCTATTGTAGTGACTCACTACAATGAAACAAGCCAGAAATGTACAGACTTGATGCATACTATGTAAGCAGTTTTTAAGGTTGTATTTTCAAAGGGAAACACCGGGTAGGTTTTATTGTGAAGTAAAAATTAGAGCATACTGGAAAGCAAAATTATATTAAAGATAAAATGTACCCCCCTCAAAAAAAATAAAACCTAAAACACTAAACCGCATACTCCAACCCTAAAACACTAAACCTCAAGACTTTTTGTAGGCTTAACCTACCTACAATTAAAAAAGAAATATGAAAGTGTAAATCAAAAAAATTATAGAATAGAACACCAAAAATGTAATATTAATAATAAGTATAATCCTTATCCCCCAACTTTCTCTCCCTGTAAAGATGTGTTGTCCTTCCATATCAGCCGCCTGACGAGTCACGTCCCATTCTATGCAATAGAACTGTTTTAATAGGAGCGATGCAAGTTGCTCCGACTTAGATAAAAAAATTCTTGTATGACTTTGGGGGCGGCTCGGGGCAATTTGCATTAACTTCTATACAGAAGTCATTTTGCTAATCACCTCTGAAGTCGTCTTCAGGATGACTTGCAGAGTCGCCCCCGAAGTCGTGCCGCCACAGTGTAAACTGGCTCTTAGGCATCAGAACTAGTAGAAAAGCAGCAACTATCTCTCTCTGTAAACACTCTTTGATCCTTCACTATCTGCTCCAAGTCTGTCGCTCACTGTAAATATAGATGTTTTCAGCTGCAAAAAATACATGCTTCTTCTAACACATAGTTACATAGTAGGTGAGGTTGAAAAAAAGACACAAGTCCATTAAGTCCAACCTATGAGGGTGATTATATGTCAGTATTACATTGTATATCCCTGTATGTTGTGGTCGTTCAGGTGCTTAGCTAATAGTTTTTTTAAACTATCGATGCTCCCCGCTGAAACCATCACCTGTGGAAGCGAATTCCACATCGTTGCCACTCTTATGCCTCGTACACACGATCACTTTTTGTTTTGAAAAAAAATGTAATTTTTCATCATGAAAAAAAACGACATTTTTCCAACTTCATCATTAAAAATGATGTTGCCCACATACCATAGAAAAATGATGAACTCCTAGGCTGCATTCACATCTAGGCGACATTCTCTCCATTGATGTCTATGGCAGAACGCCAATGTCGCCTGAAAAAAAGGGTCCGGGACTTTTTTTCAGGCGACAGGCGTACGGCGTTTCAGAGATGTGAACCATCTCTATAGACATCAATGGAAATTCGCCCATCCAGGGGCACGAGCGTCGGGCGTCGGGCGTCGGGCGTTTTGTCGCCTAGATGTGAATGGAGCCTAAAGGGGAAGTTCTATTCACCTTGAGGCTGCTTTTAGCTGGTTACTTGTTAGTAAAAGACGATTTGTGCTTTTTTGTCTGTTACAGCGTGATGAATGTGCTTACTCCATTAGGAATGGTAGTTTTACCTCCCGTCTCCTAACTTGCTTCTGGGCATGTGCGGGTTTAAAACGTCATTTTTTATGACACAAAAAATGACATTTTTAAAAATGACATAAAAAATTGAAGCATGTTCGAATTTTTTTTTTGTCGCTTTTCACAAGACAAAAAATGATGTAATGCCCACACACGATCATTTTAAATGAAATTTTTAAAAATGTCATTTTTTTCATTACAAAAAGTGATCGTGTGTAAAGGTCTCTCTACGCAGTCTAATGCCGCGTACACACGATCACTTTTTGTGATGAAAAAAAACGACGTTTTATGTGACGAAACAAAGCGACGTTTTTCAAACGTCATTTTCCAAAACGACGTTGCATACACACCATCGTTTTCCCAAAATGCTCTAGCAAAGCGTGGTGACCTACACCACGTTCGACGGCACTCTGTTCCATTGAAGCTCCGTCTCATAACTTGCTTCTGAGAATGCGCGGGTTTAAAAACTTTGTTTTCAACATCGTTTTGCCCACACACGATCACTTTTTATGACACAAAAAATGACATTTTGAAAAACGACACAAAAAATTCAAGCATGTTTAAAAAAAAATTGGTTGTTTTTTTGAAGACATAAAACAACGCTTTGCCCACACACGATCATTTTAAATGACGTTTTTGAAAACGTTGTTTTTTTTTTCATCACAAAAAGTGATCGTGTGTACGCGGCATAAGGTTAGACCTCTCTTCTTCTAATCCTAATGAGTGGCCACGTGTCTTATTCAACTCTCTTTGATGGAAAAATGGTATCCCTATTGTGGGGTCACCAGTATGGTATTTGTAAATTATAATCATATCCCCCTATCAAGCGGCTCTTCTCCAGAGGGAATAAGTTCAATGCTCCTAATGTTTCTTCATAACTAATATACTCTAGTCCCTTTATTAGCTTTGTTGCCCTTCTTTGTACTCGCTCCATTTCCAGTACATCCTTCCTGAGGACTGGTGCCCAGAAGTGGACAGCATACTCCAGGTGAGGCTGGACCAGAGTCTTGTAGAGTGAGAGAATTAACGCTTTATTTCTTGATTTAATCCCCTTTTTAATGCATGCCAATATTCTGTTTGCTTTGTTAGCAGCAGCTGAGCCTATCATCTATTAGGACCCCCAGGTACTTTTCGATCCTTGATTCCCCCAGAGGTTCTCCCCTCCCCATTGAGTAGATTGCATTAATATTTTTGCTACCTAAATGCATTATTTTACATTTTCCCACATTAAACCTCATTTTCCACGTAGTTGCCCACCCCATTAATTTGTTGAGATCTTCTTGCAAGGTTTCCACATCTTGCGGAGAAGTTATTACCCTGCTTAGCTTAGTATGATCCACAAATACAGAGATAAACTGTTTACCCCATCCTCTAGGTCATTTATGAACAAATTACATTGGTCCCAGCACAGAACCCTGGGAGGCCCCACTTTCCACCCCTGACCATTCTGAGTACTCCCCATTTTTTACCACCCTATGACCTCGCACTTGTAGACAGTTTTCAATCCATTTACTCACCCTATGGTCCATGCCAACGGACCTTACTTTGTACAATAAATGTTTATGGGGAACTGTGTAGAATCTTTTGCAAAATCCAGATACACCACATCTACGGGACTTCCTTTATCTAGATAGCAGCTCACCTCCTCATGGAATGTTAATAGATTGGTTTGGCAAGAACAATTCTTCATGAATCCATGCTGATTACTGCTAATGATACCGTTTTCATTACTAAAATATTGTATATAGTCCCTTGTCCTTACCCTCCAAGAGCTTGCATACCATTGATGTTAGGCTAACTGGTCTGTGATTCCCAGGGATGTATTTTGGCCCCTTTTTAAATATTGGAGCTACATTGGCTTTATTTCCAATCAGCTGGTACCATTCCAGTCAGTAGACTGTCAGTAAAAATTAGGAACAATGGTCTGGCAATTACTTGCCTAACTTCCCCCAGGACCGTCGGGTGCAAGCCATCTGGTCCTGGTGACTTATTAATGTTAAGTTTTCCAAGTCTATTTCTAATTTTGTCCTCTGTTAGCCATGAGGGGGCTTCCTGTAATGTTCCATGAGGATAAACACTTCAGTTTTGGTTACTAAAGCCCACCTGATTCCCTCGTGAAGACTGAGGAGAAGAATAAATTCAATATCTTCGCCATCTCCCCGTCCTTTGTAACCAGATTTCTTTCCTCATTCTTTATGGGACCAATATTGTCTGTCCTCTCTGTCCATACTCTGTTCTATCTGTTCATACTGAACAAACGCTGTTGGAAACCAGGACTTTTATATGGATGGACCTGAAACATTAGGAAATAGTTGGGCCTTTTAAGCTGCCTGACCACATTTTAGAGGCCAAGACCTGCATTGTTATTAATTGGCTGCTATGCGCAGGAACAGCTGTATTAGTTTGCCATTTTCTCGAACCACTCAACTCATGGCAGACCCAAAGCTCATTCCTAGTTAACATTGGTCCCCAACACAATAATGACTCCAGTTCTTGGAAAGCTCTCTTTGCCTCTTCATTCCTTATTACCATTGTGGATTTCCCTTGGTGAGATCAGTAAGTGGAGTTACTATTTGTCAGGGATTCTAAATGGACCAGGACTGTGTGCCTACACAGAGGAGACCAACACTGTATATAGTGGAATAAAAAGGTGCTTTATTTACAAAGGTAAACAAACAGGTGACGACAACCAGTGCACGAATAACACAAAGCATATATACAAGTCCAGGGAAAATGCCGTAATCATAAACCAAAAGCCAAGCCGGGGTCAAATACCAGGAGACCACCAAAGAAGCTGCAGACAGGGAATGGGCAGGAAGGAAATGTCCAGGAGAGGGATCAGGTCGGATCGGATCGGGTCGGGTCGGGTCAGAAATCCAGAACGGGGACAGCAGGCTAAGGGTCAGATATCAGGGTCCGGTTAATAGACCGATACCAGGGCGAGTTCTGCTTGAACTTGCCGGGTATAAATAGAGGCGTGTTAATTATGTTCAGGTCACACCTGAACGCAGCAAGGGCCAGGTGCTCCACACTGCCAGGGTCCATCCGCTGGTGGAGGCCAGTACTGCGTCCCAAAGGTGATATACCAGCAGGGGGAAGTTCCCCTGACAGCTCCGAACTGCCAGGAGACCCCTGCTGATGGGACGCAGCACTGCAAGACAGAACATAAATAGCACCAGCGGATGGAACCTTTCCTGACAGTACCCCCCCTCAAAGGAGCGGCCTCCGGACGCTCCAACTATTCGTTGCCGGGGAAAGTCCAGGGTGACCAACTGGGCAATGGGAGGCTTGAACCGGGAGGTGGTTACATCCGGGTCGTCGAGCTGGGCAGCGGGCTCCGGGTCGTTGAGCTGGGGAGCAGGCTCCAGGTCATCGAGCTGGGCAGCAGGCTCCGGGTCATCGAACTGGGCAGCAGGCTCCGGGTCATCGAACTGGGCAGCAGGCTCCGGGTCATCGAACTGGGCGGCAGGCACCGGGTCATCGAACTGGGCGGCGGGCACCGGGTCATCGAGCTGGGCGGCAGGCACCGGGTCATCGAGCTGGGCGGCAGGCACCGGGTCATCGAGCTGGGCGGCAGGCTCCGGTTCGTCAAGCTGGGCAGCAGGCTCCGGGTCGTCGAGCTGGGCAGCAGGCTCCGGGTCGTCGAGCTGGGCAGCAGGCACAGGAACAAGCGGCCAGCAGACTGGCACAGGAACAGCAGGCTGGCAAACTGGCGAAGGAAGAGCAGGCTGGCAAACTGGCACAGGAACAGCAGGCTGGCAAACTGGCACAGGAACAGCAGGTTGGCAAGCTAGCACAGGAACAGCAGGCTGGCAAGCTGGCACAGGAACAGCAGGCTGGCAAACTGGCACAGGAACAGCAGGTTGGCAAGCTAGCACAGGAACAGCAGGCTGGCAGGCTGGCACAGGAACAGCAGGCTGGCAGGCTGGCACAGGAACAGCAGGCTGGCAAACTGGCACGGGAACAGCAGGCTGGCAGACTGGCACAGGAACAGTAGGCTGGCAGACTGGCACAGGAACAGCAGGCTGGCAGACTGGCACAGGAACAGCAGGCTGGCAGACTGGCACAGGAACAGCAGGCTGGAAGACTAGCACAGGAACAGCAGGCTGGCAAACTGGCACAGGAACAGCAGGCTGGCAGACTGGCACAGGAACAGCAGGCTGGCAGGCTGGCACAGGAACATCGGGCAGGCAGGCTGGCATTCTGAGAGCATTCTGAAAATGGATAGCATACGGATTCTCAGATGCTAACCTCAGGATTACTTTCACTCGTAATATAATAGGAAATCTTTCTACTGGCCTCCTGCTTATGAATCCATTAGTTTGTGGAAAACTAAGGTGCGTAGGTTTGTATTTTCAACAACTGACAAAGTTCTTTATTTTTAAAATAATAGAGGTTTCTTTATTTGTCAAAATTTCCTTAGAAATATATGCACAAGAAAACATATAGAATAGCTCTTTCAGTTTAACCGCTTCAATACCAGGCTTTTATACCACCTCCATACCGGGCCTATTCTGACACTTCTCTCCTACATGTAATAATCATCATTCTTTTGCTAGAAAATTACACAGTACCCCCAAACATTATATATGTTTTTTTTAGCAGACACCCTAGGGAATAAAATGGCGGTCATTCCAAAGTTTTATCTTGCACGGTATTTACGCAATTATTTTTCAAACGCCTTTTTTTTGTAAAAAAATTGTTTTATGAATTAAAAAAATAACAAAACAGTAAAGTTAGCCCAATTTTTTTGTATTATGTGAAAGATTATGTTACACCGAGTAAATAGATACCCAACATGTCACGCTTTAATTATGCGCACACTCATGGAATGGCGCCAAACTTCGGTACTTAAAAATCTCCATAGGCAACGCTTTATTTATTTTTTACAGGTTACAGTTTAGATTTACAGAGGAGATCTAGTGCTAGATTCGTTGCTGGCACTCTAACGCACGCGGCGATACCTCACTTATGGGGTTTAAACGGCGTTTACATATGTCGGCGGGACTTGCGTGTGCGTTCGCTTCTGCACGCAAGCTATCGGGGACAGGGGCGTTTTAATTTTTTTTTATCTTTATTATTATTATTTATTTTTTTTTTTGACTTATTTTTTATTTATTTTTACACTTTTTTTCATTTTTTTTTCCACTTTTATTCCTATTACAAGGAATGTAAACATCCCTTGTAATAGGAAATGTGTGTGACAGGTCCTCTTTATGGAGAGATGTGGGGTCAATAAGACCTCACATCTCTCCTCCAGGCTGGAAACCATGAGATCGGTGAAAAAAAATTCACCGATCTCATGAATGGGGGCTTACAGCCGCAATTGCGGCTTTGTTTACTTACGGGGACCCGGGCGTGACATCATCAGATCGCGCCCGGGTCCTCCGACGGTCATAGAGATGACTGGTGACCATCTGGTCACCAGTCATCTCTATGCTTCCTGCCGCCGCCTACGATTCGTTCTCCGGGCCCCCGAAGGCACAGGTAAGCCCGGAGAAGCACCGGATGGCGGCGGGAGGGGGGGGATGTCCCCTCCCGCGGCCTGTAAGAACGATCAAGCGGCGGAACTGCCGCTATGATCGTTCTTACATTGTGCAGAATCGTCGGCTGAAGAAGAGGATATCTGGATGATGCCTCTGGCTGCAGGCATCATCCAGATATTCGCCTGCAATGCCCAGGCCGTCAATTGACGGCCACTTAGGATGGTAAATCCCATCCCAGGCCGTCAATTTTCTATGGCTGGGTATTGAAGTGGTTAACACTAGTGGATGTGTTTCTGAAAGGGATTTCTTCTGGATACTGGGTGGCATGTTCAAGGATACAAATATGAGCTGGTGCCCCCTGGCTGACTTTGGTAGATTATTCATTTTCCAAAGCATCCCTCTATCCTCATGTTCCCTGTTTAGATTTCCACCCAACGGTTCATAAATATAGTACGCACACAATTATATCCAAAGCAGACAAATCTATATGCATGCATTTCATGGCAGATTTGCATTTGTAATTGACTGAGAAAAGCTGTATCGTGCACAAATTAACTGCATGTTATTGTGGACAAGGAAATTTACAAAAAATACTATGGACAAAGCATGGGCAGCATGCTAATGCATTTTAACATCAGTTTTCAGCAGTGACCAGGCATTAGTTATTTCGTTTGGAATAAATGAGGATAGAGCATTTTCAGTTCACATGACTAAACTGTGCTTCCCCTGTCAGACATGTGTTGTTTGCTTACTTTATGAAGTCTACAGCACAAAGTGACCTTGAAACTACTTATGATTCCCATCAGGATTAGAGAGAAGTGCCTTATGCAAGAATGAAATGACAGAGTAAGTAAATCTGTAACATTTATGTTTTTATATGTTTCCTTTTTAAAGACCTTTGTCCAGTTCCATTTTTACTAACAAGGCCAATAAAATATCAGGAATTTGGTTATTCTATGCTATATCATAAGAGACTAAATGAATAAACATATGTTCAGGACCCTCCCTGTACCGGTGCCTATTTTTTTTTTTTTATTAAAGCTCAATCATTCCTCAATAAATACCTTTGGCAGGGCAAAAGAGCATGTTGTGCTTTTTCTAGGCTGACTAAGACTAGACGTATGGGTGGTGTGGGGTTGGTTGTACTGAACGACTATTATATGGCAACTCTGTTGTCCCAGCTTAGGACCTGGTTCCCCTCATCCGAAATGGCTAGATGGACGGAGTTGGAGAGCTCCCAGGTTCCCGGACACAATTTATGTCATTTTCTCATGATGTCTCGTTTCACCACAGTTCAATGTGGAGTACTCTCTCCTACGATCACTGCATCTCTGAGGGCCTGGGACCTCCTCACTTCCACGGCTTTTGGCCATATGAAACTCTCTTCCCTGCCACTACCAATTCAATGTCTAACTAGCGTAATCCCTATCTTGAATATTAGTGGCTGGGAGGACAAGGGGCTTAAAAGCGTTTCTGACCTAAAGGTGGGTCCGGCTTTAAAATCATTCCGTTCCCTCCAATTAGAGTTTGATATCCTCTCTCAGGACATTTACTCTTACCTACAAATTAAACACTTCCTCTGTTCCCATGCAATTGACCCCATAGCCCTTCCGTGCAGGTGACCCTCTTTCTCGCTAGCAATACTGTCAAAACTATTTCATTGTATTTCATTGTTTTACCTGCTGTTCAATAACAAAGACGAGTTTTCTAAATCCTCGGCTATGTTATCATGGGAAAGGGAGTTGAGGACTGTGTACTCCCCGGATCAGTGGCGTAGAGCCATCGGTGCGACGTATGCGGCCACCAGGTGTGTGAATTTATGGGAACTCGCCCAGAAGATCTTGCTGCAGTGGTACCTGACCCCGTCTAAAATTGCTAAATTTGCTCAGCAGGCTTCGGCCCACTGCTGGAGGGAGTGCGGGGAAGTGGGCACCCTCTACCACATTCTATGGTCCTGCCCATTGGTGTCCAAGTACTGGGCAGAAGTATTTCAAATGCTCTCACAAATCTTAAAACTAGCTATTCCGAAGTCACCGGGTCTAGCCCTTTTGTCCTTGGGCATTGAATCATTCCCTGCTGAAACCAGAACAATAACTACACATGTCTTACTGAGCGCAAGATTGGTGCTTACTAGGCACTGGAAACAGCGAGAAACCCCTTCCCTTCAAGAAGTGGTGGCAACCACTCACACTCATGCCGCATACGAAACACAGTTTGCCTCTGCGCAAAGCTCCCTCTGCAAAATACACCCGTTATGGAGGTTATGGTTTGACTGGCATGGGAAAAGATAAGTTCTATTGAAGTTTCTTTTTTTTTTTCATCTTTATTGGCGTTGTGGGAATTCTATTCGCAAGTAGCTTTCTCACTATGCATCGACTTTCGTCAAATACTGTAGCTTCATTTTCATTGTGTGTTTTATCTTTCTTTGTTCAGTTGTAGATGTGCTGTCTATGCTAGCATTTTCCTACATTTTATAGGCTGCGTCAGTAGCCTCACGCTTAACTTGTTAATATATATGTATCTTGGAAAAAATTTCAATAAAAACTATTGATACTAAATGAATAAACATAAAACGTTTATTAATAGCTTAACAACTTAAAAGTTATCATTTACATCTCTTTATTTAGTTAATAATTTGCCTGAAATATTTGCTTAAAGCAAAGCTCCAGTTTCCTTCAGAATTTTTTTTTTACAAATACTGTAGCTGCTGAGTTCTAATATAAGGGCACTTAGCTGTCCAGGGATCCTGCAATGTCCTCACCTAAGCCGATTCTTCAAACAGCTTTGTGTGCAGGCACCGACGCTGGCATCTGGAGTATGGGAATCATGAAGTGAAGTCTTGTGGCTTCATACCCTGTTTCCTACTGCACATGTGCGAGTTACACTGTGCATTGTGAATAGTTCAGTAGTCTTCTGGGACATATAACGTGTCCCAGAAGACTGCAGAGGAAGGGGGGCTGTGGCGATCTGAGGTCTTCAGGTTGTGAAAGTGGGTACATTCCACAACAGGCATGTGGAGGGTGAAAACAAACAGAGCTTCCCCTTTTGGGTGGAGCTCCGCTTTAGGCTGATTGTACCTGATTGTACCTGTATTATATAGCCAACCTAAAATCTTAATGTCAGCTGATTGTACCTGATTGTACCTGTATTATATAGCCAACCTAAAATCTTAATGTCAGCCGATTGTACCTGATTGTACCTGTATTATATAGCCTAAATCTAAAATCTTAATGTCATAAGTGAAATGTTGACCATTTAAACATACATTGAAATTATTTTCCTGTATAGGAATACTGGTAATAAGTGCCTTTTGAATGATAGGAAAATGTTTTTGGATGATGAACCAAAACTGCTTCTTAAGAATATGTCTTAATCACTTTTAATACATTGTTGTAAACCCATAGGGCAGATGTTTCCCATTGTGATAGATTTGAATAATTATTTAATCATATAAATTGAGTTTTTGTTCTTTAGTAAAGCTGTCCATAAACATAAGAAAATGTGTGGGCATCTCATAGCATATAATCTATAAAAGCTGTAGGTTTCAGCTGACAGCATAAGCCCATACATTGTATGTTATGCTACCCAACGGTTCAGCACTGCCAGCCAACTAGAAGTAGAGGGTACACAGATAGCTACTACACCCCACTCCTTTTGATAGTTTGTTCAGGCTCTGAAAATTGCATTGTAAGATAAGAGAAATCTGGGGGTGCTCAGAGTTGTATGGTGTTAGATACCCACAGATTTCTAAATTACCTTTTTTACTTATTGTACCTTAAGCTACAGTCATGTGATATTCCTTTTTATACTTCTGTTTACTACCTTGTTGGGTCCTTCTTTGGGTATCCACATCACTGTCTATGTGACATGGAAATTTCCTATTTGGTATCCAGTAGTGCCAGTTATCTCAAGATCCAGAATATTATTGACATCAACAGAGGAAAGTTGAAGGAACTGGCCAGCTTGGACACCATCATAGTGCTGCATTAGCAGTGCCCTGCACCAGGAACCAGTTGCAGTGAGGAACCTAGAGGGGGGCTTAGGTGTTTATGGCTAGCTAGAGGGTGGGAGGAACTGAGGGTGGGAAATATTTTTTGCCCATAGTGTGGCTTCAAAACGTGGTCAGCCAACTCTCCAATAGAAAAATGGTCAGCTTGGCCAAAAGCACATGTTAAGTCCTACACAAATGCGAGAAAGAAAGACTGGACAGGCGCTGCCTGTACCACTTTTTTTGGGTGTTAGTGGTTCTGGTAGGAGCTGGTTTGTAACCTAATCACAAAAACCTGAATCCAGATTATGCCGGAGTATTTTATTCAATATTTTGACATTATCAATTGCTTTTAAGTTCAGACTATAAAGTGAAATATAATATTCCTGAAAAAGTTTTTTTTAGAATAAACGTGTAAACAGGTAGATTCACTGTTTAGATAGCGGACTCGAGGTTTGGGTGCTCTTCCCCAGCAGCCAATCAGGAGGGTTGATCCACACACAATTTTTATTAAGGAGAATAATCTCCGTAATCACAATCACAGAGAGGGCCTGTGGAAGAGACTTTTCAGGAGGGCCTGTGGCAGAGACTTTTCAGGAGGGTCTGTGGCAGAGACTTTTCCTTCAAGTTCGAGCGATACCCTGGCTGCCAGGTCAGTGAGAGTGGGCCTGTCCAGGTACGCTATACCCACTCTGGGTGGCAAAGAATACAAAGTATTGTTGGGAGCAGGACTGTTTCCCTATTGTTGCGCCTGAGTCTGCTACTTCTTCTTTTATTTCACCTCTACTCTTCATCACAAGTTTTAATGTTTTTACCCGGCCGGGTAATAAAGAGCACAGCAAAAGACACCTGTCGTGGACATTTTGTTACTGCTATATGCACCATACACCCTAGGATGACGGAAGAGCCACTAGGTAACATGCCACCCAAAACATACCAGCAGCTCCTCCGGGGGTAGTGCTACACATATTTCGAATAAATACTTTGAAACAAACCATCATTCCTATCTGTATCTGTAGACATTGTGGAGAACATAATTTTCAACGTTTACAACAACGAAACTGTGAGAACATAAATTAGAGGTGCAACGAATGGAATTTTTGGGACCGGAACCGAAAATGCAGGATGCACTTGGCCTTAAACCAAAATTAATAGTTAAAAAAAAAATGTTTATATATAAATTGTATATTCGACCTTTTAATTGATTTCATGAATTGTAATGAATTGTATTGTTGGCCATTATCGGCAACTTTAGCGCAAGAAAAGCTAAAAAAAAATGCATCCCTTCAACGTTTCTGTTCTGTATGTCTTTACACTGGTCCATTGCACTTCAGTTGTGGTGTTAAAAATCTTGCTTGCTGCACTTTTGGTAAGTTAAAAAACGCTCCAAAAATGCACTTTCCCGTTGCAATGCATTGAAAACACAGCAAGAATGCATCAAAAACACACCTGTGTTATGTTTTTGATGTGGTTTTTGAATCACATGACCTATGAAAAACACACCATAAGCACAGAAAAATTGCTTTAAAATCTCGGCAAAATCACTGCGTTTTCTGCGCCATTATTGGCAACTTTTTCTTTATCGGCAAAATGCCATAAACACCATTTCCAGCCGATATCTTTCAGCTGCCGAAATTTCTGTGCATCTCTAAACATAATCTTGGCAGGCTGGCAAACTTGTGAATAAACAACAGGTATTTTTAAACTGTTATGCCGCGTACACACGATCATTTTTCGTCATGAAAAAAAAATAAGTTTTTAAAAACGTCATTTAAAATGATCAGACAGCATAAATAGACAGACACAAACACACTTCCTTTGCAAAAGTACATCCCTTTGTATCCCTTCCTATTCAGCAAGGTGCTTTTGTTCTGTTGTTTATTAGCGTTTCTTTGTTTGTTTGTGACGTGTCCTTGAGATATTTGGGGACTGTTTTGCGGAGTGATTTTTGTCTTTTATGTTTTTTCTTTGTTGTTATTTTGTTTAAATTAGATTTTTGCTGGGCAATTTTTATTTTTGCTGGTCAATTTATTTATTTTTTTGGTTCTGTTTGTGAATGATTTTGGAATGTGGGGGTGATATTCCTGCCGGAAAAGGGGTGTCACCCTCATTTGTGGTGGAGAAGTGATCCCCAGGTCCGCGTGAATGGTGTATGAATGTACAGTGACATAATTGGAGCCGTGGCATGGCGTTGCTGCTCACAAGTCCTGCATGGTGGGCTTGTGCCAATCCAATGTGATGAGGATGTGATGTTTCTGTGCTAGGGACCACAGTGGTGTGCATGCATGCATTCTCATTGTGCCATGATTAATGTGTGTGTTTAACGTGCAAAGATGCCTAATGTGAGCTGGCTCCTGGCTGCTCTTCCCTCAGAAGACGGGGTATCCTCGGTTAGGGGGGGATTGTCTGGTTCAGGGGTCAGGTCATCACGTATGTCAATCTCCAGGCCCTTTCTCACTGCGAAGTTGTGCAGCATGCAACATGCACCAATGATCTGGCATACAAAGTTTGGGGAATACAACAGGGTACCATGGGGGGTTCCGTATAGGAGTCATGAGATGGGGTCCCAGTGCATATGCAGAGTCACCCTGAAGGGATAAGACAGGAGGATGTTAGTAGTGCATGTGCCCCTTGTGATTTCAGCATCATGGGGGGGACAGTCATGCCTGCCACCCATGTCACTCACCAACCAGCCAGCTGTCCCCATACATGTTCTGTTCGAAATCTGTGGGGATGGGGCTATGATTGTATATGTAGCTGTCATGGGTGTCATGGGTGGTGTCATGTGTTGGGCTGGTGATGTCCTCCTGCAGGTTTGTGGTTAATTCCAGGATGGCATGAGGGGTGAATCTGAAGATGCGAGACACCTCAGAATCACTCATGCCAAAGATGTCTATGCGTGTGTGATATATCAAGTGAAGAGTGAGGGGCTTGTATCAGATTAGATTATTATATCCATCAAGGTTTTAAAGGGCTATTGAAAGATAGTGAGACTGTGTTTGTAATTTGTATGTATGTTATGTATTGATGTATATATGTATGTATATTTTTTGTAAAATTTTTAATAAAAGCAAAGAAATTTTTTTTTGGAAAAAAAAAATCCTCTCCCGTGCCCTCCTCCGTGCCCTCCTCCGTGCCCTCCTCCTTCTTTGCTCATCTAAAGTCAGTAGTATAGCTATGAGCATGGATGCCACTGGCATGTTGGCATACAGTTTGTTGGGCAGCACGTGTGACTGCTCAGCTCCTCACTAACAGTGTTGCTTTAGCTGACATGTAGACGGATTGCCTAATTTTATACCACCTTTTATATGGTCTAATTTTAGACAGGACGTGAAGCTGTTGTGCACAGCGCGTAGACTGCACTGCACCAACGTTCTTTTGTGGATCCCCGTAACTCCCTCATTAGCATATTTGAATAACAAATCAATGGTGTGTCTAGCTCAGTTTTGCGTGGACGGATGCGCCTGTCTATCGAAATTACGCCGGGCAAAAAAAAGTAGATTTCTTGCGTATCTCGTTTTGGGGATGCGGCGCATCGAAACGCATGTGCAAATTTAGACTTACGCCGCGCATCTCCTGTAACACCGGCGTAATCGCTCTGTAAATCTGGCCCTTTGTTTTTTCTACATGCTGAAAAACTTTGTTTTTTTTTTCCATGCCGAAAAGTGATCGTGTGTACGCGGCATTGGGAATTGACTATAAGGCCGCGTACACACGTCCGAGAACCTCGTCGGGCTAAACTCATCGTTCCGCCCGACGAGGCTCGACAAACTTCCCGACGGGACGCTCAACGAAAGTGTACACACGATCGAGCTTCTCGGCAGAATATGGATCCCAGCGAGCTTCTCGCTGGATTCTGCCGAGAAACTCGGTCGTGTGTACGGGGCCTATCCCGACTTTAGAGTCTTTGTTGTGGTCTTTGAGGATCTTTAGGAATGCATAACTGTAGCAAATAGGCATAAGTGAGCGCTTGTTGTAATACCTTTGAACTGCCTATGTACAGTAAGTAAAGTAACTGCAATGTAGTAATGCCTGATTGGCTTACAATGTTGTCCCTTCCTCTCCCAGCCTGAATCGTGTTGTTCAGTGAACTACAGAGAACTAATGGAAAGACAGGCTAGGACACGGTTTATAAATTCATAGGGATTTCTTTATGAATTCAGAACTGGTTTAAATGGGAGTATTTTATATCTGCCTACTTTAAGCATTAATTTGTATGTATACATGTAAAGAATTACAATTCTCAAATATGGTTCACAAGTGTTTCCCCCTATGTATTATTTATCTCAATTTATAAGAAATAAGCATGGGATTAAATGAATCATCATATTTTCTTAAAAGAACACTTTTGCAAAACATCTTATATTCTGAGAACTGTATGAGGTTAAAACATACTGTATATTCACTACAGTGATTCAATATTTAGTGATTTATATTTACCTTGTTTTTTACACGCAGACCAGCACAAGTAACAGTGACCGAAGTGGGGATAAACTATAAAACTTCCTAATCTGATAGTTAGCATTTTCTTAATTTTTATTTTTTTGCAGTTGTGGTCTTTAAAACTAAATTATTAATGCTTCTAGTTCTTATGTTACCTTAACCTAAACAAATATTTTAAAGAGTTTTCTCTACCTTTTTTTTCTAAAGTAATTGATTTTTTTTTTTTTTTTTTTTGTCTTGTGCCCAGCTCAATTAAAAGGCTCCTTATTTTGTATTGTGGGATTCTCAAAGGATTGGTGAAAAATCAATTGCCTCCACTTTCTTGGAAAAAGTTGATAATGAGTCTCATCTTTCGTTCATTGGGAAAATAAAAAGGAAAAATTAGTGAATTCCATGACCAAATATTTCTGATTTCCTTACATTATTTCCTGTATGTCCACTGCAGTAAGGTGAGGAAATTGCGACCTCTGCAGCAGACATTCAAGCTTCGTTTTAAGGTAATCTGCTTAGACTGCTCTAAGGCCGCGTACACACGATCAAATCTGTCTGCTGGAAACGTCCCTGCAGACAGATTTGATCGTGTGTACAGGCGAGCCGATGGATTTTGCCAGCAGACAGATTTGAAAGCATGCTTTGAAATCTGTCGGCTGGGAACCCGTCCGCCCAACATGTCTGCTGGTTAGTACGCTAACCAGCAGACATGTCTTCTCGCACACGCGTCGAATGGATTTGACGCATGCGCAGAAGTGTTTTACTTCCTGGTGCGGTGACGTGGTGGCGTCAACGTCACCGCCACGTCACCGCGCCACCTGCCGGCGGGGATTTTGGTTTGATCGTGTACATATGTCCCCAGCAGACAGATTTGTTCAAATCGGTCTGTCCGACCGATTTGAACAAATGTGTCTGCTCGTGTGTATGGGGCCTAAGGCCTCGTACACACGATCAAATCTGTCTGCTGGAAACGGTCTGCTAGTACGTCAACGTTACCGCCACATCACCGACACATCAGCGCGCTGTCTACTGGCGGGGATTTTGGTTTGCTCGTGTGTACACGCGAGCAAACCAAAATCCAAACAGACAGATTTGTTCAAATCGGTCGGTCCGACCGATTTGAACAAATGAATTGCCTCGTGTGTACGAGGCCTAAGGCTTGCATTATGTATTTTTTATTTTTTTGTATAATCTTTATTTTCAAATATTTCCAAACCAGACAGATAATTAGAAACAAAGATAGTAGTCCAAAAGAGAGTACGCAAGTATACAAGGATATTTCTCACACGCAGCATGGACATACTTAGAATTACACCCCAAACACATTCAGCTACTTCTCCCAAGTATGGTGATGCTACCTGTGTAAAGCCTCATACACACGATCGGCCTTCAATCTGACTTTTCTGTGGATTTTTGTCGGAGGGGCGTTAGCAGTGAACTTGTTATGCATACACACGGCAGAACTTTTTCAGCCAACAAATATGAACGTAGTGATGTAATTGATGTACTATGTGGTTTTTCTGCTGTTTAGTGCCACCCTTTGGGCAACTTCTGCTATTGCTGGTTGATTTTTTGCATTGGTTCTGATCATGCGTGTTTGTACTTTGGACTTAAGTCCGGTGGACTTCTGTACACATGATCGGACTTTGCTCCATCAGACTTTTGTTGCCGGAAAGTTTGTCTGTTTGCGGAGCGAACATTTGTCCGATGAAAACCGAAAAAGTTTTTCCGATGGAGCATACACAAGGTTGGATTTTCTGAAAAACCTGGTAATTTTGAAGTCTGTTATCAAAAAGTCCAATCGTGTGTATGGGCCTTAAAGGGGTTGTAAAGGAATTTTTTTTTTTTCATAATAAGCATACTTTACCTGCAGACATTCCTCTTTTCACTTCTTCATTGTTCGTTTTTGCTCAGAAGTTGCTCTATTTCTTCTCTGTTCTGTTCACTTTCTGCTTGTCTGATTGTTACTGACCACCGTGAAGGGAGGCTTTACTGCGGTGGTCAGTAACATGCTCGCCCCCTCCTGGGAACTACATCTGTGTGGCAGGACGCTCCCTACATGTTAGAGACTTCAAAGAGGTGTGAATTACTGGGCGTGCCGCAATGCATACTAGGAAATGTAGTTCTTACATGAACAAGTGATACAAACCAGGAAGTGAATGAGAAAACAGAAACTAAAATGCCGGATGTGATGTAGGATTCTCGTTTGTTAACAGAATCATTACACTATTATGTCTGTCTACCTTGCAGACATTAATTTTAGGCAAAAAATGTTTTCCTTTACAACTCCTTTAAGACTGTTTCACTGTCTGGACTGATTATGTACCGGACATTGTATCTTGTGTATCACACAAATCAACAAATGTGTCAAAACAAATGTACTGTAATGATCACCGCTATACGCGTGATCAGGGAAAATAGCTTAGTGCAGTACGCCTACTGTATAGCATTCCCGAGTCTTATAAGCCAAGCAAGCCTAGCCTACTGGTATATGGCTGCAAACAAGGAGAGAGGCGCCTCTGGGTGTAGTATTTTAAAAAGCAAGTTTAATTACAAAGCCAAAAATAAGAAAACCACTCACATTTTGGTAGTGATATACAGGCATATCAAAAATTTCTCCAGAAGGGAGGGGTGGCTGTCATCTGGTGCGCTCGTTCATCCACTTTGTGTCCACTGGTGTAGCGCTGTGTGATGAGGAGTCAGTCCTGTTTCCCTTGATGTTGTTAAGTGGTTGCAATGGATGAGACAATCCTCAGAAAGCACAGCGGCGTGCAGCAGGAACAGCGGGCGATGGATGGTGACGTCACCAGGCAAGCGACGCGTTTCCGAATGCTAAGGCAGAGAATGACACGGCTGCCACATTCCTTTCTCAAGCTGATGACGGTGAAGCGGGGAGCTAGTTTTTTAATAGTAACAAGGCAGGTGGGAGGAGGCAACCAATGATTGGTTACGGCCAGAGAGGTGGGAGGGGATTTGCGGGAGAACACGTCCACAGAATGGCAGCGTTCATAGTGGATTGATAACACATCAATAATGTAATAGTTGGCACAAACGAAGATACAAGACAACAAAAAAACAACAAAAAAACGAGGATAATATGGAATCATGGACTTGGGGTTAGAAATTAGAAATATTGGAATGGTCATGATGAACTTAATTATAGGAATAAGTGGAATGAAAGAAAATGAATAGATAATAAAAAAATAATAATTAATAATAAATAAAAAATAGTAAGTAATAATGAATAAATAATAAAAAAATATATATGATAATAAAAAATAATCAATAATAATAATAATAAATAAAATAATGGAGGATGGTAAATGATAAAGATGAGAAAAGATATATACATATATATATATATATATATATATATATATATATATATACATACATATATATATATATATATACACACACACATACATACATAGGGGCAGATTCACGTAGATCGGCGCATTATCATTCCGGCGTAGCGCACCACTTTTCCGTTAGACTTGCGCAATCTAGCCGCGTAATCCGGCGATTCACGTAGCTTTTACGCAAGAGATTGCGCAAGCGTAAGGTTTTTTCCTGAGGCGTAAGGAGGAGTAATACAAATTGGGAGGGACGTGGGCGTGTTACATTGAAATGAGCCGTGACCCCATGCAAATGAAGGGCCGGCCGACTCGCGCATGCGCGCATGAAGGAAACCATGTCAGCTCCGTTGTGCGCATGCTCACAACTCGGAGCGGCGCAATCAGTGAAATTGGAAATGGACTAGGGCAATGTTGTGAATTACGCAGACAGCATAAATAGACACACACAAACGCCCTTCCATTGCAAAAGTACATCCCTTTGTGTCCCTTCCATTGAATCAAGTGCTTTTGCTCTGTTGTTCGTTAGAGTGTGTTTTGTACAGTAGTTGTGAGATTAGTGTTCTGTGTGATCTTGTGCTTGTTGGTAGTTTTGTGAAAGTGTGTTTTGATAAGTGTTTTTTGACTGTTTGTTTGATTGATAGATTTCTGAGCGTTTGTTTTCTTGCTTTATTTTTTCATCTGATTTTTTTGTGTCTGTTTCTTGCTGAGTGCTAGTGTGATTTTTGGCTGTTCTTTTTCTCTTTGTGTGTGTTCTTGTCTGATTGGTTGTGCTTGTATTTGTGACAGATTTTTGGTGACTGCTAGTGAGTTTGTTTGGAAGTATGACTGAGAGAAAAGAAAGCTCAATTTTACTGTGGGGGAAAAAAGAATTCTTGCCCGGGCCATTACCGACTATGGGCGTTTTCTCCACGGCCCGCAGAGTGCCACCACCACCCCGGCCAGGAGGAGGGAGATATTGGATATGATCACGGAGCAGGTCAATTCATCGGGGGAGGGGGAGACACGGACCCGCTCTGGGATTGAAAAGAAAATAAATGACCTCCGGCGTGAGGTAAAAAAAAAACTGGCCGCAATAAATGCCCATGCCAGGGGCACAGGAGGGGGCCCACCATGCCGGGTTAGATTTACAGCGACGGAGCGTGTGGTGGCCCTGACCTTTCACCGGCATGAAGTGGAGGGCCTGCCAGGCTTTGACACAAGTCCGGTCCCGCGGTGCCAGGTAAGGTTTTTATTTCTCTCAGGTGTGTAGCATGTGTGGGGGAGGGGGTGAAAGGGAATATGTGGCAAGTGTGTGGATCCTCCAACCTGTGAATGGTTTGTGTCATCCACAGATGTGCAGGAGGGTGCAGGGCCATCTGGCCTGACCGCTCCAACGCCAGGACAGCAGCCTAATGAGGCCCCCCAACAAGGCCAGAGTCCGCGGAGGAGGAACAAGGGGAGGAGGAGGATCATGCGGAGGACGATCATGAGGAGGAGGAGAATCATGAGGAGGAGGAGTCCATGGCAGGCACTGGACAATTGGTTTCTGCGGACTCTTCCCCTCTGGCTGCAAGAAGCCTGCCCTCCCTAAGGGTGAGCCCCCCCCCTCCTCCCCCAACATGGCTCCCCTCACAAGGGCCTCCCTTCTCCCCGGCCACAACCATCAGCTGGAGCCAGGAGGTCATCCCAGAGCACCAGGGGGGCGCCCAATCTCCTGCCCGCCTGTCTGAGAAGGAACCTGGCCACCCAGACCCGCCTTCTGAGACAGCTCTGCCAGACTATGGGGCGGGTGGATCAGAGCCTGTCCTCCATTAACGATAGCCTGGGTAACCTGGACTCCCACTCCCGGGCCTCCACAACCTGCCTAAATGACCTGCAAACTACAGCAGCAGGCGTTGGGCAGGATGTGAGGGCCCTTACCCAGGCTATCCAGGGCAACACGGCAACACTTGGTGCTGCCCTGGACAGAATAGCCGTGGCCTTGGAGGGCAGGCCGCCAGGTGGGCAGATCTCAGGGGCTGCTCCTCCTTCCCCGGCTTTTCCCCTCCCCCATGCGTCTCCCCTGAGGGTCCGGGGCCGTGGCCGGGGGCGCCCCAGGCGTGGCTCAGGCAGAGGGCATTAATTTTTTTTCCCCTTTTGTTTGTTTTGAAAGCATTTTTAATTTTGTTCTCTGCTTATTTATTTTTTTCGATGCATTTTTTGTTTCTATGCATTTTTTTTTCCCTGACATTTTTGGCATATTTGGGTTGTGAATGATGTTTGAATGTGGGGGTGACATTCCTGCTGGAAAAGGGGTGTCATCCTCAATTTTGGTGGAGAAGGGTTCCCCAGGACCAGGGAGAAGTGATCTCCAGGTCCGTGTGAATGGTGTATGAATGTACAGTGACATAATTGGAGCCTTGACGTGGCGTTACTGCTCACCAGTCTAGCATGGTGGACTGGTGCCAATCCAATTTGATGAGGATGTGGGGTGTGTGTGCTAGGGACCATAGTGGTGTGCATGCATGCATTCTCATTGTGCCATGATTCATGTGTGTGTTTAACGTGCAAAGATGCCCAATATGAGCTGCCTCCTGACTGCTCTTCCCTCAGAAGACGGGTATCCTCGGTTAGGGGTTGATTGTCTGGTTGGGGGGTTAGGTCATCACGTTCCTCTATCTGCAGGCCCTTCCTCACTGCGAGATTGTGCAGCATGCAAAATGCAACGATGATATGGCACACGAAGTTTGGGAATACAACAGTGTACCCCCAGACTTATCCAGGCATCGGAAACGTGACTTCAGGAGGCCAAAGGTGCGCTCCACCACTGCACGGGTTTTGATGTGTGCTTCATTGTATCGTTCCTCTCCTGGGGTTTGGGGTTCCGGATAGGAGTCATGAGATGGGGTCCCAGGGCATATGCAGAGTCACCTGTAAAGGAAAAGACAGGAGAATGTTAGTCATGCATGTGCCACTTCTGTTGTGCATCACGGGAGGGGATAGTCATGCCTGACTCCCATGTCACTCACCAACCAGCCAGGTGTTCCCATACACGTTCTGTTCGAATTCCGTTCGGATGTGGCATTGATTGTAGATGTAGCTGTCATGGGTGGATCCGGGGTGTTTGGCACGAACGTGCCATATGAGGCCTTGGGCATCGACTATCACCTGTACGTTGATGGAGTGCCAATTCTTCCGATTGCGGTACATGTGCTCGGTCTCATGGGGGGCTGGAGTGCCACATGTGTGCAATCTATGGCCCCGATGGTGCGTGGGAATCTGGCAATTCGGTAGAAATCTGCCATTGCCTTGATTCGCAGCTCCTCAGTGGTTGGTTTTATGATTTGGTTGGCCAAGCGTGTGAGGATTGCAGGGACAACCTGGTGCACACATCTGCTCATGGAGGATTGTGACATCCCAGCCACCACTCCACTTGTACGCTGAAAAGAGCCACTGGCAAGGAAATGGAGTGTTGCCAGTACCTTGACCAGTGGCTGCACTGCATGTGAGCGTTGTGTTGGGCTGGTGATGTCCTCCTGCAAGGTTGTGGTTAATTCCAGGATGGCATGAGGGGGGAATCTGAAGATGCGAAAGACCTCTGAATCATTCATGCCAAACAGGTGTATGCGGGTGCGGTATACCCTCTCCCGTGCCATCCTCCGTGCCCTCCTCCTTCTTTGGTCATCTATATTCACTAGTGCAGCTATGAGCGACGATGCCCCTAGCATGTTGGCAGTCAAATTGTAGTGCAACACGTGTGTGTGGTCTGCTCCTCAGTAACGGTGTTGCTTTCTGTGAGATGTAGACGTTTTTTTCAAAAGTTAGACCAGCTTTTAGGTGCTCTAACTTTAGACAGGACATTTTGCACTTGCGCACATCGCGTAGCCTGCGCAGCAACTGCGTTTTTTTGTGGATCCCCGTAAGTCCCTCATTAGCATATTTGAATAGCAAATCAATGGTGTGTCTAGCGCAGTTTTGCGCGAAGGGAAGCGCATGTCTAACTCAATTACGCCGGACAAAAAAAAGTAGATTTCTGGTGTATATTGTTTTGTGAATCGCGTCCAACTATACGCACGCGCACATTTAGACTTACGCACGCGCAACAGCAGTTGCGCACGCGTAATCGCTCTGTGAATCTGGGCCATAATAACTAAAGTAGAGATGGAAATAAAAAAAAAAAAATAATAAAAGTAAAAATAGGAAAAATAATAATAATAATGAAAAAATAATAAAATAATAATAATAAAAATAAAATAGAAATAGAAATGATAATGGAAAAGATAATAGGGAAATAGAGAAATAAGGAAATATGGAATGGATCATGAGGATTTTCCTATTTTTCCTATTTTTCCTTTCTTTTTTTTATTATTATTATTATTATTCATCATGATCCATTCCATATTTCCTTATTTCTCTATTTCCCTATTATCTTTTTCATTATCATTTCTATTTCTATTTTATTTTTATTATTATTATTTTATTATTTTTTCATTATTATTATTATTTTTCCTATTTTTACTTTTATTATTTTTTATTTTATTTCCATCTCTACTTTAGTTATTATGTATGTATGTGTGTGTGTGTGTGTATATATATATATGTATATATGTATGTATATATATATATATATATATATATATATATATATATATATATATATGTATATATCTTTTCTCATCTTTATCATTTACCATCCTCCATTATTTTATTTATTATTATTATTATTGATTATTTTTTATTATCATATATATTTTTTTTATTATTTATTCATTATTACTTACTATTTTTTATTTATTATTAATTATTATTTTTTTATTATCTATTCATTTTCTTTCATTCCACTTATTCCTATAATTAAGTTCATCATGACCATTCCAATATTTCTAATTTCTAGCCCCAAGTCCATGATTCCATATTATCCTCGTTTTTTTTTTTTTTTTTTGTTGTTTTTTTGTTGTCTTGTATCTTCGTTTGTGCCAACTATTACATTATTGATGTGTTATCAATCCACTATGAACGCTGCCATTCTGTGGACGTGTTCTCCCGCAAATCCCCTCCCACCTCTCTGGCCGTAACCAATCATTGGTTGCCTCCTCCCACCTGCCTTGTTACTATTAAAAAACTAGCTCCCCGCTTCACCGTCATCAGCTTGAGAAAGGAATGCGGCAGCCGTGTCATTCTCTGCCTTAGCATTCGGAAACGCGTCGCTTGCCTGGTGACGTCACCATCCATCGCCCGCTGTTCCTGCTGCACGCCGCTGTGCTTTCTGAGGATTGTCTCATCCATTGCAACCACTTAACAACATCAAGGGAAACAGGACTGACCCCTCATCACACAGCGCTACACCAGTGGACACAAAGTGGATGAACGAGCGCACCAGATGACAGCCACCCTGGAGAAATTTTTGATATGCCTGTATATCACTACCAAAATGTGAGTGGTTTTCTTATTTTTGGCTTTGTAATTAAATTTGCTTTTTAAAATACTACACCCAGAGGCGCCTCTCTCCTTGTTTGCTTTTCTAGATTTGGAACTTGGTTTCTGTTGCCCACTGACGGCAGCCCTGAGTGTATATCCCCATCAACAAATAACATTTTATTCCAAAACCCCATTCCAAACAGCCTGAACTGTTTTTATTTTATTAATTTTAACTTGGACCTTTTGTTGGACCCTGGTTTATATCACGCTGTTGGGATATATATATTTTTTTCTCTGATTTTTGCGCATAATTTACTTGTGGTATATGGCTGCCCCCAGGAATGCCAACTTCACTGGTCTGGTGTCACGCAGGAACATAGTCAGCGGGATGTGCAGAAAGATTAGTTCAGTCCACAGGCAGAGACATTGTCAGCAAACAGACAAAGAATAGGTAGAGCAGGTAGAGACATGGTCAGTAAACAGGCCAGGGTTAGTACAGGGCATGACTGAGACAGCACTAAACCGGTGTGGCAGTGATTAGGGACACTGTAACAGTTGTGGGAGTGATCAGTGACACTATAAGTGGTGTGGGGGGATCAGGGACATTATGACTGGTGTGGAGGTGATTAAGTGCAATATGGCTGGTGTGTGTCGATGGTCATGGACACTGTAACTGGTGTGGCAGTGATCAGGGACATAACTGGTGGACCAGTGATCAGGAACACTGTAACTGAAGGGGCAGTGATTAGAGAACATATAACTGGTGTGGAAGTGATCAGGGACAAATAAATGGTGTGGAGGTGATCAGGGACACAGTAACTGGTGTGGGGGTGATCAGGACACAGTAACTGGTGTGGGGGTGATCCGGGACAAGTAACTAGTGTGGGGGTGATCAGGGACAAGTAACTGGTGTGGGGGTGATCAGGGACACAGCAACTGGTCCTCTTAGCAATGAGAAGTGATTCACGTCAATACAGGGGTGCACCAAGGGGCCAGTGGCCTCAGGGCACCATAACAAAGCTGGATCAGCTTCTCTCAGCACCAGACCCCAACTAACAGTGAAGGACCTGAACAGGGGACCTAAGCAAGCATATCTGACTTCACCAGGGAAGATAAGAAAAAAAGACAGGATGGGTTAAATGGGGAATGAGAAGGAAGTAGAGTAAAATAGTAGTTTCTGCCCAGTGTGTGTGGCTTTAAAACAAAACCTTCCTATCTTTTTCCTATGTCTGTTCTAATTACATCCCTTATTTTAGACCAACTGATCTAGGGTCTATCTGCCTCTAGAAGGTAGAAGGGGACAGCATGGTGTTGCTTACTAAAAATATCACAGCATCCTGCTTCAGAACATCTCTCATGAGCCCACAATGCTGATGCTAGCAGTGGGCTGGCTCTTGAGAGGAGTTATACAAATATCAAAAAGTCTTGATGGATGGGTGGCAGTTTGGATGAGTTCCAGGGCAGCATGCATTTGCATACAGTCTGTCCTGGGTAAATCCAAAACAAATAAAAATGAATAGGGCATGTCACAAGTAAGGCTTGTGGGGGGGGGGCTAGATAATGCTGGACATCCTCCAACTAGGAAATGAGGTGGTCTCCATCTGACTTGCTGCTGCTTCTAAGGCCCCTTTCACACTGGGGCGGGAGCCAGAATTGCTGTGGGAACCGGCTGCTAGCGGTGCAGTATTAACCCCCGCTAGCGGCCGATAAAGGATTAATAACACCCGCAATGTGCCTCTGCGGAAATGATTGGTGACGGAGCGGTATACACGCCGCTCCTCTCACCGCTCCTAAGATGCTGCTGGCAGGAGATTTTTTTCTCTCCTGCCAGCGCATCGCCTTAGTGTGAAAGCCCTTTGGGCTTTTACATTGAGTATGCAGTGCAGGAGTTTTTCAGGCGGTATAACAGCGCTATTTTTAGCGCTGTACCGCCTGAAAAACTCCTCAGTGTGGAAGGGGTCTAATGCACGCCATGTAAAGTTCACAGTGTGCAGTAAAATATGAGTAACACATTTTAGTGCAGGAGCTTGTACAATTGTGCTAGGCTGAAGGATTAACCCCTCAGTATTTTTTAGCTTAACACATTGAACTTAATAAAATAAACTTCCCCAATAAACTAGTCATTACAGTTCTTACCCCAGCACTTTTCAGCTTTTAATACTGCTGGCTCCCGCTATCTCAGTGCTGTTTCCCTGAAATTCTTGTTTATCCAGGAAAGAGTTGACAGGGGATCGTGCAATTCCAGGTCAGTCTGTTAGCTTGGAAAAGAGAGGAAGGAGAAGCAGTGGGAGAGTCTTGCAATCATAGGCGACAGGGCTGTGTGTTTCTATTGTTGAAAAGGGAGATGATACCCTAGTCCCTGCTTGCAAGGGTGGCTCCATGGGATACACAAGGGAAATAAGCCATCCTGAAACAGAAAACCTAGGGCAACGGTCCTGGCACCAGCCTAAAGAAGAACTAAAGGTCAGCCTCTTTTTTCACCTTGACTATAGTAAAGGGGCATTAAATCCCCTATCAGTTTTGTTTTTCTATGCCATCTGTGACCCATTATGGATATCACATTTCATATTCTATAGCCAAAATAGGAAGTAAGAGGAAATTTCTCTGAAGTGAGGGAATTCCTTATAGTCCCCAGGGTCACCAGAAATAGTGTCCCTATTAGAATATTTCCTCTCTTTTTCTGTTCTGGTGACAACCCAATTTTGTGCTTTTCTTTCACTTTCACTCTCTGTGATATTAGTAAACTGAACAAATTGAGGAGGTGAATCTCCCTAATGGGGACACAAACCGAAATGCAAACTCGACAGGGGTTCTAATCTGTTTCCACTGTAGCCAAAGCTAAAAAAAGTTTTGCTTTAGTTCTACTTTAAACTGGAACCATAGGCGTGCTCACAGGGTGTGCCAGGTGTGCCCAGGCACACCCTAATCACCCTGTGCAACACAGATTCCCCCTACTGCCCTGGTTCCCCCTCCTTCCCCCCGCAGCGCAGTTTCCATACTCTCCTATCCCTCCAGCTGTTGCTGCTGGAATGTTTTAGGATTAGATGGGGGAAGGGGTCGGTAAATATATAACTTACTGGCCCCTTCCCTTTCATAGTGAGTGATCGGTACTATGTGTTTGATCTTTGGGGTGCACACCCTAATACAATAGGCTGCGCACACCTATGACTGGAACATAGGCAAGAATTAAAAGACAAAGAAGCTGTATACCCACTTGCCGACCACCTAACTGGGAATTTACGTAGTTTGATGTTAAATATCGGGGTTATGACTTTAGCTAGATGCCATAACTCCGGTATTTTCTTTTCCCTTAGGTGGCCAGCTTTCAGATAAAAATGGTGCCTGTGTCGGATTCACTGCGGGATAACTTTTAGAAGTGGAGGGGGAGGTGCCCCCCCCCCCTCTCCCACCAGGCTTATATTACCAATCGCTGAGCCCGGGAACCATCCGGTGCTGGCAGTGTCTTCCCATAGAGATAAGCATTGCCAAGATAGCTACTATTCATCTCTATGCCCTTGGAGGACCAGAGCAACGACATGACGTCACTTCCGGTTCTCAGGCCGCGTACACACGTACGAGAACCTCGTCGGGCTAAACTCATTGTTCCGCCCGACGAGGTTCCCGATGAGCGGTTGGAAAAGCTCGTCGAGCCAAAGTCCTCATTGAACAACGAGGAAAAAGAGAGCGTGCTCTCTTTTTTGGCTCGACAAGCTTCCCGACGGGACGCTCGTCGGAAGTGTACACACGACCGAGTTACTCGGCAGAATATGTCTCCCAGCGAGCTTCTCGCTGGATTCTGCCGAGAAGCTCAGTCGTGTGTACGGCGTCTTAGGAAATGTAAACATTTATTATTTATTTTTTAAATAGTTCTCTCAATAAAGAGGTCCTGTCATGCTGTATTGTTATCAATAGATCAATAAAATTAATCTTTTTTTTTTTTTTAAGGGACAGTGTAAAAATAATTAAACATGCTTGCACGCAGTAGTGAATGCATATGTAGGTCCTTCCCACATATGTAAACAGTGTTTGCACCACACATGTGAGGTATCGCCACAAACGTCTGAGTTAGAGCAATAATCCTATTACTAGACTTCCTCTGTAACACTAAACTGGTAACCTGTACAAAACATTAATGCGTCGCCTATGGAGATTTTTAAATACCATAGTTTGCACCATTCCACGAGCGCACGCAATTGGAAAAGAATAACATGTTAGGTATCTATTTACTCGCCATAACATTGTCTTTAATATTATACCAAAACAATTGGGTATATAGTATGTTTTTTTGTTTTTTTTATTCATTAAAGTGCATTTTCCCCCCAAAAAATGCATTTGAAAAAACGCTATGCAAACACTGTGTGACATAAAAAATTGCAATGGAAATCATTTTTATCTCTAGGTTCTTTGCTAAAAATAAATATATGTATCACTACCCCTGCAGGAGCCGCTGGTTAGATTTGGGATCAGCGTGTTACCTTTGTAGCTTGTCTAGGGGTATGATGAAAGTGGATGATGTGAGTAATAATAAAATGTCCAAAACAGCAAAGTGTCGTTTTGACAATATTGCGCCAGACGTAGACTGCATTAACAGCGGCAGCCTCCAACACAACATCAACTTGCATACTGGTTACGCAGGGCTCACAGTCATTCGGGACAATCTCATCCTCTCTGCTTACCTCCAGTGATCGGCTAGATTGAGTAGACAGTGACGAGGTAGAGGTAGATGAGACGGTCATGATCTCCGGATCAATAGCCTCGGACTTAACAATTTCCTTGGATGGGGAAAGTTCAGGCCATGGGCCCTCCTCCTCCGCAGTTACAGTCCCGTGGATCCAGTCCACCATATACTCCCGGGGAACTCTCGTCGGTGAGTCAGCTTGAAACAGACAGACGCGGCACCTCCTATATCGGGCAAATGGCATGATCCGGCCAGTGAGCTCCAAGCAGCGAGGGCACGACAGTCCTAAAGCCTCCACGCCTCTGGTTAGAAATAGAACGAACTTCCCCTCAGTCCGCATTTGGACCCCAGTATCGGTGAGGGGTATGCCTGTGGCTGTAGGCTCTGGCGGGCCCCAAGGGTGAACATCAGAAGCCTCAGATTCGCAAATGGCTTTGAAGGAGTAGACATCTTGCAAGTGACTCTCTCTCGCAGGAAAAATAGTTGGTCTGTTCGTTTGGCGCAAAACTTTACCCTACGTCTCACGCAGGGGTGAGTGTCTCCTCCCACTTGAAGAACTTGTCAAGACACGTTGCAGCACACGCGGTGTCACAACACATGTGCGCCCAGACTCCCGCCTTCTAAGGTTAACTCCTTCTTTACTGCACAGTTCAACACCACAATAGTTATTTTTTTCAATAAAGTAAAACCCACAGTTCCGTTGCTAATGGTAACAGCCGAATCCCGGACGAGCCCCCACGTGTAGCGCTACCCCCGCAGGAGCCACTGGTTAGATTTGGAATCAGCGTGTTACCTTTGTAGCTTGTCTAGGGGTATGATGAAAGTAGATGATGTGAGTAATAATAGAATGTCCAAAATAGCAAAGTGTCATTTTCTGTGCTTTTATTCTTGTGCCCAACACGACAACAGGTAACTTCAGGTGAATAGAGTAAAGATGGTGAAAGAAGAAGTTGCAGGTTCAGGTCTTAACTATGTACAGAAGCAGTTCTGCTTCTACGATACCTTTTCTTCATCGCCACTCCAGCCGGAGTGGGTGTAGTGTACCCGGACAGTCTCTCTCACAGAACTGGCATGAGGAATATCACTCGTAACTCTGAGAAGGAAACAAGCCTCTGCCACAGACCTGTCTCAATGGAAATAGGAGTGGTACCTCTGCCACAGGCCCTTCCTCTGGAATACAACTTGATGGAGCGATTCCTTCTCAGTACAGTAATTGCCTGAATTGTCTTCAGGTAGTTCTTGATTTTTAGGTGATCGACTGACAGGTTGCCATAAAACAAACTCCCAGTGTCCAGTTACCTTGATCCCCGATGGATTGTCTAGGCCCTATTGGATTGCCTGCCTCCGGGCTCTCCTCAGACTGACTCCCCACCGAACAGCACAACTCGCTTGGGATCTTCTCATAGAAGTGGGGGAGCCAGTAAGTCACTGGGGCCCCTCTGCAGCTTTAGATGCTCTGGGCCATGAGGGCCCAGAGTCAGGAACTCTGCGTAGCACGTGCGCCCCGGCCTGGTAGGCCACATTGGCGGGGCCCGTGATGTGCGCACACCCTAAAGGTGGGTGCCGCACCCGGATCCAACTTCGAACTCCCGACGCCAAGATGGCGCCCTCAAGAAGTACCCTCCCCCCAGCATGCCCCGCGAGGGAAAACCTCCTCTGATTGGCTGCTGGCAAGAAGGCGCTCCCGCTGGTCTCCGCTGCCGCCACCTGTTGTTCCAAGATGGAAAGGTATCTTTGGAACACAGAATGAAACAATAGCACAGCACAGCACTAAACTAACATAATTCACATAGATGAGAGCTGAGTAATTCTCCCATCCCCCTCTAAATTTAAACAGCATCCGTACTTGGAAGTACAGGGGCGCTACATATATGTTTGGGGTTCTAAGTAATTTTCTAGCAAAAAAATACTTGTAAGAACAAATGTCAGAAAAAGGCCGGGTCCTTAAGTGGATACTCGGCAAGTGATTAAATCAGCTACTGAAAGTGCTTATAAAATCTATTTGAGGGTTTTTATATCACTTTAAGCCAATGGGGGTAATAATGGCTGCAGCAGGAGGCAAAGTCAGAGGATGAAAAGGAGAATGGCATTTTCTCAACAGATATTAGCAGCCTTTAAAAGCTTTAACCCATCTGTGGTGCTTTAAATGTCATTTTTACTGATGATATACCTTTAAAGGAGTTGTGTGCTGACATACCTGACTACTAATGTTTGCCTTTGCTTATTTCTCCATTCTTAGAGGCAGAGTTCTTCGTGACCATGAATCACCTTGACATAAACAGAATGTGGAATGACCTTTGTGTTATTATATTGTCAAGAAGAAAGATTTGGAGTACAAAGTAACATCTCTATCCGTTAATTATGTCTTGGGCTTTCTAGAAAATCACCACCTAGATTCACAGGCAGACATGCTGATCTTACCAGCTCTAATGACAGAGGCCGTCTGCTGTAAAGCTTTATGCCATGACATACCTCATGGACTTGTGTGCGGTTAGTATGGCCACTTTTTGATTTAGCAGAGCGCTTAAAGTAGTTTTTAACCCAAAAACCAAAATGTATTATTTTGCAGCTTACCAATCCTTAAATGTGGCAACTGCATTTCTTTTCTTTTTTCAGACGTGTCGCCAATCTGAATGGAGGATCAACGGAAACACCTTTAGATGCACTAGCAGATTTAGATGGACTTACAGTGTCACTAAACCCAGGACCCTGCATTCACTATATCTGGTCTCCCATAATACACAGAACATGGAAATGCAATTATTATAGTAAATATAAACTGCTAAATACCTTTTATCATCAGCAGTATATAGCAGTCTTGCGACCATCAGTTCCTGGTGAAGCTTGTAGGAGGAGTTTTCATGCTGCACTGAGCTGTCCTATGAGGCTGCAGGGTTCCTGACCCTCCATCTGGACATGTCTGAACAGTGCTGATTGGCCCTGTGCTGATCAAATGCACTCTCACAAGAAAAGAAAAATCTCTTTAGCAATACACACCAAACTGAGCATGTGCAGCCTGACTCCAAAGGCTCTGTCTTATCCAGACATGTCCAGGGGGACAGTGTAGGGAGGGGAGGATCTGTGTATACAAGATCAAGCAGCCTTTTTACACATTGCAGAAGATTGACCCCATAGGTTCCACAGTGAGTATAACAAGCATACTGTATATGCAGACTGTTCTTACTGTTGAGGGCTTAGTAACACTTTAAATAACAGATTCAAGTCTAACTCTAGCTAACTCTTTTTTAGCAGTTACATCAGCAGTTTTTTTTTCCTTTTGGGATACAGATTTTATATAAATTAATCAAATCTGATCACTGTAAGTATCCCTGTCAGTGTTAAGCGGTTTGTCTCAACGCTTTGACTGCTACTTTTGCTGGACAGCCTGACATTTTGAAGTTGAAAAATAACAGACTTATCACAAGGTGAAAATAAAGAAACAAAAATGAAAAAAAGAAAAAAAAGAAAATGCAGCTATCACATCTAAAGATTGGTAGGTTATAATATTATATTTTTTTGTTTTTGGGTTATTAACTCTTTAATAAAACACAGAAGCTAAATCTACTATTGTTTAATTCAGATACAGTAAGTACAGTACAGAGGATATTTTCCAGTCATTTGAGGTGTAAAAAGAGATTACCTTTCTTAAGTCCTGTCTCTGCGTGATGGAGGAACAGAGGAACATACCAAAGGCACAAAATAAACAGGCTGCTGTGGCAGCACACTCCCCATCTGGTGTCAGTAGATACCACTATTTAATAATGCTGTATATTGCAATGCATTGAGACAACAGTATAGCATATACCAACATGAGACACAACACCTCCAATTGTTTCCCAATTTGTTAATAGATATAATATTTCTTCAGCCATGTTATTGGTATTTTTTATATATTTGAAAATGTCATTGTTTCTTGCTGTGAATAATTACCTCATTCCCCAAAACATTAATTGGAAGCCAACAGAATCAACTAGTCAATGAGCTTCTCCAATATCTGCAATACACCCTGGACAATAGATGCAAGAACATAAGTAGAACAATTCTGGATAGGGCAGTATGAATTTAACTTTTTGCTTTTACCACTTGCAATCCAGGCTGGAAGACACCCTTCAATCCTGAAACTTGTCAGGCCATCTCCTCTCTAACCAATGGCCTTGCTGGATTGAAAAAGACCTGGGGATATTCGAGCTAACACTTTGTCTGAGCCTATCCTAAAAACTGTTAAAAATTATGACTATTTAGTACCCAGTGACTGTTGTCACAATGAACATTTTAATCAGAATTATATAAGTACAACATAGCATATAGGATGCAGGGGTTAGGACTATGTAATGTACAACAAAATGTATGTGATGCAGTGGTCAGAATCGTGTAATGTGCACTGTTCCCTTTCTTTTGCTCCTCACCTCTTGGGACCAAGCAGCTCCCTTTACCTGACTGCAATAAACTTGTGGCCAACCACCTGTTGCTTCGCATGTGCAGACCCCACTAGACAGACCCTTAAATAGGCTTCTTGCATGGGTGTTGTGGCTGGCATTTGGGATTGATATCCTTCTAAGTGCATGGCTGTTCTCAAGGGTGACAGCATGGCTGTGCAGCTGTCTATGACACATGTTACAGACCTGAGTGTGTTTATGGAAGATCCACTATTGGCTTGGAGCTAAGATTTGGAGCCTTATTGACGAGACACCAGATGAGGGGGACCATCTTGGAGGTTGCCTAGGATCACATATATGCGTGTTTGACCCTCTCCAATAAGGGGTCAACTACTTTGGATAAGAGTCTGTGTGTGGTGGTGGTAAAGTCTGGATCTATGTGTCCTGTCTAGCTACCATCTCCTTTAAAGCCAAAGGACTCCATATGTGCTATCTATTATCTCCATATTTTAGATTCTGTGTTATCACATCTTGCTGTTACTCCTCTTAGGATAATAGGCTTGATTTACACTGTATTCCCTTTATGATAAGTGCTGCATTTTATGTTTTCTATTGTGCAACATAGCATCAAACAGGTATTAAAGAATAGGTTCACTTTTTGTAACATGTTACACCCATATTCAAGGTGTAACATGTAACAAATGCACTGGCAACATAGCATCAAACAGGTATTAAAGAATAGGTTCACTTTTTGTAACATGTTACACCCATATTCAAGGTGTAACATGTAACAAATGCACTGGCCCATGCACTGGCCCCCACTCACCCCCCCCCCCAATCCCCCATTTTGACATCTCCCCCGCTAGCCAGAAAAAAAAGTGGTCACACGGCCCAGCCTTATCATCCATTCACAGTGTCATACAAGGTATGACAGCCTTTGCAGTGGACGGCTTGTAGTTCTCAAGAAATTTCACGGTGCTGTAATCACAAGTCACAAAAAAAGCACTTTGTAGCTGGATTAGCAGTGTAAAGAGCCTAAGAGATCTGCCTGCCACTAAGTGGCCAGTTCATAATGTCTCACCCAGCTAAAGCATGATTTCAATGCAGCAAAACTGAAAACACCAGGCTCCAACCCTAACACATTTTATAATCAGGGACTTTATCAAGGGGGTTCACCTTGATCCTTGACATCCCTTTGATAAAGCCCCTGAGGACGAAATGCATTGCGGAGCCTGGCACTGACAGGTAAGTGAACAAAACCTATAGCAGTTGATGCTATAAATTCAAGTAATCACAGATTTCTTGTTCTGATTGCAGACTAAATGCACAGAAAACCCATAATTGCTCTAAACCGCAGGCATTGAGAAATTAAACAAGAATCAAATTTACTAAAGGTCCCGGACTCAATAAAATACAAAAAGATTTTCTAGTTTAGAAGGAAGGTTACAGCTTTTTTGGTTAACACATATTTTATTCCAAAGTAAACCAACACGCTGATTTAATAAAAACACCATGCCATTTACAGAAGGTCTGTGAGCACCAATTATTAAAAAAATTGGCAAAACACCTGTCTTTGCCAAAAGCAGACATGCATTTACCTATTAAAAACTCAAATCTGGAGCCATTCCAATGTTGACAAGGTAAACCGCCTAACAAAGCCATGAGGCTTGAGCAGTTTCAGGTCACACACTTAAATACTTTCAATCCCAATTTTTGCATTTCATAGGTGGCCCAGAGAGAATCAGCACAACAAAAAGCATATCATATCAAACCATAATGTCCCTGTATCATTTTTATGAGTCCTCAGTATCTCATGAGTCAGTACAGAGTTAAGCCACAAGTCTTTTTTGTTATACTGAAATACAAATAGCCGCCACACTGGAAAAGTGATTAATTTGCATACACATCTGTTTCCCTGAGACTTTCTTACTTTTGTACTTCTCATCTCATAAAACGCACTTAACTGTCACAAATAAAAATTCCACTCTTTAGATCTGTTACAGCAAGATCAGCAATGTGGATATGTTCAGGGAAAAATAAAAAATGGTGAATACTAATATAAGCAAAAGAAACCTTCCGTCATATTTCATCCAACTGCTGCTTTGTTACCAGCAATAAAACTTTTTTTTTTTTTTAATATCTAGTCTTCTGCTTTGCAACAAGCTTTCAAGAGTCAGCCAAAAGGACAGTAATTAGAAGACATTATGCCGCAAATAAATGACTTGTTTAACTAAATCTACTCGGCTCGGCAAGACGTCCTGAAGACGACTTCATGTTTTTTTGGGTTTTGTTTTTTAAGCACACAATTAGAGCCTGAGGCTCTAATTGGCTTCAAAAAAGGGGTGAGCTCGGGCGCAGTATTCTGTTGTGTGACAATAGAAAACTAATATTTGCTATTGTCTTCCTGATACTCCTCCCAGCCAATCAGGAAGCGGTCCTGAGACCCGTCACCCAATTTGCCGAGAGGAGAAGCCACCCTATTGGTTGCAGAGGCAGGAGACACAGGGAAAGCCACCATGAAGCCCAGGAGGAGGAGACGCTGGGTGCCCCATCTAGAACGCTGCCCGCAACATAAATGGAGTAAGTGCGGGGCTGGTGACTGACCGGAGGGGTGCCTGTGGCCCGACCTACCGACCCCCCAAATAATATATACCACCAGCCGCCACTGTTCTTGTTTTAATAATGTTTGTTGGTACAGAAGAAAAAGAGTAACATACAAACACAGTAACCCTTGTAGAATAACCCCAGAGGGGAGGAGTGAAAAACAAAGTGCATAATAGCACGCCAGTTGCGTGGGGACACAGTCCATAATAGCTTGATAGGGAAAGCATCTAAAACAAAGATGATAAACATTTGATAAGGAGTCAGATATCTCAGCAAGTTAGGTGACAGAGTCCATTAAACTATGTGGGTTTGGACAGTAAGGCAACTATGGTAAATAAGGTTGACGATAGAATCCCACTGGCATTCTGGAAGCAAAATACATTTCTTATAATCTTAGTGAATTTGTGAAGCTCATAATGTTAGAAGTAGTTACAGGTTGGTCCACAATAGGGCTGATAGTTTAAAAATGGAAAAAAAATTAAATAAAAACAGCATTCTTACTTCTGGACATACTATGGACAGTATAGTCAGTCCTTTAACAGGTGACATACAACTCCAGAGAAGAGCCAGATTATCCCCTTATCCCCTAGGGTCCTGCAGATTAAGGGCACTGGCCCCAGGGGCAGATCTGCTGCTTGCACAGGTCCTGGGACCCATTACACATAGGGGCATTTACATTAAAAATAAATGCAATCAGGGCATATACACCAGTAACATGTAACAGTAGATTTTACAATGGTCATTAATGTTAAAAACGATTTACACTAAAAAGACTAGTAATCAGTATTACCCATGGATTCCCTGCAGTTTATCCTATGCCAATTACTGCATCGTTTTATAGAGTTTTATAGAGTTTCTCCCCTGATCATTGGTGATTTGATGACCAGTGGAGGAGAATTCAAGTAGGGTCTGGGGAACTTTTGTTTTTGGCTCCTTCTGTAATCAAGGGATCAGTGATTGTTTGGTTTGGTCTGTTTATGGTTTCACAGGCTGGGAGTTTGATTGCTTTCCAGACTAAAAAGAAAACAAATGAAGCCATCACAATAAAAAAATGAGAAGCTGCAATAAAATAAAATGTTTGCTTTTGCATACCTCCCAACTTTCGGAAATGGGAATGAGGGACACCTATTAGCAAAAGAATGTGGGCAAAAGACGCACCCTCTGACACGCCCCCAAATTGTAAAAAAAAAAGTTGGTTAAACACACAAGTATTTTTTTACCACTACTATTCCTTTATATTGGCTCTTGGAATTTACAAATGCAGCAATTTAGAAATTGGATGAAACGTTTAGCACTGGGATACACTTTTTGATAGATTAAAGCCCTGTACACACGATCGGTCCATCCGATGAGAAGGGTCTGATGGACCGTTTTCATCGGTTAACCAATGAAGCTGACTGATGGTCAGTCGTGCCTACACACCATCGGTTAAAAAAACGATTGTGTCAGAACACGGTGACGTAAAACACAACGATGTGCAGAAAAAAATGAAGTTCAATGCTTCCAAGCATGCGTCGACTTGATTCTGAGCATGCATGTATTTTTAACCGATGGGCGTGCCTACAAATGATCATTTTTTTGCTATTGGTTAGGAATCCATCGGTTACATTTAAAACAAGTTTGCTTTTTTTTAACTGATGGATAAATAACCGATGGCACCCACACACGATCGGTTTGGACTGATGAATACGGTCCATCAGACCATTCTCATCGGTTTAACTCAGGCATCCTCAAACTACGGCCCTCCAGCTGTTGCGGAACTACAAATCCCATGAGGCATTGTGAAACTCTGACATTCACAGACATGACTGAGCATGATGGGAAATGTAGTTCCTGAACAACTGGAGGGCCATAGTTTGAGGACCCCTGGTTTAACTGATCGTGTGTACGTGGCCTAATAGTGCATTTTATATACAACAATATAGATCAGACCAAAATGAGAGACAAATAAAGAGAAAAGAGGGGGACTTTGTTCCAAAAAGGAACCTCAAAATTAGTTGGGAGTTATATTTTGGGTTTAATACCACTTTAAACATTCATAGAGAGTGGTTTGCATCTTCTTCACTTTCAGTTAAAACTTTTACATGTTTGATCTTTGCCTCGCAGACACAGAAAAAAGCACAATTTATTAATAATGTGTCATTACAACACCAGCATCATTTACTAAATAAGTAATCTTTGTATAAAGTAGTATGCCCCTTGTTGAAGAGCTATGGCTAATGTGTCTGTAATAGGAAAGATGTTTTAAATGGCTTTTCTCTAGAGGACCCAAACTTTGTACAAACTCAATAGCCTTTTGTATTGACTATAAAAACAAAAGAGCTCTTGGTTGAAGTTTTATACTCACAGGATGTGTTCAATAATTTAATGGAATACAATGGACTAAAGATCAGCATTAGTGATGAGCGGAATACGCCATATTCGATTTCGCGATATTTCGCGAATATTTCGAAGAATATTCGCGAATATTCGTTAATATCGAATATTCGTGATATTTTATAAAAAAAAAAAAGAAAATTGCGAATTTTCGCCAATGCGAAATTTCGCGATTTTTTTTTTTTTATATAAAATATCACGAATATTCGATATTTACGAATATTCGGTATATTTTATAAAAAAAAAAAAAAACGAAATTTCACATATGCGGTCGCGAATATTCGTTAATATCGAATATTCGTGATATTTTATAAAAAAAAAATTGCGAATTTTCGCCAATGCGAAATTTCGCTAATGCAAAATTTCGCGATTTTTTTTTTTTTTTATAAAATATCACGAATATTCGATATTTACAAATATTCGCTATATTTTATAAAAAAAAATTGCGAAATTTCTTTTTTTTTTTTTTTTTTTTGCGAAATTTTAAAAATACGAATATTCGAAATAGCGATTATTCGCCACGATATTCGCGAATACTCGAATATGCAATATTCGTAGCGAATATTCGCAATGCGAATATTCGTGAGCAACACTAATCAGCATGCAAAGTAGTGCAGTATTTGAAATGGGAAATATAGATTTGACTTTTCTTCAACAGGACAGCAAAAACAATTTCCATTTAATATAAAAAAAAATACCCTTTCCCAAAAATTGTTTATTCACAGTATGATTATATTTAGCAGCCACTAATGTGAATGACACTGAATTCTAAAAGTAAAACAATTTTATAAAGTCAAAATACATAAGACCAGAGTCCTTGATAAAGTAAAACAATTTTATAAAGTCAAAATAAATAGGAAAGTACATCATATTTACTTGTTTTAAACTTTTTTGTATTTCCTCAGTTACTTTCTAGTTTTCATGCCTAGGTAAATTATGCCACACATCCAAGGAATCTTCTGGAGGGGAGGGAGGGCTCTCAGCACAGCTGAATTCCAGGGAATACATGTTACATTAATCATTTGCCCTTACTCAAGATGGCCACAGTCAGAAATGACAGAGGGTGTTTTTTAAAAAGATTTCTCAGCAAAATAAAGCATAGATGGGTGAGTTTGCTTTGAATATTAAAATTGAATGGTATAGCATTTTTGGTTTGTAATGCTCAGATGCCACGCAGTTCCACTCTAGATTAAAGTCTTTATATTTTTGCAGCTGCAGCACCTACTGAAAGTCAATTTGATCTCTAAGAGAAAGCTGCAGACAGTTGTGAGGGAAACTGATGTATTGGTAACCGCGTCAAGGGGTTTTCTGCATGATTAACTATTTTACTGCATGTGCTGTAACTGTTATAGCTCAACAGATGTATACAAACCCATGGCCATTATTGGGTTTGGTTACTTTTATGTATACAATGCAAGGACAAATGAAGAGGTTAAATCTAAAATATGGATAACAAATGGCAATAGAAAGTTGGCATGGGTTCTAATCCTTCCATACGCTATCCAAAAAAAAGGTTTCTGGCTGTACATTATTATTATTATTATTATTATTATTATTATTATACAGGATTTATAGAGCACCAACAGTTTACTCAGCACTTCACAAGGTGGAGGGGGGACAGTACAATTACAATACAGTTTAATACAGGAGGATCAGGAGAGCCCTGCTCATGGAGCTAACAATCCAAAGGGAGGGGGAGGTAGTATACAAGATAATAGCTGCGGGGGGAACATCTAATGGAGGTGACTCAGGTACAGTTCTTATGTGGAGGTGGGGTAGGCTTCCCTGAATTTTTAGGGATAGTCTAAAGGCGGACAAGGCAGGAGCTGTCCAGACAACTGGGGCAGGGAGTTCCAGAGGATGGGAGAGGCTTTGGAAAAGTTCTGGAGGCGAGCATGGGAGGAGGTAACAAGGGAGCTAGCGAGCAGGAGATCTTGCGAGAAGCAGGAAAGACGATTTGGGCAATATCTACTGATGAGGTTGGTGATGTAGCTGGGGGCGATGTCATTAGTCAGGAAGGGGTAAGATGTAGCCAGTGACTGGATGTGGGGCTGTAGGAGAGGTCAGAGTCTAGGATTACACCCAGCACCTTGGCCTTGGCCCAGAGACAGTGGTACCCCAAAGATATTGAGAGGGTAAAAGTGAGGGAGATGTACAGGTTGTGTGGTGGAGAGGGTCGGGTAAAAAAACAAGAGTTTGAAGGGAGAGGGTGTTATTGCAAATAAGAAGATTAATATGAGCATGTTGGAAGGTGGAGGGAGGGGGGAAAAAGATGAAAGGGAACTTCCAGACAACTTGGTGTGGAGTTGTACCCAAATTGGCTAGAAGTTAATGACAATATAATGTATTAACAACATTTTGTCTTCAACGTATTAACCTGACTCAGTGCCGGGACAAGGTAATCCGGTGCCTAGGGCGAAGGTTCCCTAACAGCGCAGGTGGATCAGAAGGAGGGGTAGGGTCAATGACACACGCAGCGCACCTCACTAAAACATGTAACGTGCAAGTTTAACAGTGGTACTTATTCTATCTCACATGAAATATGGCGAAAATGTCCGTGTATCAGTGTGTAGCGGGGGTATTTTTGCCTCTAAATCTCGTGCTAATATTGTGTAATGATATTTCATGACTATTCATTGGCCACCATGTAGTGGCCAAAATGTGAAATGGACTCCAGTTATGGTTTTATTGTTTTTTTCAAGAACATGTGAGGGATTATGCAAATAGCCTACCCATGAACACTCGGGGCTGAAGTGCATGCTGAGAAGGAGATAAAAAGCCTTGTGGTGGCCATTTTAGGTCTTTGGCTGCTGGGACACATGGCCTGCCATTCAAAACGCCCAGGTGTGAATACAGCCTTAGGGCTCATTCCCATGTAGGGTTGGGGGTGGTAAAACCCTGCGGTTGAGTTTATCACACCCAATCCCTACCCCCTTTAGCTGCTGAGGCAGCAGCCAAAGATGTGCACATGCTGCAGCAGGAATCAAGCACCCTGTTGCTTTTGGTGAGTGCTACAGCCTGCCAGTCACAACCTATTCAAGTACATAGGGCCTTTCTGCAAGCGTGCCACAACTGCATGCTTCTTCAGGGCCCAGGTGGTGAAAAAGCAACACAACGCTGCCTGTTTTAATCCCTTGATTACTGCACAAGGTTGCAGGGCACTTTCAGCGTGGCCTCATTCACTTGAATGGGTCATGCTTTCAAACTGATGTGCTGCGGTTTACCCACACCGCGGGTGCAGCGCAGTGCATTTGCAACTTTCCTGTGTTAGCTCACATGAATTACAGCATAAAAAATGACTCATACAGAAGAGAAGGGAAGGAGAAAACTCAGCAGCATGGAGACTACGGAATGCCACTAGGGACAAACTAGACAGGCATTAAAGAGACAGTACATAATAATAAAAACAATATCATGCAACATGACACCGCCGACTGTATCACAGGAGTGCGCCTGCAAGAACTAACCCATATGTGAGAGAGCTCACATCCATATTTAGTACTATAACATTTAACTGGCTGCTTGCTTCTGCTTGGGCTTGGCACAGTGGCAAACACACATGCACAACATGATGATCAATCATGGTCATCAATCATACCTGCTAGTGTGTAATCCCTGCTGGCTGCTTCTTCTTTTTCTGGTGGTGGTGGTGACGTCACAGTCTCAGACCCGTGCTCCTGGCCTGGGGGAGATGCCGGCCGCTCACAGAGGGTCTCTTCTCCTTACATGTCACTGTCCCCAGCGGAGTGTTTCCTTACATCTCAGGTGTCACTGTCCCTAGCGGAGGTCTTCCCTACATCTCAGGTGTCAATGTCCCTAGCCAGCGGAGTGCTTCCTTACATCTCAGATGACACTCACTGTCCCCAGTGGAGTGTTTCCTTACATCTCAGGTGTCACAGTCCCCAGCCAACGGAGTGCTTCCTTACATCTCAGGTGTCGCCCCCCACATTAGAGCCCTTCTATATCCCAGCAGCAGTGTCTCCTCCGCCATTATTGAAGGCTGAGGGGGAACAAATTAGAGGCAACCATTTTCCAGAAGACCACAGACGAGTTATGAACAAAAAGGAAGCCTGCCAAGTGGCTACATCAGAAATTAAGCGGCGGTACCGCCCACCCGCCACCCCTTTCCACATCATAATACAATATTTCATTACAGTGCGGTGGCGGCTGCGAAAGCCAAGACGTCGTCGCAGGGGCGGCGCCGCCCCTTCACCCACTGCCTCCCTGAGGCCTGGCCTTGTGAGAAATCCAGTGACTAGCAGTGACTAGCAGTGACTACCGTGTATCCATCCAGTGCAGAGAAATGCCAATTATCACACTATGGGCAAGATTTTTAGACGAGTTACGCCGGAATTTTGCTTAGATATGAGCGACGTAAGTCTCTCACGCCGTCGTATCTTAGTTGCATATTTACGCTGGCCGCTAGGTGGCGCTTCCATCAATTTACACGTTGAATATGCAAATGATCTAGATACGCCGATTCACGAACATACTTGCGCCTGGTCATCGTATTTTACGTTGTTTGCGTAAACGTAAAGTTACCCCTGCTGTATGAGGCGTAACTTTGCGTAGGTAAGAATTAGAAAGATTACCCATAAAGAAATGGGATAGGGGTTAAGGATTCTTAATAGTGCATCAGGGATGGGTGATAAACATATCTATGAGTCTGATCAAGCCTCTAAATATATTGGATCTTAGACACATTCAATGTTTTTGAAAAAATAACAAAGATTTATTCATACACAAAATACATAAACATTATACAAAATTTTAAAAAAACATTCATATTAGAAGAGAGAGTGTTAAAACTGCAGAAAAACTGCAAACCGTCTTCTGAGGTCCAAACGTGTTTCGGGTTCGACTAGTTTCGCCCAGAAGAGGTAAGGCATACGCAATGTTAAGTATGGACGTCGGGACAGCGTCAAATTTTCAGTTTTTTTCGTTGTTTGCGTAAATCGTTTGCGAATAGGGCTGTGCGTAAGTTACGTTCACGTCGTAGGCAGTTTGACGTATCTTAGGCATACTATCCAATGCATGCGCACTGGGATTCTGTTCGTTAGTTAGTTGCGCCGTTCGTTAAAAACGTCAAATACGTGGGCTCACGAGTAATTTACATAAAACACGCCCACCACCGCCAAATTTGAATTAGGCGCGCTTACGCCGGGACATTTACTCTATGCCGCCCTAACTTAGGACGCAAGTGCTTTGAGAATACTGCACTTGTGTCCAAAGTTGCGGCGGCGTAGAGTAAATATGAAACGCTACGCCCCGCTGCTAGATACGCCAAAATACGAGAATCTGGCCCTATATGTGAATGAGCCCTTTATGTAGAGTAATGTTAAATAGAAAAATATTCTTTTTTTTTCTAGGCTGGCTGTTTTTTTTTCTTTCTTTTTTTCTTTTTTTTATACCATATAATCTTTTTTTCCAGCCAATATAGCCCTGAATATGTCCTTATCTGATTAATTTCAAATTGTCACCACTTACCATCTTCAACTATAAAGAACATCGTAGATGATGTAATACCTGCTGGACAAAATGTGTTTGAACTGAATCCACAACATCCTGAAGACATGTCACCCTAAGAAAGAATATGTGCGTGTTTATAGGCAGCTATATGTAAATCATTAGTAACATACAGTATAGTACCCAGTGGCGGCCCCCTCCCCCAAAGCCAGTAAACACAGGAAGGAGGAAGTGATGTGATCTCTCCCTCTGCGGTTTTTTCAACCACCGCTGAGGAGAGATCACATCTCACAGTAAGTGTACACAACACTACACTGACACCAGGACATGTAGGCACATTAACCCCTTGCAATCACCCCACCCCCCTCCTCCCTGTCACAGTGTCACTGAATGCAGTGATTATATGTATGATCACTGCAGTTAGTGTCAGTGTGACAGGCAGTCAGTGTTAGGTTCAGGGTAGCCCCCGTACCCCCCCTAATAAAGTTTTAACCCCTTGATCACCGCCCTAGTTAACCTTTTCACTCCCTATTGCCAGCGTCACTAAGCGATCATTTTTCTGATCGCTGTATTAGTGTCGCTGTTCCCGCTAGGTAGCTAATTTTTTTTTTATTGCGATTTTTTTTTACTAAAGACATGTGGCTAAATAAATTTTGGCCTAAATGTTTGACTAAAATTTAGTTTATTTGATTTTTCTTATAACAAAAAGTAAAAAATATTGTTATTTTTTCAAAAATGTCGTTCTATTTTTGATTATAGCGCAAAAAATAAAAATCGCAGAGGCGATCAAATACCACCAAAAGAAAGCTCTATTTGTGGGAAGAAAAGGACACAAATTTTGTTTGGGAGCCACGTCGCACGACCGCGCAATTGTCAGTTAAAGCGACGCAGTGCCGAATCGCAAAAAGGGGCCTGGTCATTTACCTGAATTTTGGTCCGGGTCTTAAGTGGTTAAGAAAAAAAAAAGTCCTTTAACAGCACTACTATGCTCAGGATGGGCGCCGGTCACAGTGCACTGCTATAGCGTCATTGAAGCGTCATGCCAATGCAAGCAGGCAAGACGCTTCATTTGCAGGTTTTTTTTAAGCTCTTTGGCTATGTGCTATGCGCCATGAGCCAATCACTCTCCAGAGTCTCCACAGTCTCCACTCTAATTGGGTCTTGCTGCTTCCTCTCTGCCAAAGGAAATGGGCGGTGCTTTCCCCAGGGCAGTGTTACTTTCGGTTTTGGCTCCAGGAGGAATCTAAGGTAGGAAACTTATTAAATTACTTTATTTGTCTCATTGTCTGTCCTGTCCACCCCATCCATGTCCAGTGTCTATATATCTGTCTGTCTATCTTTCTATCTATCTATCTATCTATCTATCTATCTATCTATCTATCTATCTATCTATCTATCTATCTGTCTATCTATCTATCTATCTGTGTATCTGTCTATGCTATCTATGCTATCCATCTATCTATCTATCTATCTATCTATCTATCTATCTATCTATCTATCTATCTATCTATCTATCTATCTATATCTGTATCTATCTCTGTGTGTATCTATCTCTGTATCTATCTCTGTGTGTATCTATCTCTGTATCTATCTCTGTATCTATCTCTGTGTGTATCTATCTCTGTATCTATCTCTGTATCTATCTCTGTGTGTATCTATCTCTGTATCTATCTATCTATCTATCTATCTATCTATCTATCTATCTATCTATCTATCTATCTATCTATCTATATCTATCTATCTATCTATCTGTATCTATATCTATCTATCTATCTATCTATCTATCTATCTATCTATCTATCTATCTATCTATCTATCTATCTATCTATCTATCTAATTATCTATAGCTCTACTTATAGCTCTGTCTCTCTCCCCCTCCCTCCATCTATCTATCTGTTTAATTATCTATCTATCTATCTACAGCTCTATCTCTCTATCTATAGATCTATCTATCTATGTCTCTCTCTCTCTTTATCTATCTATCTGTCTGTCTATCCAATTATCTATCTATCGGAAAATCTGTCTATCTATCTGTCTGTCTGTCTTTCTGCAGGTCCCATTGTCTGCGAGAGACGTTGGCCAAACAAAATGGAGCACCAGCCGCCACTGATAGTACCTGACTCTGTCTTTTTCTGCCAAGTGGTTACAATAGAAATTGAGTAGCGGTACCGCCCACCCACCACCCCTTTCCACAACATGACAGACAGACCAGGGGTGGGGGGTGGGCGGTGCAGCAGCTCAATTTCTATTGTAGCCACTCGGCAGGCTCCCTTCTCGTTTGACTAGTTTGAGGTCTTCTAGAAAATAGCTGCCGGCGGAGACATTATCTCCACCAGCCGCAGACCTCCAGTGGCGGCGATGGGTGGCGAAAATTAGTACATTACAGTGCGGCGCCGCCCCTTCACCCACTGCCGCCCCGAGGCCTGGCCTCGATGGCCTTGTGGGAAATCCAGCCCTGGCCACGATCTACAGGTTGCTCAGGATGGGCGCCGGTCACAGTGCACTGCTATAGCGTCATTGAAGCGTCATGCCAATGCAAGCAGGCAAGACGCTTCATTTGCAGGTTTTTTTTAAGCTCTTTGGCTATGTGCTATGCGCCATGAGCCAATCTCTCTCCAGAGTCTCCACAGTCTCCACTCTAATTGGGTCTTGCTGCTTCCTCTCTGCCAAAGGAAATGGGTGGTGCTTTCCCCAGGGCAGTGTTACTTTCGGTTTTGGCTCCAGGAGGAATCTAAGGTAGGAAACTTATTAAATTACTTTATTTGTCTCATTGTCTGTCCTGTCCACCCCATCCATGTCCAGTGTCTATCTATCTATCTATCTATCTATCTATCTATCTATCTATCTATCTATCTATCTATCTATCTATATATCTATCTATCTATCTATCTATCTATCTATCTATCTATCTATCTATCTATCTGTGTATCTATCTATCTATCTATCTATCTATCTATCTATCTATCTATCTATATCTGTATCTATCTCTGTGTGTATCTATCTCTGTATCTATCTCTGTATCTATCTCTGTATCTATCTCTGTATCTATCTCTGTGTGTATCTATCTCTGTATCTATCTCTGTATCTATCTATCTATCTATCTATCTATCTATCTATCTATCTATCTATCTATCTATCTATCTATCTATCTATCTATCTATCTATGTGTGTCTATCTATCTATCTGTATCTATATCTATCTATCTATCTATCTATCTATCTATCTATCTATCTATCTATCTATCTATCTATCTAATTATCTATAGCTCTACTTATAGCTCTGTCTCTCTCCCCCTCCCTCCATCTATCTATCTGTTTAATTATCTATCTATCTATCTACAGCTCTATCTCTCTATCTATAGCTCTATCTATCTATGTCTCTCTCTCTCTCTCTTTATCTATCTATCTGTCTGTCTATCCAATTATCTATCTATCGGAAAATCTGTCTATCTATCTGTCTGTCTGTCTTTCTGCAGGTCCCATTGTCTGCGAGAGACGTTGGCCAAACAAAATGGAGCACCAGCCGCCACTGATAGTACCTGACTCTGTCTTTTTCTGCCAAGTGGCTACAATAGAAATTGAGCAGCGGTACCGCCCACCCACCACCCCTTTCCACAACATGACAGACAGACCAGGGATGGGGGGTGGGCGGTGCAGCAGCTCAATTTCTATTGTAGCCACTCGGCAGGCTCCCTTCTCGTTTGACTAGTTTGAGGTCTTCTAGAAAATGGCTGCCGGCGGAGACATTATCTCCACCAGCCGCAGACCTCCAGTGGCGGCGATGGGTGGCGAAAATTAGTACATTACAGTGCGGCGCCGCCCCTTCACCCACTGCCGCCCCGAGGCCTGGCCTCGATGGCCTTGTGGGAAATCCAGCCCTGGCCACGATCTACAGGTTGCTGACCCCCGCTTTAAAAGGAAGCGATAGATCCTACTTCATTTTAACTCAAAATGTATTTAACAGTTTTTGGAAAAAATTAATCTTGTATAAAAGAAACCTAAGTAGCTATAATGTTATCAGTTAAAGTGTGTACTATTTATACACATATTTAGAAAGCAGATGCAATAAATGCAAAGACATATGAGGCTATTTTAGATGAGCTGACATGCATTTACTTGAAGAGATTGCACATGCAATACAGCTGCTGAATAAAATAGTTTTCAGTCTGTGAGCTTACTTGTGTGGATAATGTGCAAGTGGCTCTGATTTCAAATGGAGGTGATTTAAAAAAAATCCAATTTGTTATTAAAAAACAAAAAGTGTTATATACAGTAATTGAATCACAAGGGCAGTCCAGTGGAATGCCTAGGTGCACTGTGTCTGCATATCTGCATGTAGTTCCAATGACAGCAAACTTCTCAGGGTGACATTGCTGCTCCTGCATAGACACACAAGGGAGCAGTGTCACCCTTAGGCAGGAGGTCTCTTACTGCAGAATAAATGTGACAACTCTAAGGCCTCGTACACACGAGGCAATCTATTTGTTCAAATCGGTCGGACCGACCGATTTGAACAAATCTGTTTGTTAGGATTTTGGTTTGCTCGCGTGTACACACGAGCAAACCAAAATCCCCGCCAGCAGACGGCGCGCTGACGTGTCGGTGACGTGGCGGTGACGTTGACGCCGCCACGTCACCGCACCAGGAAGTAAAACACTTCCGCGCATGCGCCGAATCCATTCAGCGGCGGTGCGAGACGACATGTCTGCTGGTAAGTGTACTAACCAGCAGACATGTCGGGCGGACGGATTCCCACCCGATAGATTTAAAAGCATGCTTTGAAATCTGTCGGGTGGCCAAATCCGTCGGCTCGCCCGTACACACGATCAAATCTGTCTGCTGGGACGGTCTAGCAGACCGTTTCCAGCAGACAGATTTGATCGTGTGTACGAGGCCTAAGAAGAAAACGTCTACAGTACAAAACAAGTTCCTATTAAGTCAATAGTAGCAGATTTGAATTATATGAGTTTGCCTATGTAGCAGAATATTTAACCTCTTCCAGTCTAATGAGAACCTTTGAAGCCATAGACCACTGATATCCTTCAATATGTAGTGGGTTGGTAAAAGTCATTGGGCGCCAGACACTTCTTGGATGCAAAAGAGGTTTTATTTATTTTAACAGTCCTTTTATATTTTGCAAGGGCTGGGGCCAGGACAGCCTTAAGTAGTTGCAATTTCAATTGGCAGACTCAATAGGAGGACAGCCTTACAGGGAAAGGCCTCAGTAATGTACAGGTTTGCTGTCCCCTAAGGCAAAAGTATTTAACTGCCCTTGCCTTATGGAACCATACTAGGCCACATGCCCTCAACATGTGATTTGGCCACAATCTGTGTAATAATATAAACATATATATCATTGTCTTATGATTTTGATCAACATATCATAACTGGTTCAATGGTGTATATTTCCCAACCATGACTTGCTGGTGTGTAAAAATACACCAACAAGGAACGAACAAAAAAATATTGTAAAACTGAGTATTTAATGAAAAATACATTTTCTGGTCCTAGTTATACCTTGCCACTATAAGTTTTATAGATATTTCAACCTACTAAAAACATGTCTTCAGGCCTACTCCAGAGCCTCTCCCATTCTCTGGAACTCTCTACCTTAATCTGTCTTACCCTGGCTGCCTTTAGGCGATCCCTGAAAACTCATCTTTTCAGAAAAGCCTATTACGCCTTTATCACTTCCATCAGCTCATCCCCCACAGTTATAACCTTTTGTACCACTTGCCCCACCCTCTTGGATTGTAAACTCTCATGGGCCCTCTTAAATCTCTTGTATTGTATTATAGCTGCACTGTCTCCCTTGTATATTATAAAATGCTAGGTAAACTGTTGGCGCTATATAAATCTTGTATGTTAATAATAAAAATGTCCAAGTCTGTGTGATCACAAGCTAAATTGGAACTATAGGCAAAGTTTTTTTTTTTTTTTTCATTTTGGATAGAGTAAGGGAGGGTAATAACGCCTGTCAGATTTTTTTTCGACACCTGTGTCCCATTGAGGAGATTTTCCTTCATTTCCTGCTCCATTGCCACAACAGGAAATGACAAGAAATCACTAAAAATAATGGGAATCCTTTGGGGACCTCCAGTTCAACAGAACTAGTGTACCCATTGAAAGTTTTCTCCTCTATTACTTTTCTGGGGACAAACCAAAATGTTCTTTTACTTTAACTTTCAATGATAATTGTAAACAAGACAAATAGAGAAGGAGGATCTCCATAACGGGACACAGACAGTAATAATAACCAAAAAGCCTTCTAATTCTTCTCCACTCTATCCAAGACTAAAAAAAAAAGTTTTGCCTTTAGTTATACTTGAACTATACTGTAAATAAACTCTATTATGGAAAGTGTATTTTTACAATAAATTATGTAATTCTTTCTGCAGTCCTATTGAAGAAAAGTCAAATCTCATATATTCCACTAAATTATTGAACACATCTTGTGCACATGAAATTTCAACAGAGAGATCTTAAGTATTTATAGTCAATACAACAGACTTTTGAGTTTGTGCAAAGTTGGGGTCCCCTAGAGTGATGTTATTTAAAATATCTTTAGTATTACAAATACATTGGTCATATCACAAGGAACACATTACTAGCTGCTTATCCGCAGGAATATTTAGTAAATTATGGAGGTTTTGTAATGACACATCATTAATAAACTGCCTTTTACTGCAAGAGGACCCATTTACACTGTTTTGTTTTAATGCACACATTGCAAAGCACTAAAATAGGTCTTCATCTTCCCCATAATAAAACAGTGTTTGTTTTCATCTGAGTGCTGCATTGCAGTGTGCTTTTGAAACACTTAAGCCCCGGACCAATATACTGCTAAATGCCCAAAGGCGTTTTTACAATTCGGCACTGCGTCGTTTTAACAGACAATTGCGCGGTCGTGCGACGTGGCTCCCAAACAAAATTGGCGTCCTTTTTTTCCCACAAATAGAGCTTTCTTTTGGTGGTATTTGATCATCTCTGCGGTTTTTATTTGTTGCGCTATAAACAAAAAAATAGCGACAATTTTGAAAAAAATGCAATATTTTTTACTTTTTGCTACAATAAATATCCCCCAAAAACATATATATATACATTTTTTTATACTTTTTTCCTCAGTTTAGGCCGATACGTATTCTTCTACCTATTTTTGGTGTTCGTCTTTTTTGTCGCCCCCCCCCTCGTGATCGCTCCCAGCCAATCCCCTGAGCCTCCGCCGTGTCACTTCCTCTGCCTGTGTAATGTAAACACTGGCAGAGGAAGTGATGTGAGCTCTCCTCTCTGCGGTATTTTCAATCCACCAAGAGGAGAGAAGACATCACAGTAAGTTGCACCAACACCACACTGACACCACACACATAGGCACACTTAATCGCTTCCGATTACCCCCCCCCCCCCAGCCCTCTGTCACAGTGTCACTGATTGCAGTGATCATATATTTACTGATAACTGCATTTAGTGTCAGTGTGACAGTTACTGTGACAGGCAGTTAGTGTTAGGTCCAGAGTAGCCCCGTACCCCCCTAATAAAGTTTTAACCCCTTGATCACCGCCCTAGTTAACCCTTTCACCCCCTATTGCCAGCATCACTAAGCGATCGTTTTTCTAATCGCTGTATTAGTGTCGCTGTTGTCGCTAGGTAGCTCTTTTTTTTTTTTTTGCTCTTTTTTTTTTTTACTAAAGACATTTGGCTGAATACATTTTGGCCTAAATGTTTGACTAAAATTTAGTTTATTCGATTTTCTTATAACAAAAAGTAAAAAATATTGTTTTTTTTTCAAAAATGTCGCACTATTTTTGTTTATAGCGCAAAAAATAAAAATCGCAGAGGCAATCAAATACCAACAAAAGAAAGCTCTATTTGTGGGAAGAAATTCTGTTTTTGTTTGGGAGCCACGTCGCACGACCGCGCAATTGTCTGTTAAAGCGATGCAGTGCCGAATTGTAAAAACGCCTCTGGGCATTTAGCAGCATATTGGTCCGGGGCATAAGTGGTTAACAGTCCACACCAGTTCTAAATTAAAAATGCACATCAATTTGCATGTCAACCTACAAAGGAAAAGCAAGTTGAACTGGCTAACACTACAAAAAAATGCACGTCATCTACTCACACAACTGTTTAAAAACAGTGGGACAGATTCAGGTAGAGCAGAGCATCTTTGAGTAACGCATCTCATTTGCGTTACGCTGCTGAAATTTTAGGAGCAAGTGCTGTTATTCAGGAAGCACTTGCTCCTAAAGTTGCGGCAGCGCATCACAAATGAGCTGGCGGAATTCAAATTGGGCGGGTACGGGGCGTGTAGTATTCTAACTAAGCGTGATCCCGCCGCCAACGTACTGCGCATGCGTCGAGTGTCCAAACATCCCCGTGCGCATGCTCCAAATTCTGTGAATGAACGTCAATGACGTCACATTCCCATTCATGAACTTTTTACGCAAGCGACGTGATTTTTTTTTTTCCCGACGCGATGACGACGCCTATACCTAACATAGGATACTCCAACCCCATGTAGGTATATCTATGCGCCGCGTATCCCGTCCGGAAACGTCGTACCGTCATTGCGTCGCGCCGGAATTCGATCGTGAATTGCCGATTTCCGCTCATTAACATATTTTTTCAGCGTAAATCGACGGGAACGCCCCCGGCGCCATTTTTAAGTTGAAGTAACGATGCGATGGCGAAACTCAGTTACGCTGCTCGCATCGGAGCTTCAACCCGGCGTTTCTTGTTTTCTGGTTACAGAAAACAGAAACGCCGGCTCAAAGTCACAGTTAGGCTGGCGGATCACTGGATCCGCCAGCCTAACTGTTCCTGAATCTGGCCCTGTGTGTTAGAAATTCTGGCCCAGATTCACAGAGCGATTACGCCTGCGCAACAGGAGATGCACGTGCGTAAGTCTAAATGTGCGCGTGCGTTTCAATGCACGGCATCCCCGAAACGAGATACGCAAAAAATCTACTTTTTTGTCCAGCGTAATTTCGTTAGACAGGCAAATCCGTCCGCGCAAAACTGCGCTAGACAGACCATTGATTTGCTAGTCAAATATGCTAATGAGGGACTTACAGGGATCCACAAAAGAACGTTGGGGCAGCGCAGGCTACGCGCTGTGCGCAACAGCAAAATGTCCTGTCTAAAATTAGACCATATAAAAGCTGGTCTAAAAAGAGAAAAAAAGTCTACATGTTAGATAAAGCAACACTGTTAGTGAGGAGCTCAGCAGTCACACGTGTTGCACAACAATCTGTATGCCAACATGCCAGGGGCATCGTCGCGCATAGCTATACTACTGACTTTAGATGAACAAAGAAGGATGAGGGCACGGAGGATGGCACTAAGGAGGGCACGGGAGAGGATATACCGCACCCGCATAGACCTCTTTGGCATGAGTGATTCTGAGGTGTATCGCATCTTCAGATTCACCCCTTATGCCATCCTGGAATTAACCACAACCCTGCAGGAGGACATCACCAGCCCAACACAACGCTCACATGCAGTGCAGCCACTGGTCAAGGTCATGGCAACACTCCATGTCCTTGCCAGTGGCTCTTTTCAAAGAACAAGTGGAGTGGTGGCTGGGATGTCACAATCCTCCATGAGCAGATGTGTGCACCAGGTTGTCCCAGCAATCCTCAGACGCATGGCCAACCAAATCATCAAACCCACCACTGAGGACCTGCGGCTGAAGGCAATGACAGATTTCTACAGAATTGCCAGATTCCCACGCACCATCGGGGCCATTGATTGCACACATGTGTCACTCCAGCCCCCCCATGAGACAGAGCACATGTACCGCAATCGGAAGCATTGGCATTCCATCAACGTACAGGTGATAGTCGATGCCCAAGGCCTCATATGGCACGTCCGTGCCAAACACCCAGGGTCCAGCCATGACAGCTACATCTACAATCAAAGCCACATCCGAATGGAATTCGATCAGAACGTGTATGGGGCCACCTGGCTGGTTGGTGAGTGAAATGGGTGGCAGGCATGACTGTACCCCCCCATGATGCACACATCACAAGGGGCACATGCATGACTAACATCCTCCTGTCTTTTCCCTTACAGGTGACTCTGCATATCCACTGGGACCCCATCTCATGACTCCTATCCGGAACCCCCAAACCCCAGGAGAGGAAAGATACAATCAAGCACATGCCCAAACACGAGCAGTGGTGGAGCGCACCTTTGGCCTCCTAAAGTCACGTTTCCGATGCCTGGATAAGTCTTGGGGTACCCTCTTGTATTCCCCAAACTTTGTGTGCCATATCATCGGTGCATGTTGCATGCTGCACAACTTCGCAGTGAGAAAGGGCCTGCAGATTGACCTACGTGATGACCTAACCCCTGAACCAGACAATCCCCCCCTAACCGAGGTTACCCCGTCTTCTGAGGAAAGAGCAGCCAGGAGACAGCTCACATTGGGCATCTTTGCACGTTAAACACACACATTAATCATGGCACAATGAGAATGCATGCATGCACACCACTGTGGTCCCTAGCACACACACCCCACATCCTCATCAAATTGGATTGGCACCAGTCCACCATGCAGGACTTGTGAGCAGCAACGCCACGCCAAGGCTCCAATTATGTCACTGAACATTCATACACCATTCACACGGACCTGGGGATCACTTCTCCCTGGTCCTGGGAAACCCTTCTCCACCAAAATTGAGGGTGACACCCCTTTTCCGGCAGGAATGTCACCCCCACATTCAAACAGCATTCACAACCCTATCTCTACAGCCTTGTAAAACTCAGAGATAAAAACTGAGTGAGAAGAGCGCTGAAACCTGATTGGAGGGAAGGGTCACACGCCCTTCCTCAAAGCACACCAAAACAATGCAGAGCTGAGGATAATATTCACAGGCTGTGTGCTGAAGCTCCTCCGCCCATCACCTTTTTATCTCTTGGTGTCAGAAGTGACTCATAGAGACACGTACATAGTATAGAAGGATGTACTTTGTTCATATTTCATGTCTTAGGCCGCGTACACACGATCAAATTTGTCCGCTGAAACTGGTCCGATGGACCGTTCCAGCAGACAAACCCGATCATGTGTATGGGCTAGCGGACATGTTTGTCCAGCGGACAAATTTCAAAGCATGCTTTAAAATTTGTCCGCCGGAGACATGTCCGTCGGATATGTCCGCTGGTTTGTACACTAACCAGCGGACATATCTGCCCGCACATGCGTCGAATGAATTTGACGCATGCGTGGAAGTTTTTCACTTCCTGGTTCGGTGACGTGGCAGCGTCAACGTCACCGCCACGTCACCGCGCTGTCTGCCGGCGGGGATTTTGATCCGATGGTGTGTACACGCCATCGGACCAAAATCCGATGAGACATGTCCGCTGCAAACGGTCCGTCGGACATGTTTGAGAGGACATGTCTCATCGTGTGTACGCGGCCTTAGATTTACAACCACTTTAACGCATTCAATAACATGCAATCAATGTTATTATTAATTAATTAATTCTAGCATCACTAACACAACATGGTCAGATCTAGGGGGGTGCTGATTTCGCTGATCTCCTTCTCCCATCCTTGAACTGCAAATAGTCTGGCAACAGCAGAATTAACTCATGCTCCCTATACAGCACATAGCTAAAATCAAATGCCCTTACACACAACCAGAATCTGCACATTGTGTAGTTGGCTACTGTTGCTGCACTGCTGAGTGAGTGAATAACTTGTATAGCGCTACAAATGCAAATTAAAGCGCCTCAAGGCGCTTTTTTCTATCTGGTGTCGTCCTTATCCTTCAAAAGATGTGGGTCTTAAGTTTTTTCCTGAAGGCCCAATGGTTTTCCTCTATGCGGATGTTCGTTGGTAGAGCGTTCCTTAGCCATGGTCCTTGGACTGCAAATCTTCATTCTCCCTTCGATTTGTAGTGGGACTTGGAGATGTGGAGGAGGTTTTGATTAGACGATCGGAGAGTGCGATTGGGGGGGTGTAATGTTTTATTTTCTCGCATAAGTATTGAGGAGCCTTTCCTTGTGTGCATTTGTGGGTAAGACAGAGGGTCTTGAATGTGACCCTATCCTTTACTGTTAGCCAATAAAGGGTCCTCTGGGATGGGGTGACGGACTCCGAGTTTCTTTTTCCCATTACCAGCCTGGCTCTCATGTTCTGGAAGACTTGTAAATGCGAGATATGGAATTTTGGTAGTCTTAAGTAGAGGGAGTTTGAGTAATCGATTTGAGAATTGATGATTTTTTACTACCGATGTATCCTCTTCTGGGATGAAGGGGATGAGTCTACGCAGGAGGCGGAGAAGGTAGTGGGATCCGTTGACTACTGATCCTATTTGCTCATCCATCGACATCTCTGAGTTTCCTCTGATCATCTGAAAGTTTATGATTTTGGGAATGCAAGGTGTTTGATTTTTCTTTGGTTGAAATCAATTGACGTATGCCTTTTGTCAGCCTTATTAGCTATGTAGAAAGTTCGTTTCCTAAAATTTACTTATGGCTCAATAGAAAAGTTTCTACAAATATTCCTGTTTTCTCACCCTCTGTCACACATCTTTAGTGCCTCTTCTGTTTTCCGTTTTCTCTAGATAAGCTCATTCTCTATGCCTTTGTGTTCTAAGGCAAGAAGAACTAAAGAGAACCATCTGCTCTTTTATATCTTGTTATTGTTTGATCTAAAGGGAATAATTATATCTGTGTCTATTACAGTGCTAAGCCTGTTGTCATATGCTGCTGTCATAGCAGAATTACTCTGAGAGTTTAGACTGTGTCTTTGGGAATGGTTTGTGCACACTGCATATTCTAAATCTAAGCTGATCTGCCTTTTTCAAGACATTAAAAGACATATGACTTTTAATATATTTAATCTAGAATATTTATCTAGTCAAACACCATTACAAGAGGGGCCAGGGCTCACTTATACTTGTTTTGCCCTCTGACGAGCAATTCACGGTGGGTTGCTTTTGAGGGAGTGTTTAAATTCCCTGATTGCCAATTTTTCCCCATCAACATTCTAATTACATTTCTGAATAAAACCTTTTCACATCACTTCCGGTTCCGGCGCCGCATGGAGTAGCTGTGCACTCCATCAGCTCCCGCACACAGGCTCCTAAATCGGCCTGTAAAAGCCAGCAAACCCGCTACCGACCCCTGGGCTAACCATCCGCCATCCCCCCCCTCCACCCGAGGATGGACAAATTTCTAGAAAAAAGCGGCGCGCGGTCGTACGCCGCCGCTGCGGCGCGAACGGGACAGCCGCAAATCGAGGCCCCGGCTTTGGCCTACACGGATTCGATCGTAGATCCGATCGTGGATCCGGCGCCTGCAATGGAGGTGAGTGCAACACCAGCCCCTCCAACTACCCCTCAGACTGTTCACACCTCCACACCTCCCCCACAGGCGGGGGATATGCACAACATAGAGCTGATGGCCCAGGCCGTGGCTGCTCTATTATCCCCCATGATAGCGACCTCGGTGGAAAAAGCCATCAATGCAGGGATACAGAAAATCCAGGCTCAACTAGGGGAGCATGCATCCAGGCTGAATGAGGCTGAGAATCGCATCGGACATATAGAAGAGGATCTTTACCAGGCCCAATCCTTTGAACATGCGCAAGACAAGACGAACAAGTATATACTAGACAAACTGGACGACCTTGAGAACAGATCCAGGAGGAGCAATCTGCGCTTTATTGGCGTCCCTGAATCGCTGCAACCTCAGGCACTTTCAGATCTCTGCTCCAGACGCATCCCCGAGACCCTGGGCCTGCCGGGCCCCTGCACTGTTGAGCGCGCCCACCGCATGGGCCTTTTCAACTCTGATCGCAAGTCACCTCGTCCTGTGATCGCCAAATATCTCAACTATTCAGAAAAATCCCTCATCCTGCAGAAGTTCAGGCAGTCCAGGACCCTCCAGATAGACGGCATGAATATCCTGATCTTTGCGGACTACTCCGTGGACGTCTCCAAGAGGAGGAAGGCTTTCCAGCAGATCTGCACGGAGCTCCACCGAATGCAAGTCAAGTTTACTCTGGCTTTCCCGGCCGTGCTTCGACTCAGAGCACCCAACGGAGATCAGCTCTCCTTCCATGACCCATCCGAAGCTGAGGCCTTCCTGAGGTCCCACCGCTCTAGCCCCCACCACAACCAGTCTCCCAGAGCGGCACCTTCCAACCGGGCCCTAGAACACGGAAGCCCACGCAAGGACTCTCCTAAAAGATTCAAGGCATCTGGATCCGACCGACAACACACCTCATCCTCTTGAACTTTTTTTTTTCTTGAACCTTTTCTTTTTTTTTCTTCTGGATGGTAACACCATCCCGGTGCAGTTCTGCTGCGCATTAACCGTCCAGGACCACTCCTGGGCCCCTCTCCTTCAGCGTGCCTCCCCCTTCACCCGGGAGACCACGGTAGGCCTAATGCTATTATGATGTTATGCCAGTTTGTCTCCTTTTCTTTTCTCTTATGCTCCTAAATGCCATTTTATTTCACACTGTTTTATTTCACATTGTTTTATGTTCTCTTGCACAATCGGTAATAGTTGTTTTAGCTCTACTTGTGCCTTAATATTATGTTGTCATATACGTTTATATACCATGTGTAGGCCTTTCCACTCTTCCGCAAGGATACCTGTCCAGCTCCTCCCCCCCCCCTCACGCATTGCTCCTGCTGCTTACACCCCCCCCCATCGGTCGCTGCGGGTGAAGTGCTGCATTGAGAGCCCTGCGTTGGGAGTTGGCCTATTCAGTGGCTCCATGCGGAAAAAAGTGAAGCTCCCAAATGTTGTTGTTCACCTTGTTTGCCCCCATCACCCTCCCCTCATCTCCCCCTCCCTGTTTCTCAACCCGCCGCCCATTTTTAGGGATCCGTTACCACCTCCGCTCTCTCTCACAGCAAACCACCACTACACCTGCTGTCCTTGCACCCCACTTCTACAATGCTCCATGCTCCCATTCTCCTCGCCTCCACGTCCTGCTCACACCCCATTGTTAGTCTTCCCAACATGAGAATAGTCTCCTGGAATGTCAAAGGGCTCCGCTCCCCCAATAAGAGGATGAAAGTTCTGCGCCACCTTAAAAGGCTCAAGACCGACATCGCCCTCCTTCAGGAAACCCATCTGTCCACCCCCGACTTCCCGCGGCTGCGGAAACTCTGGGTAGGCACAGTCCTCGGCTCTGACTCAAGTGGTCGGAAAGCTGGGGTAATAATCCTTATTAATAAAAACCTTCCCTGCAAGATTCTGTCCTCAGATTCAGACTCTGAGGGGCGATTCGCCTCGGCCCGTATCCAACTGGGATCCAGGGTGGTAATCATCACTAATGTCTATGCTCCTAACAGCCCCACAAGTGCCTTCTTTAGCGACCTCACCTCCTGGGCGCTTAGAGACCCAGCCTGCCCACACCTGATAGGCGGGGATTTCAATTCCATCATGCACCCGATAGACGACAGGTCCTCTACCAGACAATCTCGCCCTCCTCTGACTCCTCTCACCCAGACATTATTGGCGTCGACCGTCGATTCACTGCACCTCCACGATCTATGGCGACTAAAGCACCCTGCTGACAGGGAATTTTCATTTTATTCCCACCCTCACAAAGTCTTCACGAGACTGGACTATCTTTTCTGTTCTGACTCTCTCCTCCCACTGATCTCGGAAGCTGACATACACGACATCGCAATCTCGGACCATGCCCCGGTCTCGACCACCCTTGAGGACCCTGACTTAGCCTCCAACCCCAGAATCTGGCGGTTCCCCTCCTATCTTCACAATAACTCCGATTTTCACCAACATCTAGAAAAAGCCTGGTTGGGATACGCATCGGATAATGCGTTACACGCCGACAACCCTAACCTTTTCTGGGAAGCGGGCAAAGCGTTCCTCAGGGGCTGCATAATCGCCTACGCCGCCACATTCAAAAAACACACCCTTAGACGCTACAAACAGGCCAGCGCAACACTGCATCAGGCCCAGCGGGTCCTCTATACTGATGATTCCCCCGGCAACCGTAACGCCTGGTTTGCTGCCAAGCAGGCCTTTGATAGCTGGGCAGCCACCCTCGAACGTACCCAAAAAGCGCATCTAGACGCCTCCCTCCACAAGTTTGGTAACAAAGCAGGTAGACTCCTTTCCAGATTAAGTAAAGGACCCAACCGCCCGACGCATATCATGTCCCTCAGGGACCCGTCGGGTTCCATACACTACACCCCAAAAGGTATCAATAATACTATGCGCCAATTCTACTCCTCCCTGTATGCCTCAGACCCTATCGATAAGCCGACAGCCCTCAATTTCCTACGACGTATCTCCCTGGACCAGGTAACCCCCACCCAGCTCGAAGCCCTCAATGCCCCTATCTCCGTCCTGGAGGTCCAATCCGTAATCAAACAGCTTTCCCCCTCCAAAGCTCCAGGCCCAGACGGCTTCACCGGAGAATTTTACAAGTCCTTTAGCTCGACTGTGTCCCCCCCTCTCCACAACGTCTACACACACATATGGTCGGGTGGGTCCTATCTTCCAACGGGTAATCAGGCCATAGTAAAACTCTTAGAGAAGAAGGGTAAGGACCCCCTAGAACCTGGCTCTTATAGGCCCATCTCGCTTCTTAACCTTGACGTTAAAATCCTCTCCAAGATAGCAGCCACTAGATTGGCATCCATTATACCCTCCCTGATTCACTCCGCACAGTCGGGCTTTGTTAAGGGTAGGACGGCCACCATGAATATCAGGAAGGTGATGCTAGCTCTCGAACACGCAAAAAATGACCCGGCAGGAGACCACGCCATCATCACCCTAGACGCGGAGAAGGCTTTCGATAACGTTAGTTTCGAATGGCTCTCCATGGTCATGTCCAAAATGGGCTTCTCGGGCCCCTTCACGCATCTCATAGAAGCAATGTACACTGCCCCTGCCGCGAGAGTGGTCGCTGCGGGCCTCCTCTCTGAGGAGTTCAGGCTGCACAAAGGCACGAGGCAAGGCTGTCCACTCTCCCCACTCCTTTTCAACATAGCACTTGAACCCCTCTCCCGCCACCTAACCCAGATCGCCCCCCTTCATGGCATCCATGTCGGAGGCCACGACCTTCGCACGTCACTATTTGCAGACGATGTCCTTATTTTCACATCCAGCCCCTCACTTGACATGTCCACTATCAAGACCACTTTTGACGAATTCAGGCAATGTTCAGGGTTACGTATCAACTATAGCAAGAGCGAAATACTCCCAATAGGCTCCCTATCTGTCCCCTCTTGGTCCCAAAGCTCCCTATTCGCCGTTGCAAAGTCACATATCACTTACCTGGGGATAAAAATAGGCAAACTACCCTCCTCCCTATACCACCTCAACTACCCCCCCCTGCTCACCAAAATATCCCAAGAACTGGCCAACTGGATGGACCTGCCTCTCTCGCTACTGGGAAGGTGCCACCTTGTCAAGATGGTCAGTTTTGCACGCCTACTGTACCCACTACAAACCATCCCTTTACTCTTGCGCCACAAAGACATTAAATCCATTAACTCTGCCATTTCCAAGTTCCTCTGGCGTGGCAAGAGGGCGCGCATAGCATTTACCAAGCTGCATCTTCCCAGGCGAGAGGGGGGCATTGCCCATTCCCAACATCAGGCTATATAACTTGGCATGTCTATTGAGAACAGGCTTGGATTGGATAACCCAGTCCTCCAGGTGCTCGAACTACCCCCTCGAATCGGCGATGGTCCGCCCCTTCTCGCTCACGGCCCTTCTCCATTGTCATTGGAAATCTGCCCCCCCTCCCCTCCAACACAATCTCCTTCTCCGGGATACAGTCATCGCCTGGAGAGAGGTCAGGAAGGCCCTCAATGTCCCTTCCTCTATCTCACGATACCTCCCTATCCTCGGCAACCCGAGCTTCCAACCAGGCTTAGATAACCAGCCCTACCTTGACTGGGAGGATAAGGGTATCAAATCCTTTTATTCTTTGTGTGACCCCCTTTCAGGCCGCCCCATAGGTTTTAGAGCCCTGGCAGACAAATTTTCTCTCCCTTCGTCACATGTATTCCAGTATATTCAATGCATTAGTTTCCTGAAAAACGCCTGTCGAGATGACAGAAAAAGGTTCCAGAGCTCCCTTACCGACACCCTTATTTCCCGGGCCTCATACAAAATTTCAGACATTTACCATCCCCTCCTCCTGCACAACATCCCCCCCCTGGCGTCAACCTCGGCGGCCAACTGGTCGAAAGACTTCCCTGACCCTGACCTGGTGGAGAAGCTCCTGCATGGCCTCACCACCATCCACAGACTTATCCCTAACGAAATATGGAGAGAGACGCAGATCAAGATTGTTCACCGAGCCCACATTCCCTTCAGCCGAGCCCATGCCACCCCAGAATGCCCCCTCTGTAAACAACCCAAACCTAACTTGGCTCACAGGTTCTGGTCTTGTTCCCTCATAGCCAGTTTCTGGGACCAAGTCATCCAATACATTTTCGATGTCACCCTTCTGCGCATACCCAGGGACCCGTTACTACTTATATTTGGGTACTGGGACCCCATACTACTCCCCTGGTCCTCTCCCACCACCCCCCTGGGCAGGGACTGGACTCTGATATGCCTCTTGATAGCCCGGAGAGCCATCCTCCAGAAGTGGATATCTGCGGACTGCCCAACCACTGCTCAAGTTAAAAGGGAACTGTTGCAGCTCTTATACAAGGACAGGCTCAACACGGACCTGACCCACGAACGGAGTAAGAACCGCTTCTATCACTTATGGAATCCCTTTCTGTTGCATACTTTCACTCCTACTGAATGGTTGAACTTTGAGAAAATGTCTTTTCTATACCAGGATCCCCCGCGGGATTGACATCTCTTCTACCCTCCCTCCCTCCTCCCCTACCCCCCCCCCCTCTCTTATTGTTCTTTTTTGTTTGCAAGCACTACTATTTCACCTACCCCATGACCACTTAACCTATGCCCTCCCCCTTATTTGTCTCTCTGAGAACCTCTACATATACTGTTAATCTACTGCAATGTTCCACAGAAAATGCTTTTATGTCTTGTTTTTTTTGTGATTTCTCTGTTATGCAACTTCCTTAATAAAAACATATTTCAAAAAAAAAAAAAAAAAACCTTTTCATATTCATTACATGCCTTATTTTAGACCCAGTGATGTCACCATTGGGTCTCAGTGCTGGGAGTGGTCTGCATTTTCATTACATACCTTATATTGGACCCGGTGATGTCATTATTGGGTCTCAGTGCTGGGAGTTGTCTGCATTTTCATTGCAAACATTATTTTGGACCCAGTGATGTCATCATTGGGTCTCAGTGCTGGGAGTGGTCTGCATTTTCATTGCAAACATTATATTGGACCCAGTGATGTCATCATTGGGTCTCAGTGCTGGGAGTGATCTGCATTTTCATTACATACCTTATATTGGACCCAGTGATGTCATCGTTGGGTCTCAGTGTTGGGAGTGGTCTGCATTTTCATTACATACCTTATATTGGACCCAGTGATGTCATCATTGGGTCTCACTGCTGGGAGTGGTCTGCATTTTCATTGCATAAATTATATTGGACCCAGTGATGTCATCATTGGGTCTCAGTGCTGGGAGTGATCTGCATTTTCATTGCATACCTTATAATGGACCCAGTGATGTCATCATTGGGTCTCAGTGCTGGGAGTGATCTGCATTTTCATTACATACCTTATATTGGACCCAGTAATGTGATCGTTGGGTCTCAGTGCTGGGAGTGGTCTGCATTTTCATTGCATACCTTATATTGGACCCAGTAATGTCATCGTTGGGTCTCAGTGCTGGGAGTGATCAGCATTTTCATTACATACCTTATATTGGACCCAGTGATGTCATCATTGGGCCTCAGTGCTAGGAGTGGTCTGCATTTTCATTACATACCTTATATTGGACCCACAGAGGTCATCATTGGGTCTCAGTGCTGGGAGGGGTCTGCAGCGTCAACATGTGTTACTGAAAACATCACAGCACCATGCACAGTGCTCAGCACCAATGCAAATAGTGAGCTGGCTCTTGGGAGGAATTTTGCAAAGATCCAAATTCCCTGATGGGCTGATGTCAGTCTGGAGGAGAAGGTATTCCTAGGCAGCTGCATTTGTATGCACACTGCACTAGGTAGTCTTTATATGTGATGCTAAGCCTCCCTGAAAATGAATATTAAATGGGACAGGCCAGAGACAATAAGGCGGGTGTTATCTGATTTGCTGCAGTTTCTACTACACACTGTGAGAAGCTTATATTGTGCAGTAAGGATCCTGTACAACTGTACAAGATTCATGGTAAGGCATTTTTCTCAGCAAAGATCTCTCTAAGTATATGTTCCCTGACTATTGTTAATGTGACCTATGTTTCAGTCCCTTTACCTGTTTCTAAACTACCCTTGTTATCTGCCAACCCTAACCTTCCCCCTGTTTGACCAGAATTTTGGCTTCTGACTTTCTTACCTTGCTTCATTTTTGCCTGCTGTTAGCTGTTGCCCATTCATGTGTAACCAAGGGCCACAAAATAGGATCCATCACCAGTAAAGCCCATCATCTCTTGAGGGGTGCATTGGGCTGTTCTAGCATGTGTGCCTTTGTCCTCTTTAGGACATACATTCACCTGATGACACAGAATGTCCACTTTCTCCATGTAAAGTCATGGGTTTAAAAATTCTTGCTTTAAAGTTTACTAATGAGGGGCAAATGTGCACAGCAGAGACCTGAGCTGCAGTGCTAAGCAACAACCAGCAGATGGGAAAGGTTCAAGTTTTACACTAGGTGCACACATAAGCGATGCGGGAACTAGCACCATTACAGCCACACTGCCCTCTGCGAACGGATGCGGGTGTCAATACAATGTTAATGACACCCCCAGATTGGTTCACAGATCGCAGTGCAAACTGTGAACTTACACAGGAATCAGATCATGTATAAAAAGAAACAAGCAATGTTGTACCCAAACAAAATTGTATTTATTTCCCACAAATAGAGCTTTCTTTTTGTGGTATTTGATCACCTCTGCGGTTTAAATTTTTTGCGCTATAAACAAAAAAGAGCCACAATTTTGAAAAAAAAACACAATGGCCCAGATTCATAAAGCCTGCGCCTTCGAAAAATACGCCACGCTAACGCAGCGTTGGGAGCAATAGTTTGCTAAATGCAATACTTGCCTCTCCGCGCTACGTTAGCATAGCGTATGGCGTTTGCGCTACTGTGGCGTAATGTGCGCCCACTCTCTGTGAATTTGGGACAATATCTTTTACTTTTTTCTATAGTAAATATCCCAATAAAAAAAAAAATAATAATAGTTTTTTTTTTTCCTCAGTTTAGGCCGATATGTATTCTTCTACATAAGTTTGGTAAAAAACATACTTTTCTGCAAATACATTTTTTACTAGTATTGGCGGGATCTGCAATTTTTTTTTCTTGCGGTATTGCGATGTTGCGGCAGACAGGTCAGAGACTTTTGACACATTTTTGGGACCATTGACATTTACAGAGCGATTAGTGCTATAAATATGCACTGATTACTATGTAAATGTCACTGGCAGGGAAGGGGTTAACACTAGGGGGTTAACTGTGTTCCCTATTGTGTGTTCTAACTGTGGGGGGATTGGACTAATTAGGAGAGATGACAGATCGTGGTTTCTACTTTCTAGAAATATGCAATCTGTCTTCTCTCCTCTGACAGCACAGGGATTTATGTGATCCCCGCTGTGCTCGCACGCCCTCTGGTGGCTCTCCTTGGCAAAGCCGTATATTACGGGGTTTCACCCAGGAGAGCCGATCGGGAACTGGTTAAAATTGTGCAAACTCGTGGAATGGCGCCAAACGTCAGTACTCAAAAATCTCCATAGGCTACGCTTAATTTTTTTTTACAGGTTACATGTTTAGAGTTACAGAGGAGGTCTAGTGCTAGAATTGTTATTATTATCTAACGCTCGCAGCATATGTAACCTGTGTGTATCTGGCTCTGATACTAGCCAGTGCCTCGCCAGCCACTGACCTCACCTGCACATCCCTGGAATAGTGCCTTCTATTGGTGGGATGAAGAGTGCGCCAAGGGCCAGATAAAAGTAAGAAAAGGACCATAGCCGGCCCTTGGGCCACAGTTTGGAGATCTCTGATCTAGAGTAAGATTATTCCACTTGTAAAAGTAGATAGCAACAGATATTTGTTTAAAGAGCCCCATTTTGCTTTTTATAACATCTGAATGTTCAGCAATAGGAAAGTAGAAAAAAATAAATAAATAAATAAAACCTATAAAAAAGGCAGTGTTTCTGATGAACCAAAGAAAGACTTCTGCCCAAGGTCAGAGATGCTCAGTTTTTATATTGTGGTCCCATATCTATACGTCAGCATATTGTGAAATGAAAACCCAGCTTTAACTGCCATTGTTTTGGGACCAACTTTTTTTTTGTCAAATTAGAACTATTACAACAATATAACTCGTAACAACCTGTTGACCATATTTTACAGGACACAAGTTGTATACCAAATCACAGATGGTCTGCTCACATCACTGTGGTGCCATAATGCACATGTTACTGCAATGTAGAGTATTGATGCTGACGCAATCTGATTCCATAACATTCCATCTTAGTGCATTTGCATTGCAAAAAGATGTTTGAAATCAGGTAAGTATTCATATGAAAATCAAAAATGTTTTTCCCACATATCAAAACCGACCGAGGTACCTATGCTAGTTATATTAACCTATAATCCCACTTAAGACATTACGAGGACAAGGAGCATGATGAGCCAATCAGTGATCTATTGCTTATGGGAAAAATACTTATAAAAAGGGTGAAAGAGAGGAATGACATAATTGTGCTGCTGCCCCTTTACTGTCCAATCACTTGACCGCTGTGTAGCCTGCTGAGATCCAGGACCTGTCAGTTCTGGCTGGCAAGGGAGTATACATTACATTAAAGGAACACTTAGCCCTGGTTCACACTGGGCTGCGGGAGTGAAGCAGTGCGAGTTCAGCTGAACTCGCACGATTTCACTCCCGCCCGGCAGTCCCGATTTCAGCCGCGATTTCAGAGACATCGCACGGATGTCACAGATGTCAATGTAAATCGCAGGCTGAAATCGCAAAAAGTAGTACAGAGACTACTTTTTGAAATCGGTGCAATGCCGCAGATGCAGCGTCGCACCGATTAGGACACTGCCATTGCCGGCAATTTGCGGCAAAATCCGCCGTTTTGACATGCGATTTGACATGCCAAATCGCATGTCAAAACGCACCAGTGTGAACCAGGGCTAAAGGTTTGTTTTTTATTAGATCAATTGATTGCTGTAAGCTAGAGCATTTAAATATCACTTACCTCATTTTTCCTTTTGACCTCCAAAACACAGTAATCCAGGTTTGAAAATGCCATTTCCTGTCTCTCCTCTTCTTGCTTTCCACCAGCACCTGCATGGTGGAAAGCAGAATGTGCTCACCCCCTCCCTATGACTACAGCCCTGCGTGAAGATGCTCTCTTATCTCACAGGCATGGGGGCTAAGCCTAATGTGAACTGTAGTTCCCATTAGGCCGTGAAGTAGCAAGAATGAATGTGCACTGCAAACCAGGAAGTCAGTGAGAATAATGATTCAGGAGTGACTGAGGTGAATAAAACAGCTCAATTTCAACAGGTATCAAACTAGTTATAATGCAAAACATTACTTTTTACTTTATCAGCTATTGTCAGACTTTCATTTAAGAGGAAAATATTTTTGTCTTTACAACCCTTTTAATAGTTGAACAGAATTATACATTTTTTGGAGGATAACACCACTACCAAATGTTTATGTATTTTAATTTCACATTGGATGTTTGCTTGGAGTTAATATATCCTACTTACTGCAGGCTTGTCCAGTTATGCAAATAGAGATAACAAAACCTACATCCCAAAACTGTTTACATTGTAGGAGGAATGGCCCAGGACCAGGATGGGAAGTAGAAGACTAAGGCCACGTACACACGATCAGTCCATCCAATGAAAACGGTCCGATGAATGTAACCGATGAAGCAGACTGATTGTCTGATGTGCGTACACACTATTGGTTTAAAAACCGATCGTGTCAGAACACGGACACGTAAACCATGTACGAAGTCACTATAAAGGGTAAGGCCAAAGTGCTTGGCGCCGCCCTTGAGTCTGCTTTTGCTAATTCCATGTAACCGCGTGTTAGTGAAAGTTTGGTTAGAGCTGATTTGCGCTTTTCAGTCTCCGTGCTTTACAGATCGTATTCTCGGGTTCAGTGTGTGCTTGTGGGTTCATATTTGGCATTCAGTGCTGGCTTTTGGGTCGTTCCTGCTTTGCAGTGCCATCCTGTCTGCTCGTATCTGTTTGCAGTGCGTTCTTTCCAGGTATTTCTGGATTTGGGGATGCTTTCTGTTTTAAGTGCGTTCTGACCAGCCATGATTGAGCAGCGTGCTCATGCTAGAGTTCGTGCTGCGTATGGGCTGTCTTCTGCCGTTCATATTCACTCAAGGACTTTGGCCAGGAACAGGGCGAGGAGGAGTTTCTGGGCCAAGAATTGGTTGCGCCAGCGTGACCGATTCTCTCATATGCCTCTGCTTAGGGAAATCCAGGAGAATAATCCTGATGATTTAAGGAACTTTCTCTGTATGATGGACCCCGTTTTCCACTGTCTATTGGATCTTCTGTCGCCCTTTATAACGAGTTAGGACACTGTGATGTGCCAAGCCATCACGGCCGAGCAGAGGCTTATTGCCACGTTGCTGTACCTGGCGACTGGGAGGAGCCTGCAGGACCTCAAGTTCTCGACAGGCATCTCCCCCCAGGCGCTTGGGATCATCATACCGGAGACGTGTTCTGCCATCATACAAGTCATGCAGGAGGAGTATAATAAGGTAAGTTTCCTCCTTTAACATCACAATCTATGTCTTTTTAATGTATGCTAATGTCTTGTATTTCTAGCATTTTCCCCTAATGACCATGATTGTAATATGCTGTGAATTTCTCCTTTGTCCCCATGCATGTTGTAAGCTTTCCATGCTCTTTTTTTGGCCTACATGCATCTTTCCCTTTACTTTCACTTTACTTTCACTTTACTTTACATCCTAGGCCCAAACACACCTAGCCTAGTCTTTTTTCAACCTGATTTTTGTCTGCTCCATTATATTTCTGCCCCCCCCCCCCCCCTTAAAATGTGTCCCAATGTATTTTTTCTCCTACATATTAGGCAGCGTTCTACCTGTTTTTAATTTTTAGACCTAAACTCAGCTAGAAACCCACCCCCCCTAAAAAGGTTTAATGGCCCATCAGAGGGGTGAGGAGTCTGATAAGTGGCCTGAGGAGGTGAGGAGTCTGACAAATACTCACTCCGATAATAAATGTTATACTGATGTTGCACAAGGATGTTTTTTGTATTGTGATTGCAATGTTTATGTGCCAAATTACTAATTGTATTTTTTTGTTGTCCCCACAGTTTCCCTCCACGCCACAGGAATGGCAGACTGGCTTCCCAATTTGCCCAGCGGTGTGACTTTCCAAACTGCGGAGGGCAATAGACGAGAAACACGTCCGCATAGTGCCGCCACCCTGCTCGGGGTCGTACTATTATAACTACAAAGGTTTTTATAGTATCGTGTTGATGGCAGTGGTGTTGGCACAGTACGAATTTTTGTATGTGGACGTGGGGAAGAACGCCCGGCTATCTGATGGTGGAGTGTTCGTGCGGACGGAGTTTGCCAAGCGTCTACAGTCTGGTGGTCTGGAACTGCCACGGGATGAAGACAATTTGGAGAGACTTCCGTTTGTTTTTCTCGCGGATGAAGCTTTCAGGCTTGGACCTCACCTCATGTGGCCTTTTCCCCAGAGAACCCTAACCCCGGAGGGGAGGGTTTTCAATTTTAGGCTGGCCAGAGCCGGGAGGGTAGTCGAGAATGCCTTTGGGATACTCGCCAGCCAGTTCGGCCTGTTCCAGACAGCCATACACCTGGAATATAAACTCAACACCGTTGTTTTTGCCTGTTGCATTTTGCACAATTGTTTCATGCATGCGCAGGGTATATAAGGAGAACGACGTGACTACGTTTGTTATGCGGAGTCTGCTTGAGCGTAAGTGACGAACGGCAGAAACGAGGGTAAATCTGAAAATGGGCCCAGCAGAGGCCTAGAGACTTGAGTCATGGGATGGGGGCTTTATATGTTGATTGCACCCTTGCGCAATTATTTCTCGTTCGGCCCCCCCCATGCAATTTTGCTCTCCATCTGCTCGGAGATATCTCCAAAATATAGATGTGAGACTGCAAAAACTCTTTGGCCCCTTTCACATGTGCGGACCGTTCGTCCGTTTTTTACAAGTCCGTTTACGGACTTGTAATGCATCCCTATGGGATTGCAGACGTTAGCGGATGATGCATCCGCTAACGTCCGCAAAGATCCGCGTCCGTAAAGATCCGGTTTTTCGGAGGGAAGAGAAAAGTTTTAAAAACTGTCTTTTTTTCAGGAGTCCTGCTCCTGAAAAAACGACCGTTTTTTAAACTTTTTTCCATTGATACATGTTCCCTGGGGCAAGACCCGGGTTCTCAAAGACGTTTTCCAACAATATCTTGAATATTGGTCTTTAAAATTATCGTTTTTGAATTTGAACGTTCGAGTCCCATAGACTTCAATTGGGTTCTAAATGTTTGTGCGAACAGTCGGTCTGTTCGACGGTTCTGGTGCAAACCAAACGCGGGGGTGTTCGGCTCATCCCTACTTAGAACCTTTATCTAGATTCCTGACCCAAGTTGCCCCTCTACATGGTATTAAAATAGGGGACCACGACTTACGTACACATCCCTCTTCGCTGACAATGTCCTCATATTTACAGCTAACCCCTCTCACGATATTAACACGATAAAAGAGACGTTTGACGAATTCAGACAGTGCTCAGGACATAAAGGCATAAGGCATAAACTACAGCAAAAGCGAGATTCTCCCCATAGGCTCCCTCTCCGCCCCTTCCTGGACCCAAACATCCATATTGGCTGTCGCAAAAACACACATCACATACTTAAGCATCAAAATAGGGAAACTACCCTCCTCTCTTTATCATCTCAACTATCCTCCTCTGCTCACGAAAATCTCTCAGGAATTAATTAACTGAATGCATCTGCCTCTCTCGCTCTTGGGAAGATGTCACCTAGTACAAATGGTCAGCTTTGCCCACCTACTATACCCATTGCAGACTATTCCCCTGCTTCTACGTCACAAAGACGTTAAAACTCTCAATTCGGCAATCTCAAAATTCTTCTGGTGAGGTAAACGGCCACGCATAGCCTTCCCCAAACTGTATCTTCCCAGGTGCGAGGGGGGTATCACCCTACCAAATATTAGAACATACAACCTAGCTTGCTTGCTGAGGACTAGCCTAGACTGGGTGGCCAGATCCTCTCGATACTCCAATTTCTCCTTGGAATCAGCAATGGTTCATCCTTTATCCTTGGTTGCACTCCTCGGGTCAGATTCTCAGAGGCGCTACGACGGAGTATCTCAGATACCCCGTCGTATCGCCGTTTTTTTTGGCTTGTATCTATGCGAGTGATGCTTAGCATCACTTTGGCATAGATACGCTTCAACATCCGACAAGTGTAATACCATTACACTTGCGGATCGTAGTTGTAATGACAACTCCGGCCACTAGGTGGCCTTTACGTTGTTTTCTCATTTGCCTATGCAAATGAGGCTACTACGCCGATTCCCGATCGCTTTTAAGCCGCCCCGTCGTCGCGTACGTCGTTTTTGTCCGCGTAAGGTTACCCCTGCTTCTATGAGGAGTAACCCTACGAAGTACCGTCGGATGCCGTCGGGTGCCGTCGGATGCCATGTTAAGTATGGCATCGGGTCAGCGTCGGCTTTTTCCGTCGCTTACGTCGTTTTACTAACTCGTTCGCGAATAGGGGCATTGCGTAGTGACGATCACGTCGTTTTGACTTTGGTTTCAACGACACTTTCCGACGTGAGCTGGAGCATGCGCACTGGGCTTTTTCCCCGGCCGGCGCATGCGCAGTTCGTTCGACGCGGGGGCACGCTTAATTTAAATACAAGCCGCCCCATTTGAATTACGCGGGCTTACGCTGGGCCATTTTCGCTACGCCAATGCAAACTACGGAGCAAATGGTTAGAGAATACGGCACTTGCTCCAGTACGATGCGGCAGCGTAGTGTAAATGGCTTACGATACGCCGGCGATTTTCTTAGAGAATCTGGCCCCTCCACTGTCAGTGGAAATCTATCCCTCCTCCCCTTCAACACAACCTCCTTCTTCGGGACACGGTCATCGCTTGGGGAGAAGTTAGGAAAAGCCTCAAACTACCTCCCTTTATCTCTCGTCACCTCCCTATTCAGGGGAATCTGAGTTTCCTCCCTGGCCTAGACAATCATACGTACCTCATCTGGAAGCAAAAGGGACTATCAGATTTCTTCTCACTCTGTGAACCGCAAACTGGTCGCCCCATCGGTTTTCAAACTCTATTCGACAAGTTCTCACTCCCTTCATCACATATCTTCCAATATGGACAATGCTTTAGCTTCTGAAAAATGCCTGCAGGGAAGATGGCAAAAGGTTAAAAGTACTGTATCATTCATCGACACCCTCCTCGCTCAGGACTCTTACAAAATCTCGGACATCTACCTACCTCTTCTCCTGAAAAGTACTCCTCCCCTGGAGACCTGATTAGCTGCCAACTGGTCTAAGGAATTTCCAGACACCGAGCTTGTGACCAAACTCTTTCAAGGTCTCAATTCCATCCACAAACTGATCCCCAACGAGATCTGGAGGGAAACTCAACTTAAAATTGTTCACCGGGCTCATATCCCTTTCATATATGCCAATCAAGCCCAAACTACACCTAAGTGCCCCATGTGTCATCACATCAAGCTCTCCCTGGCCCATCGCTTCTGGTCTTGTTCCTTCATCTACACTTTCTGGTAGGGTTGTCCCGATACCGATACCAGTATCGGTATCGGGACCGATACCGAGTATTTGCGGGAGTACTTGTACTCGCGCAAATACTCCCGATGCCTAAATAGAATACAAAAGCCCCCCCCCCGCCGCTGCCGCCGCATCGCGCCGCCGCATCGAAAGCCGCCGCACCGCGCCGCCGCATCGAAAGCCGCCACATGGGTTAAACGGCGTGCAGGAACATCACAGCTTTCATTTGAATAGCTGTAGTGTTCCCGCGTGTATAGACACTCCCCCCTTGCTCGGGATTGGATGGGTGATCGTGATCTGTCCAATCCTGAGCAAGGGGGAGTGTCTATACGAGCGGGCAAAACAGCTATTCAAATGAATGCTGTGATGTTCTCCATGCGGCGGCTTTCGGCGGCAAAGGTATGGGGGAAATGGCTGGATGGACATGGCTGCATATGTGGGGGAAATGGCTAGAGGGACATGGTTGCATATGTGGGGGAAATGGCTGGATGGACATGGCTGCATATGTGGGGGAAATGGCTGAATGGACATGGCTGCATATGTGGGGGAAATGGCAGGATGGACATGGCTGCATATGTGGGGGAAATGGCTAGAGGGACATGGCTGCATATGTGGGGGGAAATGGCTGGATGAACATGGCTGCATATGTGGGGGAAATGGCCGGATGGACATGGCTGCATATGTGAGGGACATGGCTAGAGGGACATGGCTGCATGTGTGAGGGACATGGCTAGAGGGATATGGCTGCATATGTGAGGGACATGGCTAGAGGGACATGGCTGCATATGTGAGGGACATGGCTAGAGGGACAAGGCTGCATATGTGAGGGACATGGCTGCATATGTGAGGGACATGGCTAGAGGGACATGGCTGGAGGGACATGGCTGGAGGGACATGGCTGGAGGGACATGGCTGCATATGTGGGGGACGTGGCTGGGGGGACATGGCTGCATATGTGGGGGACATGGCTCCATTTGGGGACACATTTTAAAAAAGTATCGGTATTCGGTATCGGCGACTACTTGAAAAAAAGTATCGGCACTTGTACTCGGTCCTAAAAAAGTGGTATTGGGACAGCCCTACTTTCTGGGATCAAGTCCTATCATTTATTTTTTAAGTAACCTTGTTAAAACTACACAAAGATCCTCTACTTATAATTTTCGGTCACTGGGACCCCCTACTGCTGCCCTGGTCATATTTCCCAGCCCCCCCCCCCCCGGCAAAGACTGGATCCTGATTTGCCTCCTGCTCACCAGAAGAACCATCCTGAAGAACTGGATATCTAACCTCAGCCCAACTACCTCCCAACTTAAAAAGGAACTGCTGAAATTACTCTATACAGGTAAGCTCGGTACGGACTTAACTCATGAGCGGACAAAAGTTTGTTTTTACCACAAATGGAAACCTTTCATGATTTCAGCGCTCACTCCCACGGATATGGTGAACTTTGAACAGTTGTCTTTTCTATATCACAACTCTTCTCCCTTGCCTCTGCTCGCCCCGACTTCTCCAACTTGATGGATCTGTAAGGTCAAAAATGTAAGCCCGGGCAAGTCGTTGGGGGAGACCCTCTCCCTCTGGACAACTCGACTCCCTTGCCCCCATTGATACAGGACAAAATTAGTTAGCCACCTTCAACTCAATAGCTATAGCCTCGATATTTACTCTTCTTCTACATTAACTGTGGTATTACGGTGCTCTCATCCCTTCCCCTTCTTTTGTTTTATTTTACTCTCCTTCAAATGTTATCTAATGTTATCTCTTGTTTTAGCACTAAGCCCCCCTCAGGAGCACTAGGGTTACTCCAGTGCTTTGGATCCATCCAGTATACCCTTCTATGGTTCTGTATAATTTGCCGAATTCAATGACTATTTTGCTTCTGTGGTACTTACATCCCTGATCTCGAGGCCCCCCCCCCCCCCCCCCCGGGGACACAGGGTCATTATCCCCAGCTCACAAGATTAACTATTACTGCTGTTCTGTATTTTCTTGTAAATCTGCAGTGCTCTCTCACTTTTTCTTTTGTAATATATAAAAATAAAATAAAATAAAAAAACCTTGTCTATTGTGTTTTTCTGGTGAATAGCCATCAAACATTTCCGAGATACAATGTGTAATTAAAAAAGGACACAACCTCCTTGGGGGGGGGGGGGGGGTAAACAAAAACATTGATGTGATAACTTGCCAAACAAAAAAAAAAAAACACCTTTCTCCACCAAAAAAAAAATAACATTGGTGTGATAACTTGCCAAAAAAAACACCAAAAAAATATATGTGGAGTCCAAAAAATTATTTTGGAGATCTGGCTTGCTATAAAAACATAAAAAAATTAGATCACAAGCAAAAAAGAAAAGAAATCAGTATGGGAGAACTCTGTCTAAATAGCAACAGCAAAACAACGTGTTTATTCTAGCAATAGAATGAAGAAAAAATGTGCTGCAATAAACGACACTAAATTTTAAAAATGTAGAATGTGCCATGTCAAAAACGAATGCGAGTTTTACAAGAACGAGCTCCCATCCCCTAATTTAGTCTGAGCATGCGTGGATTTTTAATCGATGGTCGTGCGTACTAACGATCGGTTTTGACCTATTGGTCAGGCGTCCATCGTTTCAAATTTAAAGCAAGTTCTCTATTTTTCGACCGAAGGACAACTGACCGATGGGTCCTACACACGATCGGTTTGGACCGATGAAACTGACCTTCAGTCCGTTTTCATCAGTTTTGACCGTTCATGTGTACGAGGCCTTACATTGAATTTCTGTCTTGGCTGGCAAAAAGAAGAGCAAAAGGGGCATGTTGAATAAATTTGACAATAAATATTCTTAACTAAGTTTAATATTCCATTGCCCTGCCTTATAGCACTACATCGGTTGTATCGAAGTGGGGCTATGTGACACTAAGCAAGTGTTGTCTCAGCAGCCAGCTCTATAGTTGCTTTAAAGTATGCTGCACTGTACCCTCCTGAAGTTCTTTCATTAATTGTCATGGACCTTGGAATGCTGAAGCGTTCCTCCTTGAAATCTGTTACACAGTGGGGGGTCTTCTGCCCTGTCTTGGGACTCCAGACGGCTCCATTGTTCTGTGTCTGGCTATTGTGTACATTGATTGTCCCCTGGGGCTTCTGTCTCATTACACATAGCAGTCCTTCTATTCAAGCTATCGGACCCATCTCTGCTGAGTCATTTTGATGTCCTCATTTGCATGGAAGAGGAGCTTAAGGAGAACTGCATGTAATTTACAATTGACCAATAGGAAAGCAGTTGTTGGGGGCCGGATGTTCCAAATTCTGTATAAAAGTATGTTGTGTGCTTCCATTAAAAGGTCTTCCTGTTTGAACTTACATACAGCCTGCCTGGTGTTTGTTCTAATGGATTTCGAATGGCACATAGCTGTAGTTCGATTCCCGGAGCCTTGGATGACCGAACCATCAGACGTCACGATCTGCAATCTGATCCAATAGTAGCAGAGGAGTGTCGGGAGAGCGGAAGCGAGCGAGCAAGGGTCTCGTTACATTGGTTGGAAGCGGTGGGATTTGCTCTCCAGTTACTGAGACACTCCAAGCCACCACAATGAATGACCAGCTATGCAGCATGCAGGAGAGACACGCCGAAAGAATTACTTGAGAGCCATGGAGGGACCGGTGGGACAAAGAACAAGGCCACCCTGATCAGTGAGCTAGCCGAGATGGATCAGAGGGATGGTGATGCAGGACCCCGGTCAATAGTAGCAGAGGAGTGTCGGAAGAGTGGAAGCGAGCGAGCAAGGGTCTCGTTACAATTACCATCTTAAGAAAACATCCACTGTATGCCTAAAAGCCAAATTAAACTGCACTTCTGTGCAACCCTGGTGAGTTAACCACTTAAGACCCGGACCAATACGCTGGCAAATGACCCAAGGGGTTTTTGCGATTCGGCACTGTGTCGCTTTAACAGACAATTGCGCGGTCGTGCGACGTGGCTCCCAAACAAAATTTGCGTCCTTTTTTTCCCACAAATAGAGCTTTCTTTTGGTGGTATTTGATCGCCTCTGCGATTTTTATTTTTTGCGCTATATACAAAAATAGAGCGACATTTTTGAAAAAAAATCAATATTTTTTACTTTTTGTTATAATAAAAAACCAATAAACTAAATTTTAGTCAAACATTTAGGCCAAAATTTATTTAGCCACATGTCTTTAGTAAAAAAAAAATTGCATTAAAAAAAAATTAGCTACCTAGCGGGAACAGCGACACTAATACAGCGATCAGAAAAATGATCGCTTAGTGACGCTGGCAATAGGGAGTGAAAGGGTTAACTAGGGCAGTGATCAAGGGGTTAAAACTTTATTGGGGGGGTGGGGGGGGCTACCCTGACACTACTGACTGTCTGACTGTCACACTGTCTGTCACACTGACACTAAATACAGTAATCATACATGATTACTGCATTCAGTGACACTGTGACAGGGGGGAGGGGGGGGGGCGATCGCGGGGGTTAAATGTGTGTGTCAGTGTGCTGTTTGGTGCAGGACTTACTTGTTCTGTAGTGATCTCTCCTCAGCGGCGCTTGAAACAAACGCCGAGGGAGAGATCACGTCGCTTCCTCCTTCCTGTGTTTACACAGGAGGAGGAAGTGACAGGTCAGGCGGGCGCGCGCATTGGCTGGGAGCGATCCGGAGGGGGCGGATGAAAACGGATAGCCGCCCCCACTTGTCGGATCGCTCCTGCAGCCGCGCGGACCGCCGCATGTACGGGGGGGGGGGTCCGATCGGACCCCCGATCCCCCCCAAGGCACCAACGTATATATACGTTGATGTGCCTGTCGGTGCCATTCTGCCGACGTAAATGTACATGCGGCGGTCCTTAAGTGGTTAAACTGCCTGTCAATCTAGTTAAGTTTGCAAGCCACCAGATTCTCCATATAGACAAGATCTCAAAAGGTGTCATCCTCTAAGAAAAGTGACATCTAGGACAGAAAATTGCATATTTTAACATTTTGAACAAATCAACTATAAACTCCTTATTTTAGAACATATGAACTCCTAATGGCACTGAGGAATTATACAATTTTTCTAACTTATGTTGACCTTCAACAAAATGAAAGCTTATTCCCTGAGCCTGGTCATCCTGCTGCTGGCCTGCATAGTATCTCTGTCATTCCACTATGACATGTACGTCAATGCAATACATTTCCGGCTCACCCCTCAGAGATGTCTGCAAAAATGTGAACCAGTTGAATTTTCAAGCAGAAATAAGGCTTATCAGAGGAAATCGCTAACTTAGCCAGTCATTGTGTTAGGTCTGTAGCATTCAAAGATGGCTATTGCATCAAACACAAGCCAGCACACCTTTAACTAAAACCTACATGACAGGTTTACAATGTTGTCTAAATATTAATATAATTAAGCTACATCATTTCTCTAATAGAAAAATGGCTTTTAAAATGTATCTTATTTTATTTTATTATAGAGTTTAGATATGGGAAAAGTAAAAATGAAGATAAATATACCAATATTGAGCATAATTAATAAGGGAACAATAAAGTGCAAGTGCAGTAACCCCATGGCAGCAAATCAAGACCAATCTACAGGCATACCCCGCTTTACGTACCCTCATTTGCGTACACATTGGCTTTTATGTGAAATTTTTGTCAACTTGACATGGCACTGCTTCCAGTTGATCAGATTTTGGGGTTGGCCAGCTTGCCTAGGTAATCATGCCTGTTAATGACCATTACAATGCAGTACATGCATTGAAAAGTGACAAAAGGTATTGCTTCACTTTAAGTACATTATTGTTTTACATACATGCTCTTGTCCCATTGTGTACTTAAAAGTGGGGTATACCTATTGTGACAGGAAGTCAGGTAAATCTGTGGGTGTTGTCACAGACCGGAGATACATGTCTGCCTTGTTTAGATAATTCACCAATTACTATCAGGTGTCGACGACAGAAGTAGCCAGAAAGGTTTAAGGGCATTGGAAAGCTTCAGCTGTTCAGTATGAGGCAATTAAGGCCTCTATAAGTCATCCAGAGGATGACTACTGATTGCTGCATCCTGAGGCTTTTTGAGTTAAGGAGAGCAGTGAGCTGAGAAAGACTTCTGAAGAGGTGAGGTGGTGATTTTTCTGTGTGATAAAAATCAAAAAGACTATTGTTTTTCTTCTGTATGACCAGCAGTGTCTGCCCAGCAGTAGGCTGTGCCAGACTCCATAGATAGGTTACTGTGTGGTGAAGGTAGGCGCCCCAAGTGGCCAGGGTTTATTTTATGTTTTTTTTTGTTTATGCTGTTTTGATGCTTGCACTTGTTTCCAGCAATATGGAAGAATAAACCAAAATCTTTGTTTTCAACCGTCCTCGGCTGCCTCTCTGTATAGTTTAGTGTGTAGTGAACCCACCCAGGGGGTCACACACACCTGCTACTGAACTAACCCCTTAAACATTGTGGAGTGCCGCTGGCAGTTAAAGCAAACCCAAAATGGAGTAGATACTAAAACAGCTGGCTATAGCAAATGCAAATCAACAGCAGACACATGCATGTTTGCAGCGGAGCCTTGCAGCTCAACAACAGGCTCACCAAGAGAGCATTGCAGCTCACCAAGAGAGCATTGCAGCTCAACAATAGGTTCACCAAGAGAGCATTGCAGCTCAACAACAGGCTCACCAAGAGAGAATTGCAGGCTTGGAACAGAGACACCAGCAGCAAATGGAGGCCATCGTGAAACATCTTCAGAGACAGCAGACCGAGGCTGGGAGTAAGGCCAATAACATATCGACTTTTCGGGTAAGCCACTTATTGCCAAAGATGACTGCAGATGATGACCCTGAGATGTTTTTGACCACGTTTGAGAGAACAGCGGAAAAAAAAAATGGCCTAAAGAACAGTGGGCTGGACTAGTGGCCCCCCTATTATCTGGAGAAGCCCAAAAGGCATATTTTGATTTGGAGCTGCAAAAAACTATGATCGGTTAAAAGAGGAAATTTTGGCACGTTTTGGTGTAACCCTGGATGTCCGTGCTCAGCGGGTCCACAATTGGAGTTATCAGCTGAGGAAGCCACCTCGGTCGCAGATGTATGACCTCATCCATTTGGCTAGGAAATAGCTGCAGCCAAAAACTCTGTCCGGACCAAAAATTTTGGAGCGAGTAGTCATGGACACATTTCTTAGGTCTCTTCCTAACACCCTGCAGAGATGGGTAAGCCATGGTGGTCCGGAAACCGCAGACAAACTAGTAGACCTGGTCGAAAGGCACCTAACAACAGAGAATTTGTCCTCTTCCCCCAGAGACGCACAGACTTTCCACCCCAAGACCAGACCCTCCCCACCTATAGGTAAGACTGCATTAAGGGATGAGGGTGGAGAGAGGGACCAAAGAGCAACTAGAGGTATTATTGGGACTACTGCTAATATTTGGCGAGAGCAGCCTGGAAGACCCATCCCACAGGAGAGGACCAGAAGGTTGATTTGTTACCATTGCCGGGAAGAGGGACATGTAGCAGCGGTTTGCCCAGCGGGTGATGAACCCATGCAGTGTAACTTTCTGACAGAGAGACGACAGTCCCTTTTTGCAACCACATACACTGCAATAAAGGGGAATGAGAAACCTTTATGTAGAATGTGCTTAGATGGTAAAGATGTTGTGGTATTGTTGGATTCAGGTAGCTTGGTCACCTTAGTGAAAAGTGATCTAGTGGTGGGAAAAACCTTACATCCTAGTAAAATGGCTGTAGTTTGTGTACATGGGGACACTCGAGAATATCCGGTGACTACGGTTTCCTTTGAAACCTCCCTCGGTAACTTGTGTCACCAAGTGGGTTTAGTTCCCCAACTGCCACATGACGCCATTGTGGGAAGGGATTTCCCAAAGTTCTGGGAACTCTGAGATTGGCCAGATTCCCCAGTAGGTGGTTCTTCTGAGCCTGAAACATCTACTCCAGAGTCCTCTAACTGTGAGGATTCTCCTGAGTTTCCGTTCTCAGTCTTAGCAGGGGAAACACCAGTTCCAGGGAGGAGCCTGCTACCTCAGAATAGGGTTTGATGACCTTGAGGTGCACAGAGAAAATTTTATCACTGAGCAATTGAGGGACCCCACATTGCTAAGAGCCCGGGAGAATGTAGTGAAGATAGATGAGGAGTTAGTTAACCCTGACGAGAGGGTTGCCCTCCCTTACTTCATTATTGAAAGGGACCTGTTATATCGAGTGTCACAGAGGATAGAGGACACCATTGAGCAACTGGTAGTGCCTAAACCGTACCGCAAAATGGTTTTGGAACTGGCCCATGGGCACATTCTTGGGGGACATTTGGGAGCAGAAAAAACCCGAGAGAGAATCACCCAGGGGTTTTATTGGCCTGGGATCACTAAGGAAGTGGAATTGTACTGCTCTTCCTGTCCAGTGTGTCAGATTACTGCACCCATGCCACATTTCCGCAGTCCGTTGGTACCCCTGCCCATTATCGAGGTCCCTTTTGAGAGGATCACCATGGACTTGGTTGGCCCATTACTGAAGTCCACTAGAGGGCACCAGCACATCTTGGTAATAATGGACTATGCCACCCTTTACCCAGAAGCGATTCCTCTCCGAAACACCTCTGCTAAAACCATTGCCAAAGAGTTATTTCAGGTTTTCAGCCATGTGGGTCTTCCTAAGGAAGTCCTAACTGACCAGGACACCCCGTTTATGTCTAGGGTGACCATGAGAACTTTGTAAACTCCTGAAAGTGACCCAATTACGTACATTAGTATATCACCCTCAAACAGACGGGTTAGTGGAAAGGTTTAATAAAACTTTAAAACAAATGTTGAGGAAGGTGGTGGATAAAGACGGAAAGAATTGGGATTATCTGCTCCCTTATCTGATGTTTGTCATAAGAGAAGTTCCCCAATCGTCCTGAGGGTTCTCTCCGTTTGAGCTACTGTATGGAAGGCACCCCCGGGGCCTACTGGACATTGCCAGGGAAATATGGGAGAGTGATAGTTCCCCTCATCGAAGTGTGATTGAACATGTGGCACAAATGCAAGATAGAATTGCCCAAGTAATGCCGATTGTGAAGGTACATTTAGCCCAAGCCCAATTGGCTCAACAAAGGATTTACAATGGTGGGGCCCAGGTCCGTTCCTTTGCACCTGGTGATAGGGTGTTGGTGCTGGTCCCCACAGTCGAAAGTAAATTCCTAGCCAAATGGCAGGGTCCCTATGAAGTGTTGGAGAAAATGGTGGTGGTGAATTATAAAATTAGCCAACCGGAAAGATGAAAACCTGAGCAGCTCTATCACGTGAACTTGTTGAAACCATGGAAGGATAGAGAGTCCTTGGTCGCTAAGACTACCCGATTTTCTGCTCCATTTAACCTGGCTGTCCCTGAAGTTGGGATAGCGGAGACTCTGTCCAAAACTCAGCAACAGGAGTTTAAAGAATTTGTGCTCCGTAATAGGGAGAAGTTTTCAGACCTGCCAGGTTGGGTCTCCGGAGTTGAACATGACATTATCACCACACCAGGGGATAAAGTCAAGTTGAAGCCCTATAGAATTCCAGAAGCCTGGCGAGAGGCAATTCACCAGGAAGTAAAAAAAATGCTTGAGCTGAGGCTGATAGAAGAGTCAAATAGTGATTGGTCCAGTCCCATTGTCTTAGTGCCCAAACCAGATGGAAGTTGGCCGTTTTGTAATGACTTTCGCTGCCTGAAAAAAATCACAAAGTTTGACACATATCCTATGCCCCGCATAGATGAACTGATTGATCGCCTAGGCACTGCCCAGTACATGACGACGTTTAGACCTGACCAAGGGTTATTGGCAAATTCCTCTCTTGGAGTCGGCCAGGGAAAAAACAGCATTTGTAAGACGGATCTTTCCAATATCGGAGGATGCCTTTTGGGTTACAGAATGCTCCCGCCACATTTCAACGCACCATGGATAAGACCCTTCGGCCTTATCGAGCCTATGCTGCTGCATACCTCGATGACGTTGTCATCCACAGTGAGGATTGGGACTAGGGATGAGCCGAACACCCCTGTGTTCGGTTCGCACCAGAACCGTCGAACAGACCGACCATTCGCGCAAACATTTAGAACCCCATTGAAGTCTATGGGACTCGAACGTTCAAATTCAAAAACGATAATTTTAAAAACCAATATTCAAGTTATTGTTGGAAACGTCTTTGAGAACCCGGGTCTTGCCCAAGGGAACATGTATCAATAGAAAAAATGTATCAAAGGACTCCTGAAAAAATGACCGTTTTTAAAACTTTTTTTTCTATTGATACATGTTCCCTCGGGCAAGAGGCGGGTTCTCAAAGACGTTTTCACAGGCAAAATATAGACACCCAGCAGGTACAATATTTAAAGGAATTTTTTTATTTTTTTTTAAGTTAAGCATCATTAAAATCACTGCTCCAGGAGCAGTGATTTTATTGATGCTTAAATCAAAAAATAAAAAATTCCTTTAAATATTGTACCTGCTGGGTGTCTATACCTGTAATTAACGTCTTTAAATAGCACAATCATCTGCCTGCCACTAAATTAGGAAGAACTGATCTATCTAAGCTATACAGTGTATAAATATATGTACAACTCCTAGGGATGTATATATATCCTCTACAAACTGTAAATTAAGCTAAACTGACTAGCCTGCCTGCCTGCCTGCTCTATCTAGCTATCTAAAAAACAATCTCTCTGTCTCTCTGACTGCTTTCATTAACAAGCCGGAACACACTACACGAGGCCACCCAGCAGGCGGCCTTATATAGTGTGGGGCGTGTGCTAAAGCCCTGAGCCAAAATTGGCCAAAGCCACCCAGGCTTTGGTCAATTATGGCTCTTCGTTTTTTGCACGCTGTGATTGGCCAAGCATGCGGGACATACAGCATGCTTGGCCAATCATCAGCGCGCAATGCCGCAATGAATTATGGGCCGTTTTGCGTCACTCGAATTTGGCACGAACGACCGCTTTTGTTCGAATTTCGTCGAACGTATGAACAGACAATGTTCGAGTCGAACATACGTTCGTATCAAACACAAAGCTCATCCCTAATTGGGACTCACACTTACCAAAAGTTCAGGCTGTGCTGGATTCAATCTGGAAAGCCGGGTTTACAGCCAATCCAAAAAAATGTACCCTTGGGCTAGAAGAGGCGAAGTATCTGGGGTATACCATTGGAAGAGGTCTAATCAAGCCCCAAATAAACAAAGTTGAGGCTATTCAGGATTGGCCACATCCCACCAACAAGAAACAGGTTTGTGCATTTTTGGGGATCACGGGTTATTATCGCCACTTTATCCCCCATTTTGCCTCCCCTGACCAATTTGACCAAAGGTAAGGAGTCTGTCATGACCAAATGGACTCCTGAAGCAGAAACAGCTTTTCAGGCTTTAAAACAGGCCTTATGTAGTCAGCCAGTTTTAAATTCGCCTGATTTTTCACTGGATTTTGTGGTTCAGACAGATGCGTCAAATGTGGGGTAAGGAGCTGTACTGTCCCAGATTATCAAGGGGGAGGAACACCATGGTATGTACCTCAGCCGAACGTTGAAGGCCCATGAGGAGCATTATGCCACCATTGAGAAAGAGTGTTTGGTGGTGAAATGGGCATTGGATTTTCTCCGATACTACCTCGTGGGTAGACAGTTTGAACTGGTGACGGATCATGCCCCATTGAAGTGGATGGCACAGAACAAGGAGACCAATAGGAGAATGAATAGGTGGTTCCTGGCCCTTCAGGAATTTCATTTTGTGGTAACGCATCGCCCTGGTGTTAAAATGGGGAGTCCAGATGGGTTGTCCCGAGTGCATGCGTGCCTGGCAACCTGTGTCCCAACCCTAGGGTTGAAACAAGAGGGGGGTATGTGACAGGAAGTCAGGTAAATCTGTGGGTGTTGTCACAGATGGGAGATACATTTCTGCCTTGTTTAGACAATTCACCAATCAGGTGTCGGTGGCAGGAGTAGCCAGAAAGGTTTAAGGGTGTTGGAAAGCTTCAGCTGTTCAGAATGAGGAAATTAAGGCCTCTATAAGTCATCCAGAGGATGACTACTGATTCCTGCATCCTGAGGCTTTTTGAGTTATGGAGAGCAGTGAGCTGAGAAAGACTTCTGAAGTGGTGAGGTGGTGATTTTTCTGTGTGATAAAAATCAAAAAGACTATTGTTTTTCTGCTGTATGACCAGCAGTGTCTACCCAGCAGTAGGTTGTGCAAGAGTCCATAGATAGGTTCCTGTGTGGTGAAGGTAGACGCACCAAATGGCCAGGGTTTATTTTATGTTTTGTTTTGTTTATGCTGTTTGGATGCTTGCACTTGTTTCCAGCAATATGGAAGAATAAACCATAATCTTTGGCCCAGATTCACAGAGCGATTACGCCTGCGCAACTGGTGTTGCGCGTGCGTAAGTCTAAATGTGCGCGTGCGTTTAGATGCGCGCGATTCAGAAAACGATTTACGCCAGAAATCAACTTTTATTTTTCCGGCGTAATTTCGTTAGACAGACGCATCCGTCCGCGCAAAAATGCGCTAGACACACCATTGATTTGCTAGTCAAATATGCTAATGAGGGAGTTGCGGGGATCCACAAAAAAACGCAGTTGCTGCGCAGGCTACGCGATGTGCGCAACAGCAAAATGTCCTGTCTAAAGTTAGAGCACCTAAAAGCTGGTCTAAATTTTGAAAAAACGTCTACATCTCACAGAAAGCAACACCGTTACTGAGGAGCAGACCACACACACGTGTTGCACTACAATTTGACTGCCAACATGCCAGGGGCATCGTCGCTCATAGCTGCACTAGTGAATTTAGATGACCAAAGAAGGAGGAGGGCACGGAGGATGGCACGGGAGAGGGCACGGGAGAGGATATACCGCACACGCATAGACCTGTTTGGCATGAGTGATTCTGAGGTGTATCGCATCTTCAGATTCCCCCCTCATGCCATCCTGGAATTAACCCCAACCTTGCAGGAGGACATCACCAGCCCAACACAACGCTCACATCCAGTGCAGCCATTGGTCAAGGTACTGGCAACACTCCATTTCCTTGCCAGTGGCTCTTTTCAGCGTACAAGTGGAGTGGTGGCTGGGATGTCACAATCCTCCATGAGCAGATGTGTGCACCAGGTTGTCCCTGCAATCCTCACACGCTTGGCCAACCAAATCATCAAACCCACCACTGAGGACCTGCGGCTGAAGGCAATGACAGATTTCTACAGAATTGCCAGATTCCCACGCACCATCGGGGCCATTGATTGCACACATGTGGCACTCCAGCCCCCCCTGGAGACAGAGCACATGTACCGCAATCGGAAGAATTGGCACTCCATCAACGTACAGGTGATAGTTGATGCCCAAGGCCTCATATGGCACGTCCGTGCCAAACACCCCGGATCCACCCATGACAGCTACATCTACAATCAATGCCACATCCGAATGGAATTCGATCAGAACGTGTATGGGAACACCTGGCTGGTTGGTGAGTGACATGGGAGTCAGGCATGACTATCCCCTCCCGTGATGCACACCTCACAAGTGGCACATGCATGACTAACATTCTCCTGTCTTTTCCCTTCCAGGTGACTCTGCATATGCACTGGGACCCCATCTCATGACTCCTATCCGGAACCCCCAAACCCCAGGGGAGGAAAGATACAATCAAGCACACATCAAAACCCGAGCAGTGGTGGAGCGCACCTTTGGCCTCCTGAAGTCACGTTTCCGATGCCTGGATAAGTCTGGGGGTACACTGTTGTATTCCCCAAACTTTGTGTGCCATATCATCGTTGCATGTTGCATGCTGCACAATCTTGCAGTGAGGAAGGGCCTGCAGGTTGAGCTACGTGATGACCTGACCCCCCAACCAGACAATCAACCCCTAACCGAGGATACCCCGTCTTCTGAGGGAAGAGCAGTCAGGAGACAGCTCACATTGGGCATCTTTGCACGTTAAACACACACATTAATCATGGCACATTGAGAATGCATGCATGCACACCACTGTGGTCCCTAGCACACACACCCCACATCCTCATCAAATTGGATTGGCACCAGTCCACCATGCAGGACTGGTGAGCAGTAACGCCACGTCAAGGCTCCAATTATGTTACTGTACATTCATACACCATTCACACGGACCTGGGAATCACTTCTCCCTGGTCCTGGGGAACCCTTCTCCACCAAAATTGAGGATGACACCCCTTTTCCAGCAGGAATGTCACCCCCACATTCAAACACCATGCACAACCCAAAATTTAAAAAAAATGTCAGCAAAAAAAAAATGTCAGCAAAAAAAAAAAAAATGTCAGCAAAAAAAAAAAATGGGGGAAAAAAAAATTATTGCCCTCTGCGTGAGCCACGCCTGGGGCGCCCCCGGCCCCTCAGGGGAGACTCATGGGGGAGGGGCAAACACGGGGAAGGAGGAGCAGCCCCTGATATCTGCCCACCTGGCGGCCTGCCCTCCAAGGCCACGGCAATTCTGTCCAGGGAAGCACCAATTGTTGCCGTGTTGGCCTGGATAGCCTGGGTAAGGGCCCTCACATCCTGCCCTACGCCTGTTGCTGTAGTCTGCAGTTCATTTAGGCAGGTTGTGAAAGCCTGGGAGTGGGAGTCAAGGTTACCCAGCGTATCCTTCATGGAGGACAGGCTCTCCTCCACCCGCCCAAAAGTCTGGCAGAGCTGTCCCAGATGGCGGGTCTGGAGGGCCTGGTCCCTTCGCAGACTGGCGGGCAGGAGATTGGGCGCCCCCCTGGTGCGCTGGGATGACATCCTGCCTCCAGCTGATGGTTGTGGGCGGGGAGAAGGGGAGGCCCTTGTGAGGGGAGCCATGTTGGGGGAGGAGGGGGGGGGGCTCCCCCTTAGGGAGGGCAGGCTTCTGCCAGCCAGAGGGGAAGAGTCCGCACAAACCACTCGTCCAGTGCCTGACTCCTCCTCCTCCTGATCGTCCTCCTCCTCATGATTCCCCTCCTCCTCATGATCGTCCTCCTCCTCATGGTCGTCCTCCTCCTCTCGAACCTCGCACCGCGGGGACCGGACTTGTGTCAAAGCCTGGCAGGCCCTCCACTTCATGCCGGTGAAAGGTCAGGGCCACCACTTGCTCCGTCGCTGTAAGCCTAATACGGCATGGTGGGCCCCCTCCTGTGCCCCTGGCATGGGCATGCATTGCGGCCAGTTTCTTTTTCACCTGACGCCGGAGATCATTTATTTTTTTGTCGATCCCAGACCGGGTCCGTGTCTCCCCCTCCCCCGAGGAATTCACCTGCTCCGTGATCCTATCCAATATCTCCCTCCTCCTGGCCGGGGTGGTGGTGGCACTCTGCGGGCCGTGGAGAAAACGCCCATACTCGCTAATGGCCCGGGCAAGGATTCTTTTTTCCCCCACAGTAAAATTGAGCTTTCTTTTTCTCTCAGTCACACTTCCAAACAAACTCACTACCAGTCTCCAAAAATCAGTCACAAATACAAGCACAACCAATCAGGCAAGAACACACACAAAGAGAAAAAGAACACCCAAAAATCACACTAGCACTCAGCAAGAAACAGTCACCCAAAAAAAAAAAGCAAGAAAACAAACGAACAAAAATAGATCAATCAAACAATCAGTCTCTCAAACACTTATCAAATACACTTTCACAAATATACCAACAAGCACTTGATCACACAGAACACTAATCTGACAACTACAAGACACACTGCAACGAACAACAGGAACAAAAGCACTTGGTTAAATGGGAAGGGACACAAAGGGATGTACTTTTGCAATGCAAGTGCGTTTGTGTGTGTCTATTTATGCTGTCTGCGTAGTTCACAACGTTGCCCTAGTTTCCAATTTCACTAATTGCGCCGCTCCCGAGTTGTGAGCATGCGCACAGCGGAGCTGACATGGTCTCGTTCAAGCGCGCATGCGCGAGCCGGCCGGCCCTTCATTTGCATGGGGTCACGGCTCATTTCAATGTAACACGCCCACGTCCCTCCCAATTTGTATTACTCCTCCTTACGCCTCTGGAAAAAACCTTACGCTTGCGCAATTTCCTGCGCAAAAGCTACGTGAATCGGGGGATTACGCGGCTAGATGGCGCAAGTCTAACGTAATGGCGGTGCGCTACGCCGGACCGATAATGCGCCGATGTACGTGAATCTGGGCCTTTGTTTTCAACTGTCCTCGGCTGCCTCTCTGTATAGTTTAGTGTGTAGTGAACCCACCCAGGGGGTCACACACACCTGCTACCGAGTTAACCCCTTACACTATATTTACCTTCTTTTATGTATTCAATATTCTTGCTCATAAACAAAGATGATGCCAAAATGTAATCTGTCAGCAGGCAGAGCTTACTATCAATGACAGCTAAGCAACTAGATGTTACAGAAGCTTGAGATAAAGTATACTTATAAAATAATTACCACAAAAAAATGCCAATTGTTAAACAAATTTCATAAAGTACAAAACTGTGCATAAAAAATTAATACAAAAAGTACATCAGTGATAGAGTCCAATCCCGTGTGCACAACACTCTGGTGCTCGTCTTAAAGTGTTACTAAACCCACAACAGTAAAATCAGTCTGTATATGCAGAATAGCATGCTTGTTATACTCACTGTGGAAACAAAGGGGTTAATCCTCTGCATTGTGTGAAAATACTGTATGATCCTGTATGCACAGGTCTCTGCATTGTCCCCCTGGACAAGTCTGGATAAGACACAGTGAATTGAGTCAGGCTGCACATGCTCAGTTTGGTCTGTATTGCTGTGGAGAACATTTCCTGTACATGTCACCTGCACAGTGCTAATCAGCGCTGGTCGGAAACAGGGTCAGGGGTCAGGCACTATCGCCATTCACGTCAGAACAGAATGAAGTCTCTTTCTAAAAGAACCTTCAGCATTTGGCCAGACAATGATGTCACATGACCGCTGTATACCGATAGTCAGTCAGAAAAGCAGTTTTATTTTAAAGAAATAACAACATATATGGGTTGTGTGTGGTGTGGGCGTGTGGATGGATCCTGTATACATTCAGGTGGGTTTGCACTATTGCGAATTGAATGCGGGTTTCCTTGCATCCAATTTGCATTCCAGGAGATTGTGACCGGCTCTCAATGGAGCCGGTTCACACATCTCTGGATGGCTCCTGAGCGAATTTCACAGGAGTCCCATGTGTCTTCTGAAACGGTGATCATGCACCCCCTGGACCCCTGCTTTGAGCCACTCCGTACTGCAGTGTGAACCCAGCCTTAAGGGTTTAGTAACACTTCAAATTAAATCATTCTGTGTTGAGGCAACACTCCAACTGGTAACACACTAATTCGCTCACCTCAATGCAATGGCCTCTTATTGCAAAAAGAAAAAAAAGAGATCAATAGAGCTTGTTACCTATAAAAGGGTAATATAGTACATTGGGCTCCTCCTTTGTCAAACACATACAAGGAACCAACATGACTTTAACCACATATGTATGTTAAATTGAGAAGGACAGACGCTTTAAGACACCACATCCGTGCATCTATGTATTTTACAGTAGCATCATGTTTGTCAATAAAATTTGATAAAGATTGTTTAGTTTGTCGTCCCTGTGAACCAAAAATAGTCACAGAGTCTGACGTTTTTTTTCCCCTCCCTCCCTTTTGCTTTAGAATTGGGGATCTCTCAATTTTCACCATAAATGTATGTTAGAACATAAAAGAGAAAGCTTGCATAGGACTCCCTGTAATAATTTTATTATAGCATATACAAAGGATGAATTAAAAACACTCACAAACATACAGTAAGTAAATGAAGTGCTTATCATATGACAATACATCCAGCAATATATGGCACCTAGCCTCAATCAGCTAACAGCGGACCAGTCTGTGTGAAATTCTGAATGCTAGTGTACAGACCACATTGTGCTGACATCATTAAGATACAGCTCCACCCCCTTTATGCATTACCTATTGCCACAGGACTTCTTTTTCTTCTTCTTCTTCTTCTTCTTCTTCTTCTTCTTCTTCTTCTTCTTCAGGCCAGTCTGCTGTTTGCTGATTGCTTAATGTAATCACAGCTCTATTGGTGCACTTGCAAGAAGAACAATTGAGTACTGTCCATGATATTTTTTTTATTTACACTAATATACAATTTTTTTGGACAAGTTTTAGGGGTGTGTACCCGTCTTCACTGCTTGGACCTTAAAAGGAACACACCCCAAAAACTTGTCCTGAAAATGTGGATGTTAGTTAAAAATAAAAAAATATAACAGGCAGTACTGAATTTCAAACCTCTCATGATACAGTATTGCAATTGTAACCATATGTCTGTGACTATGAAAAACTATAGCTATCCCTCTGATGATGCAATGTAACAGTGGCGTAATACACATGGGGTGGAGCCAGGGACGTCAGTGTGACCTAGAGAAAGCAGGGCAGAAGAACCATGTAGCCTTGCAATTACAGTAAGCAAGGTTACCCACCACCCTTAAGGGGACAGTGCAAGTCTATGAGACATACTGTATATTGCAGTTTTCATCCATACCTTAAAGTGGATGTACACCCTCATCTATACCCAGTGAAGTGAACAGGCTCAGATGATACACAGAGATTAAACAAATCTCCCTACATAAGTTTTATTTGTATATCTGCTGTTTTCAGCTTTTTACACTGTTTAGAAAGTCCTGTTTCATCACTGGGTATGGAGTCTTAGCATACACTGGGGGAGAGCTGATTGGAGGAAAGGCACACACACCCCTTACACATAGGCAGGGGAAAAAAGAAACATGCAGAGCTGTGCTGTGAACAGACAAGCTCCCTGCTAATCTATCTCTATGCACCCACCCAACACAAATTTCCATCTGCTTTTTTGTCCTGTGTCTGAGAATTTGTCAGAAGTTGTCATGTGATTAACTGAGGAACAGAGCAGCAGAAAGACACTGACTTAGGGCTTTTGGGGAGAGATAAGTAAACACTGCAGATAAATGTGGCTAGGTCAAATTTAATAAATGGGGTTTACATCCAATTTAAGTGGATGCCATTTGTGCCTTAATGGGACAGTATAAAGCTATTTCCTGTGAAACACTGATCCAATGCACAGTATCATGTGAGTGTGTTTTTATTATAAGTTTTATAAATATTTATGTTGATAAAGAAAACATGATGTTTCAATCTTTCAGTTTTTGAGCACATGTGGAGAACTAATATAATGAGTGATGGCGTAAGGAGCAGTAAAGATATATGAGGCTGTTGTAGAATATTTAGACCCATCTGGGTTTATTCATTCTGGCTATATTAGCCCCTTATGGCCTCATGCACACCGGACATTTTTTGATGTTTTTACAGCAGTTGTTTTTGGCAGTATACATTTTTTCTACAGTCATTAGGCCTCATGCACACTGGATGTTAAAATTACGTTATAAAAATGGCAGTAGCTTTGCAGTGAGTTTTTCAACTTTTTTTTATGTTTTTGCAATAGAATTTTTTAGAGTTTTTTAGCGTTTATTAACGTTTTTTTAGCGTTTATCAGCGTTTATCAATGTTTATCAGCGTTTATTAGAGTTAGAGAATTTTTACAGCTGAAAAACATCTCTCAAAACTCACTTGTTTGTTTTTTTTTTACTGCTCAAGAATGCTACTGCCCAAAACTGCTGATAACAGCCTATGTGTGCATGGACACTTAAGGGGAAAGTGCATCCTGACCTAACCATAATAGGTCTAAGCACCAGGTGAGCAGATTGTAGTGGAGTGTGCAACATGTGGTGATTATAATCACAAGATTGATATATACATAAATAATTGGGACTGTTTCAATGCACAGAGCTTTTATGAGATATTTAAAAATCGTTTTGCTTTACTTTGTGTTTTATAGTCACAAATTATTATAATTGTATCATGAGAGGTTTGATATTGGCATTAAGTGTGTTGAACACTTTAAGTTATAGCGGCAGCAGTGGTATAAGAATAGAATTACAAATGGTATATATATATATATATATATATATATATATATATATATATGTATATATACAGGGCTCAAAATTTTTGGCAGATTGCATGCCTGAGCTACTAGCCAGGCCTTTAGAGTTGTGTGTTTGTGAAGTAAATTGCGCTAACTTATATTTATATAAACATTTTACCACGACTGATCCTGTGAACTTGTTACTCAAAAAGCAAAAAGTATGTACATGTGTCTAGGATTATTAGTTAATGTGCAAACATCAACAAATAGTGTGCAATAAATACCAATACAGTGCCCTGTGCCAAGCTATAACATATTAATTTCTCAATCCATAAGAAAAAAAAGTGAAATAAATCCAAAAAGATTTCAAATATGTTACTGTTACAATCCACAGATTGAATTTGCCCCAAGAAAGCTAGATTAATGTATATATATACAGTACAGACCAAAAGTTTGGACACACCTTCTCATTCAAAGAGTTTTCTTTATTTTCATGACTATGAAAATTGTAGATTCACACTGAAGGCATCAAAACTATGAATTAACATAACAAAAAAGTGTGAAACAACTAAAAATATGTCATATTCTAGGTTCTTCAAAGTAGCCACCTTTTGCTTTGATTTCTGCTTTGCACACTCTTGGCATTCTCTTGATGAGCTTCAAGAGGTAGTCACCTAAAATGGTCTTCCAACAGTCTTGAAGGAGTTCCCAGAGATGCTTAGCACTTGTTGGCCCTTTTGCCTTCACTCTGCGGTCCAGCTCACCCCAAACCATCTCGATTGGGTTCAGGTCCGGTGACTGTGGAGGCCAGGTCATCTGGCGCAGCACCCCATCCCTCTCCTTCTTGGTCAAATAGCCCTTACACAGCCTGGAGGTGTGTTTGGGGTCATTGTCCGGTTAAAAAATAAATGATGGTCCAACTAAATGCAAACCGGATGGAATAGCATGCCGCTGCAAGATGCTGTGGTAGCCATGCTGGTTCAGTATGCCTTCAATTTTGAATAAATCCCCAGCAGTGTCACCAGCAAAGCACCATCACATCTCCTCCTCCATGCTTCACGGTGGGAACAAGACATGTAGAGTCCATCCGTTCACCTTTTCTGCGTCGCACAAAGACATGGTGGTTGGACCCAAAGATCTCAAGTTTGGACTCATCAGACCAAAGCACAGATTTCCACTGGTCTAATGTCCATTCCTTGTGTTCTTTAGCCCAAACAAGTCTCTTCTGCTTGTTGCCTTTCTTTAGCAGTAGTTTCCTAGCAGATATTCTACCATGAAGGCCTGATTCACACAGTCTCCTCTTAACAGTTGTTCTAGAGATGTGTCTGCTGCAAAAGGTGGCTACTTTGAAGAACCTAGAATATGACATATATTTTCAGTTGTTTCACACTTTTTTGTTATGTATATAATTCCACATGTGTTAATTCATAGTTGTGATGCCTTCAGTGTGACTCTACAATTTTCATAGTCATGAAAATAAAGAAAACTCTTTGAATGAGAAGTTGTGTCCAAACTTTTGGTCTGTACTGTATATATATATATATATATATATATATATATATATATATATATATATATATATATATATATATATATATATATATATATATATGTATATGTGCTAAGAAAGTCCTTAATAGATATTTCTTGCAGTGATGCTCAGCTATATTTCCGCCTACACCGTCACCAGATAAAATGGCCACTCACCAGATGGACCCAGAAATCTGTCTTTGGTTCATATGGATAACCACTCCCTCTCTCAGGTTTATCAGCAATCACTCCCAATGCTTTGGCTGTAGTCTCGTTCTATATCCACTCATGTAACATATAAAAGACTGGGAGCCGGCCGGTTCTGCAGCCTCTATGCATTTCGCAACTTAATGCGTCCTCAGTTACTCGCCACCAGTTACCCCACCCTACCTATGCCCTGCCCTGCCCCTATTTCCTCCCCTAAACTCAAATTAAATTACAATGTAGGGGGCATGGCCTGGACATGGCTGAGTGAGGCTGCTATCTTCTCAAGCTCCCGGCCTTGTCCTCCCTCTAACCAGCCAAATCCCCAATAAAACAGGCATGCAATCTGCCAAAAAACTCAAGACCAGAGCTACAGCCCGGGTGACCCGTTCCAGCGTCACAACCGGCGATTTACACCGCTATTTTGGTCTCCAGCCGCAGGTCTCACCAGGAGCCAGGGCAGCAGCGCCACGAGGCAGCACATGTGGAGACCCAGTGGAGGCCCAAGATCAGGAAGAGTGGTTCTATCCCCCCGACGATGCACCCTTGTCCCCCAGATTGCCAGAGATGACACACCTGGACATTGTGACCCCAGCCCTGGTTCCGGGAGGTGCCTCGGGGAGCAGGAAATATGGGCGTTGCTACAGGCCCTCCCCACCAGGTCCGACATCGAGACCATGATAATGGAGGTGGAAGAGACTCACCACCGCGACTTCCAAGAGGTGTCCACGTTGCAAGACAGAGTATCCTCGGGCGAGGGGTCACTTACAGCCTTGAAGCAGCCTGTAGCCGGCCTAGAAAGAGACAGAGACCAGCACAGGGACATGGCGCTTCAGCTACACCTGGAGGATATGGAGGACCGGAGCCGCGGCAACAACCTGCGGCTCTGGGGGATACCAGAGTCTGTGGATGCTGGGGCCCTGGAGGACGCATTGCAAGGGCTATTCCGGGAGGTGCTGGAGGACCCATTGGGTGTCATTGAGGTGGATCGCGTGCACAGAGCCCTGGGCCCCAGGTCGGCTGACCCAGACAGGCCCCCGAGACGTGGTGTGTAGGCTACTGCGATATGCACAGAAGGAACGCATTGTCCGGAGGGCATGGGAACAAGGCGAGGTCCTTCTGAACGGCTCTCAAGTGAAAATCCTACCGGATCTTTCCAGGGCGACGCTGTGCTGGAGGGCGCTATTGAAACCTGTCCTGGATCTGGCGAGACAACAAGGGTTCTATAGGTGACTGTGACTTTTCGGAAGGATGGAGCGGCCTTCACCGTACAAACACTGGCGGATCTCCGGGCCCTTTTTTAGTTTCTGGGAGCGGATCAAGTGCCGGTCCCTGACTGGCTGCAGATTTTACCGAGCGCGGTTGGAAGATCAGGCCCCTCTGCCTACAGACCATTGGCGCAGGTCCGCCAACCAGGACGTGGCAGAAGGAGACACAGGGCACCATCAGGAGAGGAGCCACGTGAGTAGGCCGTAGGCCGCAATCCCCTGACCTCTCCATGTCACCACCCAGGCCGGTGACTGTTCCTTTCCCTTGAACTATAAAATTGAACTGACCCCTTTGGTCTATGCAGACTATGACCCTTGAGACTGCTAGCCTGTTGCTGCCACGCCCCCCCCCACCTGGCTTTTCACCCCAAGTAGGGAACCTTGCCTAGCTGTTGCAGTGTTTTCAGATGGAGGAATGCAGACCATTAAGCCGACTCCCATTTACAGCCAGCCTTACAGTTTTGGGGCTCCCACGATGTTAGAGCGCGCCCTATGATTCATGGCATTATTTGAGCTCCCCCCCCTCTTTATGGCTCACTTCTCGGTATGACTTTGCAGGACCACGATGCCCTAATGGGAATGGATGAAGACGCGGGGGTGTGTTGGGGAGATGGGGAGCTGGATGTTTTGAGAATCTCGAGGGGATGATGTGTGGTCCGCTGGGCTGGGTTTGATCGGGGTGGGGGAGCGGTTGCCGCTGCTTTGCCTGACCACATGGAGCAAAGGGGATTGATGGCTGACCCGTGTTGTTCACCGAATGTTTGGGGGTGCTCCTTTCTTTCACCCAACAGTTACCAGCATGACATGTTAAATGTTGCACTATTACAGTATTCCCTCTTCAACTCTATTGCTATTCATATGTTAAATCAGAGGGAAATATAAATGTATCTTTAACCACTTGCCTACTGTGCACCTACACCCCCTTCCTGCCCAGAGAAAATTTTAGCTTCCGGCACTGCGTCGCTTTAACTGACGTGGCTCACAAACAAAATTGATGTTCTTTTTTTCCTCACAAATAGAGCTTTCTTTTGGTGGTATTTAATCGCCCGTGCGTTTTTTATTTTTTGCGCTATAAACAAAAAAAGAGCGACAATTTTGAAAAAAGACACAATATTTTTTGCTTTTTGCTATAATAAATATCCCATTTAAAAAAAAAAAAAACATTTTTTATTTCAGTTTAGGCCGATATGTATTCTTCTACATATTTTTGGTAAAAAAATGTAAAAAATAAAATCGCAATAACCGTATAGTGACTGGTTTGCGCAAAAGTTATATTGCCTACAAAATACGGGACATAATTATAATTTTTTTTTATAATTTGTTTTACTAGGAATGGCAGCGATCTGCGAATTTTTTCGGGACTGGGACATTATAGCGGACACATCAGACACTTTTGACAAATTTCTGGGACCATTTACATTTATACAGTGAACAATGCTATAAATATGCATTGATAACTGTATAAATGTAACTGGCAGGGAAGGGGTTAACCACTAGGGGGCGGGGAAGGGGTTAAATGTTTCTTCTAGTTTGTGTTCTAACTGTGGGGAGAGGGGGGGTGACTGGGGAGGTGACCGATTGTGTCCCTATGTCCAAGGGACACAATCGGTCTCCTCTCTCCCTGACAGGGACGTGGAGCTCTGTGTTTACACACAAAGCTCCACGTCCCAGCTCAGTTACTCGGCAATCGCGTGTGCCCGGCGGCCATCGCGGCCACCGAGCACACGCACAGGGTTCTCAGTGATGCGACGGGTGCGCGCATGCGCGTGCCCCTAGCAGCTTTCTATGACTGCACGTCATATGACGTGCAGTCAGGACAATGGAGTTACCCGCCCGCCGTCATATGGCGGTGGGCGGGTAACAAGTGGTTAACAACTTAAAATCTAATATATACATATATATATATATATATATATATATATACAGTATATATATATATATGTAAAAGAAGGGGGTGTTGTCTGCGCTGAAAGTGAACAGGGGGGGAGGAGGGGGGGGGTGTGGGTGATAGGGGTGAATGGATGGGACGGGTGGCTGGATGGGTGGATGCAGGTGGGTTTAGGACAACATGATAACCAACATAATCGAAACAATGATGTGAATGAATAAACACATAAGGGTGATAACCAATAAATACAAAAATTATTACAATAATTATTACAATAAGGAAAAACCCAACACACTAGCCAGTGTAATGTGAAACCAGTGAAAAACAATCCTAAATCCAAACTATAAGACCAGAGAAAATTCCATGAGGAAATGCCTCTGGATGGAAAAAATATGAAATAAATAAAGTCTCTAGTGAAAAAACCCAAGAGTCCAGATAAGTCCAAATTGAAATGGTGGTGCCAGGAAAGGGTGACAGCAGAAAGCACCTCAGGTGGTCCCCAGCTCCTCACCTCAAGGCTATAGCTCGGATAGCCTGCAACAGCACCTCCCGGTGGAGGACAGTGATCCCTCGGCAGGGCAAGCAGCAGAGGCACTCCTCAGCGGTAAAGGTAAAGCAAAAAAGAAGAAAGCGAGTGAGTGACAATAAAAGACGTCTGGTAGGCAACTAGTGTCACTCGTACATCCACTCACCCCGGGGTGATGGATGATGGGCCTATCTCCCACGAACAGCGAGTTCGTACTTCTAATGGCAGATATCCTCTTCTAAGCTGGCCAGATGGTCACTCACAACAAGGGATCTCTCAGATGGCATACATGATAAAAGAAACAGACCATAGCGCAATCCCGCAAGGTAAAAAACACATTTAATAAAAAAATAAAACTCACATTTAAAACGATCCAAAAGGCACAAAACAAACAGACGTCAGGAACACACTGCGTCAGGCGTGTGGACTCTGTGGCTCCTAGGATCCCTACGCGTCTCGTCACACCTCGTGACTTCCTTAATGTGTTTTTTACCTTGCGGGATTGCGCTATGGTCTGTTTCTTTTATCATGTATGCCATCTGAGAGATCCCTTGTTGTGAGTGACCATCTGGCCAGCTTAGAAGAGGATATCTGCCATTAGAAGTACGAACTCGCTGTTCGTGGGAGATAGGCCCATCATCCATCACCCCGGGGTGAGTGGATGTACGAGTGACACTAGTTGCCTACCAGACGTCTTTTATTGTCACTCACTCGCTTTCTTCTTTTTTGCTTTACCTTTACCGCTGAGGAGTGCCTCTGCTGCTTGCCCTGCCGAGGGATCACTGTCCTCCACCGGGAGGTGCTGTTGCAGGCTATCCGAGCTATAGCCTTGAGGTGAGGAGCTGGGGACCACCTGAGGTGCTTTCTGCTGTCACCCTTTCCTGGCACCACCATTTCAATTTGGACTTATCTGGACTCTTGGGTTTTTTCACTAGAGACTTTATTTATTTCATATTTTTTCCATCCAGAGGCATTTCCTCATGGAATTTTCTCTGGTCTTATAGTTTGGATTTAGGATTGTTTTTCACTGGTTTCACATTACACTGGCTAGTGTGTTGGGTTTTTCCTTATTGTAATAATTATTGTAATAATTTTTGTATTTATTGGTTATCACCCTTATGTGTTTATTCATTCACATCATTGTTTCGATTATGTTGGTTATCATGTTGTCCTAAACCCACCTGCATCCACCCATCCAGCCACCCGTCCCATCCATTCACCCCTATCACCCACACCCCCCCCCTCCTCCCCCCCTGTTCACTTTCAGCGCAGACAACACCCCCTTCTTTTACATATACATTTTTCTCTCTGCCCAGGACAGAGTGTCAGGAGTCTGCTGCAGAATCCCCAGTCCACCTTCCAGCCCAATTCCACTCCCACCCATCCCCCTTGGTAGCGCAGGAGTCTTTCCATATATCCATATATATATATATATATATACACATAAATATATCTCTTTCCTTCCCCTCTTTCTTCCACCAATTCCCTTTCCATCTCCGCAACTCCTCCTTCCCCATTTCTTTCCCCTATTTTTCCTCACCCCTTCCCCTCCTCAAGACCCCTATCTTCCCCTTTCCGCGCCGTGTGCACAAACAGCGCAGAGAGAGATAAAAAAAAGGGGGGAAGAAAAAAAAAAAGGAGATGGACAAACAGAACACCCCCCCCCCCCACTGCCATCTCCTCCTCATTGTTCTAATTGCTGCTCCCCTAATAGGTTTTTACCTTCCTCAGATTGTATAAATGACTCCCATGGTGCCCATATCCTTTTTATTTGTTCTTTCTTATCTATCGGCATTGGCAAACGTTTCTCCATTATTCCTATTTTCCTTACTTTTTATAGCCACATTGAGATTGAAGGTACTTTAGGATCTTTCCAATTTGTTGCGATAAAGCTTTTAGCTGCATTCATCAAATGACATATTACTGACTTCATATATCTTTGTGGTGGAGTTTGTGTATGATGTAACAGACAGAAAGCCGGGTCATCTGGGATCTCATATTCCATAAATATTCAGGTAATTCTCTGCACTGTTTGCCAGAATTGTCTTATTATTGGGCATCCCCAAAATATGTGTATCATTGTCCCTTTCTCCCCACACCCTCTCCAGCATCTATCTGGGACTTCTGAAAAAAATGTATTTAGACGTGCTGGTGTATAATACCACTGCGTTAATATTTTATAATTTAATTCTTGTATTTTTGTACACCTCAATGATTTTAACATCATATCTATAATGTTCTGGCATTGTACTGGAGAGAATGTTTGTCCTAAGTCTATTTCCTATTTGGCGAGGCATGTCATCTTAAAGTCTTCTGGGGGTGCAGTCAACAGTATGTACATTTTGGAGACCATATGGTGGAGTGGTTCATCCCCTCCACAATATTCCTCAAACTTTGTTAATACCCGATTAAAGTCTTCTGCATCCCAAGAAATGTCGTACCTGCCGTGCTTGCCATATCGGTATTTCCCAACGCTCCCCATTTTGTATTAATTAATTTTGTATTATTTCCCTATTGTTAGCCACCCCCTTTCTCCTATAAAGTGCGAGGCTTGAAATATACCTTTCTCTCTTAATCTTTTTAATATCTGGGAATCCATGCCTGGTTTAAACTCTATATTTCCTACAATCGGATAGAGGGGGGAACTTTTACTAGAGAACTTCGGGTTCTGACACACTTTATTGCCTGTCCATAGAGTTGGACCTATTATAGGATGGGTTTTATCATAGCACCATATTGCCCTATTTAAAGGTATGGGGCACATTTGTTGCTCCATCTCGATCCACAATTTATGATTCCCATGTCTACTCCAATCTGCTATCCTCCCCAATTGGGTGGCCTGGTGATATTTTCAGACATCGGGTGCTGATACTCCCCCTTAGGTAGGGTCAATAATTTCCTGCCAATCCTTGGCGGTTTACATTCCCATATAAATTTTGTGAATATCATCCGGACTTGGTTGTAGTATGACATAGGGATCTGAACTGGAAGAGCTTGAAAAAGATATAAACATTTTGGAACTACATTCATTTTTAAAATATCTCCCGAACCATGAATGCATCCCTCTACTCCAGCCTTCTAGCAATGTTCTAGTTGTGCCCAATAATGGTTTGAAATTTTAATCGAAAATCTCCTTTAAGTCTGGGGGCATTTGTGTTCCCAAATAGTTCAATGCTCTAATCGTCCATTTAAACTTAAAACTATCTACCAAGCCGCTTTTAATGAACTCTGGGAGTGCTATCCCCATCGCCTCTGATTTGCTATAATTAATTTTTAAATCCCGTAAAGTTCTACTTCTTTTATTAAATTTGGTAACGAAATGTGTGGTGTTGCTAAAGAGAAAAGCATATCATCTGTATATACTGATACTTTATATTCTCTTCCACCAAGTTCAATACCGACGATGGCCCAATTCAGAGAGAATTGGATTCTCGTAGCGTATCAGAAATACACTGCGCCGCCGTTTCTTACCTGGCTCTACGTGGAATCCAGGTAGATTTTGTCCAGTAAACGACGGCGGCGTAGTGTATTTCTCCCGTCGCAATCCATATAGACGAGTAGGGGGCGTGAAGGATTTAAAATAGGCGCGTTCCCGCGGCGATCAAACTGCGCATGCTCCGTTAGCAAATTTCCCGCCGTGCATTGCGCGAAATCACGTTGTTACGTCATTCGTTGTTTGAGTAGCGTCGTTTACGGACATTTCTATTTCCGAACGACTTACGCAAAAAAAATAAAAAAATTTAAATTCGACGCGGGAACGACGGCCATACTTAGCATGGGCTACGCACCGTTAGACCAGCAAAAAGCTGGTCTAACAGTACGTAAAAAAAAACAGACGTAAGCGATTGCGAAGACAGCTCGTATCTTCGTGGATCGCCGTAAAAATACATTTGCATATCCCGACGCATGAAAACGACGCAAACTCCTCCCAGCGGCCGCAAAAATATCGCAGCGTAGATCCGAAGGCTTACGAAGACGTAAGCCTCTCGGATCGAAGCCCGAAGCCGCCGTATCATGGTTTGAGGATTCAAACTAGTGATACGGCGCGCGAAATTTGAAATTACTCCTGTCTAACACCAGTTAGACAGGCGTAATTGCTCTGTGAATCTGGGCCGATATCTTTATTTTGTCGAATCTTAATTACCGTATTTATCGGGGTATAGCGCGCTCCCGCGTATAGCGCGCACCCCTAAAGTGGCCCCCGTTCCTGTGGAAAAAAAGATTTTTGTACTTACAGTTTTGGTGTCTTGCGCGGCGTCCATCGGCGGCTTCGGGTGTCCTCTTCGTCGGATCCGGCGTCCTTCTGCGGCGTCCTCCCCGCTCGATCCTCGCTTTCCCGCGCAGAGTTTGAATACTGCGCCTGCATATACCGAGCGCAGTACACTCGTGTATAGTCGGGCAGGCTCGGCTACTCTCGCTCTCACGTCCTGTACATCCAGGACGTAAGCGCGAGAGGAGCCAAGCCTGCCTGACTATACACAAGTGTACTGCGCTCGGTATATGCCGGCGCAGTATTCAAAACTCGGCGCGGGAAAGCGGGTATCGGCGTATATCGCGCACCCACAATTTTGCCCTGATTTTCAGGGCAAAAAAGTGCGCGGTATACGCCGATAAATACGGTAACAATGGTTCCAATGTCAATGCAAATAGCAGAGGCGACGGGGCAGCCCTGCCTGGTACCATTTGTGATTGTCAGGGGGAAAGAATATACCCCATTTACTTTAACCAAGGCCCTAGGCCCTGCATACACCCCAGCTATCCACTGTACCATACGCTCTCCTAGTCCCATCTGTTTTAAGGTCTCCAGCATAAATTTCCAATTTACTCTATCGAATGCTTTCTCTGCGTCCGTATTCAGGAAAACACTCGATATCTTTTTTTTATTTACCTGATATATCAAATTTAGGACTTTAATAGTGCTATCTCTTGCTTCTCCTGTTGGTATAAACCCCTCTTGATCTAGGTGGACAAGTTTGGAGAGCAGTGGCTGTATACGGGATGCCAGAATCGTTGTCATTATTTTTAGGTCTACATTCAGCAAGTATATTGGTCTGTAACTGCTACATATCCCTGGGTCCTTCCCTTCTTTTGGGATGACCGTAATATGTGCCATCAGGGCTTCCGTTGGTAGTATAACGGTTTGACCTACTGTATTAAATACCTTAGTCATATGTGTTCCCAGTTGTGTGCTGAAACTTTTATAATATTGTATAGTGAACCCATCTGGGCCTGGCGCCTTACCATGTTTTATTGTTTTTATTATTGTTTGCACTTCTTCCAAGGTAATTGGTTTTTCTAAGTTTCTACATTCTGGAGATGTTAGTCTAGTTAAACATGAAGAAGATATATATTTCTCGACATTCCCAGGTGGGTTTACTATTTCTTGAAGATTATATAAAGAGGCATAGTATTTCCTAAGTTCTTGCGCTATTTCTTTTGAAAGATAAAGTTTCTGATCTGCTTTTGTTTTAATAAATGGGACATATGTCCGTGTCTGTAGTTTTTTTAATTTTCTTGCCAGTAACTTACCACATTTATCTCCTGAATTATACGACGTCCTTTCTGAGTATTGTAGAACTGCTCCAGCCTTGTATCGTAGGAAGTCTGCTACTTGTCTTCTTAAATGTGTTAATTCCGTTCTCAAGCCTACTTCTGTTTTTTTTATGCTGTATCTCTAATCTCTGTATTTTTTCTAAGAGTTCTTTTATTTGTTCTTATCTTGCCTTTTTAATCCTGAAGCCATGTTTAATTAAGACCCCTCGAATTACTGATTTATGGGCTTCCCATATTATTCCTGGGTCACATTCTCCGTTATCATTTGTCTGAAAGTACCATATTATTTCTTTTTTTACATCCTCCATTATTTGGGGGTTCTGCAATAGGCTCTCATTTAACCTCCATCTCCACTCTGGCATCTGAGTCCCCCCGCCTAAAGTTACCGTCATCGTAACTGGTGCGTGGTCTGTCCATGTTATATTACCTATTGAGATTTCTTGTACCAAATGTAGCATCTGATGAGGTATCAAAAAAAGATCTATTTTTGAATATATTTGGTGTGGGTTCGAATAATATGTATAATCCTTTTCTCCTGCATGTAAGATACGCCAGCCATCCACTAGCTGTAATTCATGTAGTTTCCGTATAATTTGTTTTCTAATTCCACTAGGGATCGATGATACCCCACCAGAGGTTTTTTCCTTTGGGTCCAAGGGAATATTTAAATCTCCTCCACATATCAATTTACCTTCTCTGAAGTTCATCAATTTAGAGAGCACCTAAAAAGTAATCTTGACCAAGGTTCGGTGCATATATAGTAGCTAATGTTACTTTCTCTCTGTTACCCCTTTTAGAAAAATAAATCTCCCTCCCAGGTCAGCAAATTTATCCGTTAGAGATCAGGGAATTCTGTTTGATATAAGGATAGCCACTCCTTTACTTTTAGCTTCCTGATTTGAGGCCTGAAATACATTTTGGAAGCACCTATTTTGAAGATAGGGATATACCCCTTCATTAAAATGTGTTTCTTGGATAAATCCTATATCTAGTATCTTACGTTTTTCAGGGATATTAAGCCCTCTCACATTTAAGGAAGTAACCCGTTATTTATCCATCTATCCTGTCACGGTAGTTCAACAGAGGGGTAGAGAGAGAGAAGACAAAGAAAAAAAAAAAGATTTAAAATTAAAAAAAAAAAAAAATTAAATTTAAAAAGTTAAAGGGGATTGAGGAGCCCAAGTCTCCTCTTTAGCGGTCTGAAGAGGTTATATATAACGACTCCTACTTGGGACTACTATTTTCCCGTAGGTGCCAAAAATTGGGGTACTGGCCTCCAATAGCAAGAGCGACTGAGCTCCCGTTTCCTCCCCTCTCCTCTTTTATCTCTTATTTTTTTACCCATTTATCCGTTAATAACAAGCCTTTATTCTACACTATCCTTTCTCCTCTTGACTTCCCCTCTAAATCTCCTCCTTCCTGGTATGCATACCTTTTTTATATCTAAAATTTCTGTACAAGCTATTCACTCATTGATAAATATTCATACATATTTATATACAATATTATCTCTTAAACTATTATTTCATATAGCCTGTTTACTTTTTATTCCAGGTTAATTCTTATCCTGTCCCCCTGTCCCCCTTCCCACCTCCCCCCATTCCTTTCAACATATACCCCTTCTCTCTATATTTCACAGGTTCCTCCTTATACTACAGGTACTGCATATAAGCTTTCTAAACCACCTTATTGCTTCAAAACGTGTTGCCCTCTTCCCATATGTCTTTCTCCTTTCTATTCCTTCTTCCTCTCCTCTCCTCCCCCTCTCCCTCGCTTCCCTTTCCCTTCCCTTAAAAAAAAAAAAGTGGGTATTTATTTATTTATTTATTCCCCTCCTCAGACCCCTAAATGTATCATTTTATTTCTGACGGATCTCGTGAAAAATGTGTATTCTATATTTTGTGTAATGTTATGTGATGTTGTGTGAAGTGTTGTTCTCAAATAGTGGTGTGTATGAATTGTATAATAATTATTCCCACATGTTTGACCCCCACCCCAATCTCACCCCCCTTTCCCCTCCCTCACTTCTCCCTTATTAATGCCTACTCCTCCCCTTTCCCTCCTCCCATGTTCAAAATAAGACCAAAAAAAAGAAAAAAATTTAGGACCCCGTAATCATGTTTAGAGAGGAGAGAAAGAAAGAAAAAAAAAAAGAAAAATCACATTAGCCCATATACATCTCCCTGTATTAATTATATTATATTTGCTTCCTTCAAAACTAAACAGTCCCTGATAGGGATGACTCCAACATTTAGGTATATATATTCCAAAAAGAGGGGGAGGAGAGAGAGGGGAAGAAGAGAACAAAAAAAAAGTAAAAAAAAAAAAAACCTCTCTCTCTTGCTTTTTAAAAAGTACATTTCAATCTTCCCAAGCAAAAATAGGAGATCTGGAAAAACGGGGCTAGAAATATCAATAAGATATAATTTTTTCCCCTAGTGGAAAGAAAAGGGGGGGGCAGGGGGATAATGAATTTCATTTATATCCATCTATACCTCCCCCTCCTCTCCTTCCCTTAACTCCCTATATTGAGCTCAAAAGAAAAAAAAAAGAAAGGGAGATCAAATACCGGGGGAGCGAAAAAAATAAAAAATATAAAAATAAAAGATTAACCTAAAAGAGAAAATGACGGAGGGCAGGGGAGAGGTAGATAGCCCAGCAAGGCATTCCTTGGATCAATATATATCTCTAATCACCTAACTGTAGTTTCTCTTTCTATCTTCTACTTTTTTAGTCTCTTTAATTAATTTTTCTTTCCCGCCTAAGTTTTCTGATATAATTCTCAGTCTTTCGTTGTTTGTGGGCCCCCTTTCCGGTGTGTTCTCGCAATAGGCTGAAGCCAGTCTGGTACCTCAAACTGTTCTATTCCCACAAATTTAAATAATTCCGGAAGCTCCGACGGTTCTGATAATAGAAATGAGACTGATCCTTTCTTCACTAGAAGTGCAAACGGGTACCCCAGCTATAAGTTCCACCAGCGGCTTAAATTTTTTCCAGAAGTGGTCTTAATTGTGCCCTCCATTGTAGCATTGCCCATGAAATATCTGGTAGTATTTTTATTACCATTTCTTGAAGTTTTATTGACTTTACTTCCCATGCCTTCCGACTGATCATTTTTTTATGGGCGTAATGATGAAAACAACCAATAGGTCACCTGGTCACGCACGCACCCAATCGTCACTTCCTGTCTCGCTGGTTTTGTGACGCTTGCTGAGTGGAGCGCACATCGCTCCACACTACCATTGACTTCAGACACTAGCCGGGCAATCGACTACATTTAGCCACGCAATCTAGCTTCAGTGCCGGGATCGGGGCACTTTTAAAAGTAAGCATAATTTGGCTTTCTCTGATGTCATCCTTAACTTATTAAATACGGTTTTACACTATGTTGGTATTATTTTCATTTTACATATGCTATTGGGAATCATCCACCGTTAAGGGATTCTAGTGCAACGATCTATTTCATAACAACAGGGCCCACCTGTTCAAGCTCATTTGACTCTTATTTGGTAACAAATAGGGGTCAATGCCGTCTGGTAAGGAGCCAATTATTTACCGCTTCAGGTGTTCTTATTTCACGTTTTGGTGAAGGTGGATCAGCACAATATATGTATCATCTCTGAAATTATATGGACTTTTTTCAGTGTTGGACTATATGATTTTATTTATTATTGAGTTTTTCATATCTAGTGGGATATTTTGGATGCGATATTCCTACTGGTCATATATGTTATCCTAATTGTATATATATATTTGTTATCTCACTCTATGATACATTTATAGGGATTGGTGTTTTTTTCAGCTACTTTCACATATTATTATGGTATATTCACTTTATTGCTATATTAATTTTGTAGCGCCCCCCTTTTCCACAATTTCCACAGTTTATAATTATATATATATATATATATATATATATATATATATATATATATATATATATATATATATATATATAATTTAAGTTTTGGCACGAGATATATATTTTTTTCTATAAATAACCCCTAGCATTGATGTCAGTTGACATCATAATAACCCCCAACACTGATATTAGAGCACGCACTAGTAACTCTCAGCATTGAAGTCAGTGAACGCATTAAAAACTGCTAGCACAGGTGTCAGTATTAAAGCAGAGTTCCACTCAAAAGTGGAACTTCCGCTCATCGGATTTCTCCCCCCTCCGGTGCCACAATTTCCACCTTTCAGGGGGGAGGGGGGAAAGGATTACACTTAGGCCGATGAAAACGGACAAAAGTTCAGTTTCATTGGTCCAAACCGACCGCGTGTATGGCCCATCAGTCTTTTGTCTTTCAGTCCAAAGTTTTAAAACTTGCTTTAAAATTGGACTGATGGACGCCTGATCATTGGTCAAAACCAATGGTTAGTACGCAAAAGCATCGGTTCAAAACCCACGCATGCTCAGAATCAAGTCGACGCATGCTTGGAAGCATTGAACTTCGTTTTTTTTTCAGCACGTCGTTGTGTTTTACATCACCACGTTCTGACACAATCGGTTTTTGAACTGATGGTGTGTACGCACATCAGACCATCAGTTTGTGAACCGATGAAAATGAACTTCAGTCGGTTTTCATCGCTTTGGACTGATCGTGTGTACAAGGCCTTAGATTGTCTCATTTTATTCATATATCCTGGCTCACTCTGGCTCCATTGTAACATCACTTATCATTGCTGACTGGAGACCACTGACACCGGAGGTCTGCCCTGGATATCCTGCTCACCTGTTGGAGGTATCCCAGCTGTATTGGATATGATCATCATCCCTCTGTGGATTATGCGTTTATGACCTTTTGTAACAAAGAGGTCCACCTCATCTGGTAAGCGCAACTGTGTGTTTTTGGTGGAGGATCCTGTCACACGTATCTTGTCAGGAGATTACCTTTCATCTTTCTCTCACAAGGGATTTTGTTGTTCACTTTTGGGACTTCAGCTTGTTCCTTTTAATATTGTTGAGTGGCAGTGATCAGGGACACTGACTGGTGACAGCATGTACAAAAAAAAAGTGCTATTTTTTTCAATTCTTTACATTTTTCTTCTTTACATATTTTTTTCTTTTTTTTTACAATTTTCTTATTACATAAAGTGACCAGAGCAATACAGTGTTACCATAGTACCACTTTTTTACTCTGGGGAGGTAATCAGTATTTTTGGATCAGTGAAATCAGTGAATATTATTGTTATAAGCAACCATGTTTTCTGAATAAAAAAAAATCTTTAGTGTTTACTATTGTTTAGCAGATGGGTTGTGATTGACCTCGTCTGTAACATGTGATCACTGTTACCAATCACAGAGATCAACAAAGTAGATTAGTTTTAGCTGTAAAGCCAGGCAAGATTATCCTTATGCGTATTGTTACCATTATTGGTATTGTTTAAATAGTACCCCGTTTCCATCTGCGCTATTACCAAAAGACAGCCACAGCGTGGGCTTAAAATGCCATAAATGCCCTCCCATGCTAGCGATGCCTGTGTGCTCCCTGTGGGGCATGGGTGGAGTGCCCTGTGATTGCCAATGTGTCTTTACCATGTGATAAGCTGTCAGCAAATAACAGCTGATCACGGAAGTAAACAGAAAAAACGTCATATGTGTACAGCGTTACATGACCGCGCAATTGTCATTCAATGTGCGACAGAATTGAAAGCTGAAAATTGGCCTGAGCAGGATAGGTGGTTAATTGAAATGAGTCTGGACAAACAAAAAAGGGAAAGGGGGGTCTGGCTTATGATCTTGCACACAAGCACACTGCATTGAAGAAACACCTCTAGCACAATACATAAATCATATAAAAGATCTATAATACATAAAAGTTTGAGGGTGATATCATAAAATGTGTTTTTATATAAAGTTATTGAAGTGAAGAACAATATTTTGCTATAACATCCAACTTTCTGCGGTGAAATATTTTTTATTTAGAAAGCATTATGTCATTCTGCTGTCTTCATGGATAAGTTGTAGATTAGACTTTAATCTACAAGAGAGGCTGTATCTTTTCCTCTCCATACACCAAAATAAATGATGTATCTCTGCATGCCCTGCTTTTTTTCAATATAAGTGCCATTTCTTATTCATAGTAAGTTAAATTATTTCTATGAAATATAGAGAATTTGTTTAGCAGTGATGAATGTGCCGTGTGGGAAAGGATGGGATGAGATCTACCCTGGAATGCCCTGACCAAAATACTAGCAACATTTAGGAGGGACAGATGGAAAAATTCACAAATTTCTCCTGCTCGCTAACACTGTATACACTGTAGTAGACAGTGTCATCTTCCTGTTGTTGTAAATACTATTTCAGGTGAATAGGATCATCCTAATATTAATGGACCATAATGGTTGATGTATATCCTAGACAGCATAAGTGAAAAGTTTTCAATGGGACACCAGTGCAGAATATGGTAAAAATTCCTACTCACCTGACATTGTTGACCCTATTTCTCGTATGGCAAGAGGAGTCAAAACAGTCTGATGCTGCATACACACGATCGGTTAAACCGATGAGAACGGTCTAAAGGACCGTTTTCATCAGTCCAAACCGATCGCGCGTGGGCGCCATCAGTTATTTAACCATCGGTTAAAAAAAGCCAACTTGTTTTAAATTTAACCGATGGATTCCTAACCGATAGCAAAAAAACGATCATTTGTAGGCACGACCATCGGTTAAAAATCCACGCATGCTCAGAATCAAGTCGACGCATGCTTGGAAGCATTGAACTTAATTTTTTTCAGAACGTCGTTGTGTTTTACGTCACCGCGTTCTGACACGATCGTTTTTTTAACCGATGGTGTGTAGGCGCGACGGACCATCAGTCAGCTTTATCGGTTAACTGATGAAAACGGTCCATCAGACCGTTCTCATCGGATGGACCGATCGTGTGTACACAGCATTAGAGGTCTCTGTGACCTAAGAAGAAAACAATTGATCCTCGCCTCTCCTCCTCACGATAGTTCATGGTTCCAACACCGAGGTCTCTTAGTAAGCAGGATAGGAGAGAAGAGAAAAAACAGAGATCCTCATAGCGTAAAACATTCCAAACTGTTTATTGTATCTAACTGCAAGGTTACAGCTACTGGAAACTTTTTCAAAATCCTCTCCCTGACCCGCAAGGATATTGAAAACAGCAGGAACCATAAGCCAGGGTTGACGTGCGTTCCATCTGGGAATCAACGTAGCGCACCGCGTGTATCAGCTTGACGCGTCTCGTCATGTTGTTGTTGCAGTTTGATGTTACATCTGCAAAATTTAATATTTAGCTGCTTATGTCTCACGGCATGACAACATTTAAATCATTTTTTTTATCTAGAAACGTAATAGCAAACATAAAAAACAAACAAATGATCTTTGGGATTACCGTATGTGATAGTTAGGGAGAATTAAAATTGCAGTGAGAGAGGATGAACTTCAATGTCAACTGAAGCTAATTGAAAATGGGAAACATGAGTCATTATTTTATATAAGTTTACAGCAGGCAAGCAATGTAGCACAGCGGTAGGATCAGTCAACACCATATGGATATACAGGGAGAAATATAGTGCTAGCAGCAGGCCTTTAGATGGGGTGATTTGTATTTACAGGTCATTAGGAAGACTTCACCTAGTGTTCATATCTGGAGGAGAAGAGTATGGGGCAGATTCACGTAGATCGGCGCATTATCATTCCGGCGTAGCGCACCACTTTTCCGTTAGACTTGCGCAATCTAGCCGCGTAATCCAGCGATTCACGTAGCTTTTACGCAAGAGCTTGCGCAAACGTAAGGTTTTTTCCGTAGGCGTAAGGAGGAGTAATACAAATTGGGAGGGACGTGGGCGTGTTACATTGAAATGAGCCGTGACCCCATGCAAATGAAGGGCCGGCCGACTCGCGCATGCGCGCGTGAAGGAAACCATGTCAGCTCCGTTGTGCGCATGCTCACAACTCGGGAGCGGCGCAATCATTGAAATTGGAAATGGACTAGGGCAATGTTGTGAACTACGCAGACAGCATAAATAGACACACACAAACGCCCTTCCATTGCAAAAGTACATCCCTTTGTGTCCCTTCCCATTGAATCAAGTGCTTTTGCTCTGTTGTTCGTTAGAGTGTGTTTTGGAGTTGTGAGATTAGTGTTCTGTGTGATCTTGTGCTTGTTGGTAGTTTTGTGAAAGTGTATTTTGATAAGTGTTTGAGACTGTTTGTTTGATTGATAGATTTCTGAGCGTTTGTTTTCTTGCTTTATTTTTTCATCTGATTTTTTTGTGTGTGTTTCTTGCTGAGTGCTAGTGTGATTTTTGGCTGTTCTTTTTCTCTTTGTGTGTGTTCTTGTCTGATTGGTTGTGCTTGTATTTGTGACAGATTTTTGGTGACTGCTAGTGAGTTTGTTTGGAAGTATGACTGAGAGAAAAAGAAAGCTCAATTTTACTGTGGGGGAAAAAAGAATTCTTGCCCGGGCCATTACCGACTATGGGCGTTTTCTCCACGGCCCGCAGAGTGCCACCACCACCCCGGCCAGGAGGAGGGAGATCTTGGATATGATCACAGAGCAGGTCAATTCATCGGGGGAGGGGGAGACACGGACCCGCTCTGGGATAGAAAAGAAAATAAATGACCTCCGGCGTGAGGTGAAAAAAAAACTGGCCGCAATAAATGCCCATGCCAGGGGCACAGGAGGGGGCCCACCATGCCGGGTTAGATTTTCAGAGACGGAGCGTGTGGTGGCCCTGACCTTTCACCGGCATGAAGTGGAGGGCCTGCCAGGCTTTGACACAAGTCCGGTCCCCGCGGTGCCAGGTAAGGTTTTTATTTCTCTCAGGTGTGTAGCATGTGTGGGGGAGGGGGTGAAAGGGAATATGTGGCAAGTGTGTGGATCCTCCAACCTGTGAATGGTTTGTGTCATCCACAGATGTGCAGGAGGGTGCAGGGCCATCTGGACTGACCGCTCCAACCCCAGGACAGCAGCCTAATGAGGCCCCCCCAACAAGGCCAGAGTCCGCAGAGGAGGAACAAGAGGAGGGGGAGGATCATGCGGAGGACGATCATGAGGAGGAGCAGAATCATGAGGAGGAGGAGTCCATGGAAGGCACTGGCCCTTTGGTTTCTGCGGACTCTTCCCCTCTGGCTGCAAGAAGCCTGCCCTCCCTAAGGGTCAGCCCCCCCCCTCCTCCCCCAACATGGCTCCCCTCACAAGGGCCTCCCCTTCTCCCCGGCCACAACCATCAGCTGGAGCCAGGAGGTCATCCCCAAGCACCAGGGGGGCGCCCAATCTCATGCCCGCCTGTCTGAGAAGGAACCTGGCCACCCAGACCCGCCTTCTGAGACAGCTCTGCCAGACTATGGGGCGGGTGGATCAGAGCCTGTCCTCCATTAATGATAGCCTGGGTAACCTGGACTCCCACTCCCGGGCCTCCACAACCTGCCTTAATGACCTGCAAACTACAGCAGCAGGCGTTGGGCAGGATGTGAGGGCCCTTACCCAGGCTATCCAGGGCAACACGGCAACACTTGGTGCTGCCCTGGACAGAATAGCCGTGGCCTTGGAGGGCAGGCCGCCAGGTGGGCAGATCTCAGGGGCTGCTCCTCCTTCCCCGGCTTTTCCCCTCCCCCATGCGTCTCCCCTGAGGGTCCGGGGCCGTGGCCGGGGGCGCCCCAGGCGTGGCTCAGGCAGAGGGCAATAATTTTTTTTTCCACCTTTTGTTTGTTTTGAAAGCTTTTTTATTTTTGCTCTCTGCTTGTTTTTGTTTTTTCTAAGCATTTTTTTTTTACTATGCATTTTTTGTTTCTATGCATTTTTGTTTGTTTGACTTTTTTGGCATATTTTGGGTTGTGAATGATGTTTGAATGTGGGGGTGACATTCCTGCTGGAAAAGGGGTGTCACCCTCAATTTTGGTGGAGAAGGGTTCCCCAGGACCAGGGAGAAGTGATTCCCAGGTCCGTGTGAATGGTGTATGAATGTACAGTGACATAATTGGAGCCTTGACGTGGCGTTACTGCTCACCAGTCTTGCATGGTGGACTGGTGCCAATCCAATTTGATGAGGATGTGGGGTGTGTGTGCTAGGGACCATAGTGGTGTGCATGCATGCATTCTCATTGTGCCATGATTAATGTGTGTGTTTAACGTGCAAAGATGCCCAATATGAGCTGCCTCCTGACTGCTCTTCCCTCAGAAGACGGGGTATCCTCGGTTAGGGGTTGATTTTCTGGTTGGGGGGTCAGATCATCACGTAGCTCAACCTGCAGGCCCTTCCTCACTGCGAGATTGTGTAGCATGCAACATGCAGCGATGATATGGCACACGAAGTTTGGGGAATACAACAGTGTACCCCCAGACTTATCCAGGCATCGGAAACGTGACTTCAGGAGGCCAAAGGTGCGCTCCACCACTGCACGGGTTTTGATGTGTGCTTCATTGTATCGTTCCTCTCCTGGGGTTTGGGGGTTCCGGATAGGAGTCATGAGATGGGGTCCCAGTGCATATGCAGAGTCACCTGTAAAGGAAAAGACAGGAGAATGTTAGTCATGCATGTGCCACTTCTGTTGTGCATCACGGGAGGGGATAGTCATGCCTGACTCCCATGTCACTCACCAACCAGCCAGGTGTTCCCATACACGTTCTGTTCGAATTCTGTTCGGATGTGGCTTTGATTGTAGATGTAGCTGTCATGGCTGGACCCTGGGTGTTTGGCACGGACGTGCCATATGAGGCCTTGGGCATCAACTATCACCTGTACGTTGATGGAGTGCCAATTCTTCCGATTGCGGTACATGTGCTCGGTCTCATGGGGGGGCTGGAGTGCCACATGTGTGCAATCAATGGCCCCGATGGTGCGTGGGAATCTGGCAATTCGGTAGAAATCTGCCATTGCCTTGATTCGAAGCTCCTCAGTGGTGGGTTTGATGATTTGGTTGGCCAAGCGTGTGAGGATTGCAGGGACAACCTGGTGCACACATCTGCTCATGGAGGATTGTGACATCCCAGCCACCACTCCACTTGTACGCTGAAAAGAGCCACTGGCAAGGACATGGAGTGTTGCCAGGACCTTGACCAGTGGCTGCACTGCATGTGAGCGTTGTGTTGGGCTGGTGATGTCCTCCTGCAAGGTTGTGGTTAATTCCAGGATGGCATGAGGGGGGAATCTGAAGATGCGAAAGACCTCTGAATCATTCATGCCAAACAGGTGTATGCGGGTGCGGTATACCCTCTCCCGTGCCATCCTCCGTGCCCTCCTCCTTCTTTGGTCATCTATATTCACTAGTGCAGCTATGAGCGACGATGCCCCTAGCATGTTGGCAGTCAAATTGTAGTGCAACACGTGTGTGTGGTCTGCTCCTCAGTAACGGTGTTGCTTTATCTGACAATTAGACTTTTTTTCAAAAGTTAGATCAGCTTTTATGGGCTCTAACTTTAGACAGGACATTTTGCAGTTGCGCACATCGCGTAGCCTGCGCAGCAACTGCGTTTTTTTGTGGATCCCCGTAACTCCCTCATTAGCATATTTGACTAGCAAATCAATGGTGTGTCTAGCGCAGTTTTGCGCGAAGGGAAGCGAATGTCTAACTCAATTACGCCGGACCAAAAAACGTAGATTTCTGGCGTATATTGTTTTGTGAATCGCGTCCAACTATACGCACGCGCACATTTAGACTTACGCACGCGCAACAGCAGTTGCGCACGCGTAATCGCTCTGTGAATCTGGCCCTATATCTCTTACTACAATGAGCTGCTCATGGTATTAGAGTTAAAAGCAAAATGCAGATTGTAGATAGATAGATCTTTAACCAACACTAAAAACACTTTCTAGGAAACTCTATGAATTATTTACTAGCAGTGGGTAGAAGAAAACACAAGATAGCACTAGGAGGTCATGAGCATTGGTCATCCAATCATCAGAGCACCCATTGTAGCTATACCACTGATATTCCACACACAGTGGGCCAGCTCCCATAAGTGACATCTTTACACACTGTGTTGTTGTACGATGCAAATTGGGAACTTTATCAATAAAGTTCAAATGCTTACAGGCGCATTTCCATTTGTAAGGGCCCATTCACGCCAGTACTGTGGCTGCCATTATTTTCCGCACTGGGGGGGCGCCTGTCACTGCCAGGGCAAACAATTATTTTCTATGTGTCCTGTTATCATTACAACAGTCCACAAGTGCACAGCAGTTAACTCCAATAAAGTGGAGACCTGATGCATTTTATCGCACCTCACTGTATGGTATCACATGGCCCTTGCACGACAGCGCACTTGCATTTCAAATAAAGTTAAAATAAAACATGCATCACACCACCCCCTACCGCCGTCTCACAGCAGCTGAAATGGAAACCTGTGCGCACACTAAACTGCTCCAGTGTGAACTAGTCCTTAAAGTGTTGGTAAAAGTAAGAATAAAATGTAATACATCTGTCTCTTTAAGGATTTTATATATCATTTTTATATACCGTATAAACTCAAGTATAAGCCGACTAAAATATAAGCCGAGGCACCCAATGTTACCACAAAAAAACTGTGAAAACGTTGACTCGAGTATAAGCCTAGGGTGTCCATCTGCATACCTCACTATGCATCACTTTGCCTCACTGTGCCCATGCCTCACTGTGTCCATGATTAGACTTGCGTTTAACATGGGAGTATATAGAAGGGGTGCCCGGATTTGATGCCATCGGCAAGCGCCACCTAGCAGCAGAAGAGAAAAAGTACAGAAATACAGAGTTAAAGAGGAATCAGTGGATCTTCTAACAATCAGTCAGGATGATTAATACCTGACAAACTAAATTTATTAGCATTACTACAGTCTGTCATTGTAAATCTTTACTCACTGAGCTCTCAGTCTCTCAATAAACCTCCAGATCCAATCGCCACTGAATCTCCTGAGCTCTTCCACAGCTAGCATACTGTATACTTCTTAAGCTGGGTTCCTAGCTTGGTACTCCAAGTGTCAACCTTGCTGTCCTGCTGGGTCCCTGGCTTGGCACCTGCTGAAGCTTTCCCCCTTCTTCATCCCCGGCTGGTGAGAAGACTGCTCTGGTACTGGCTTCAGCTTACTCACAGTAGTCTCCGATAACAAGGTGGATAGTCCCTTAGTGGTGACAGCTTCACCTCTACCTCTGACCCCATTGTGGTTGGACTCCAATCCTGCAGTCCCAACCCTACGCTGCTTCTCTTGCTCCTGGATAGGCCTCAGGCAGCCTAGCAGCCAGGTGTCCTGGGATTGATAACGATTAATTTCCTGACAATCTCAGGACAAACCCATTCTGCCGTTTGATTCAAATTATAAGGTGAAATATGCAGTCCAGACAAAGAATCTACATCTCACCTTTTTCAGCGTCTCACTCCAAGAGGCACAGCTGGGCCGGAGCAGCTACTTTTTATTGGCAAATGACATCACAAAACATATGCATTCTATTGGTTAGCTTACACATTTCACTCCCATTTAATTCAGTCTCTTATTACACGCCCCCCTGTGACGTCTGTACTTGGCATCCTTTTAAAGTCTTCAATTAGCACAAACAGTCTCTTTGCCACCAAGCACATTCTTCCCTTTCGCCATATACAGGGGTCCTTCAGTGAAGCGAGGACAAGGAGACAGAAGGAGGAGGGGGAGGGTGACTTCCTCTCGCAACTGAGTCCACAGTTGTTTCTCCCCATGGAAGGGCTTGGAATGTGAAGCAAAGGGGAATGGTAGTAGAAGAGAGGGGGGATGGAGTCAGAATGAGGAGTGAGTGGGGGGGTTGCAGCTGCTTTTATATTAGTCCTTTGTATCTTCATCTCAACTTCTAAGATGTACTTATAACTTTAAAACATTATCTGTTTCTTCATTTTAAGGATAATATCTGCATTGCAACACATACCCATACATACATATGCATATATATATATATATATATATCTTATATAGATAATGAATATAAAAACAAATAACCAATATCATAGCATATACCCATATATAATGACTCCATCATCATTTGAGTAGCTCTATTCATAACAAATAAAATGTTCATTTTATTTCACATCCATCACAGGATAGGCCTCCCGCCTAGCACCACACAGACAGCCATCCAGGTGGCACAGAACCTCGATCACCTGACTCCACCCAAATAAATAGGCTCTCCCAGCAGGCCAAGGGACCAATGAAACCCCTGCCAATTGGCTATGACACCCCATCCATCTAAAGTCTGACCTATAGTGGAGAAGGATCTGGGGTTTTTGGTAGATCATAAGCTCAATAATGGCGTGCAATGCCAAGCTGCGGTTTCCAAAGCGAGCAAAGTCCTCTCTTGTATTAAGAGAGGTATGGACTCCAGAGAGAGAGATATAATTTTGCCCCTGTTCAAATCTTTAGTAAGATCTCATCTGGAATATGCAGTTCAGTTTTGGGCACCAGTTCTCAAAAAGGATATCGGAGAACTGGAGAAAGTGCAGAGAAGGACAACCAAACTGATAAGAGGCATGGAGGAGCTCAGCTATGAGGAAAGATTAGAGGATAGATAGATGTATTCACTCTTGAGAAGAGGAGATTATGGGTTATATGATCAACATGTACAAATATATAAGAGGTCCATATAGTGAACTTAGTGTTGAGTTATTCACTTTACGGTCAACACAAAGGACAAGGGGGCACTGTTTACGTCTAGGAAAGGAGATTTCACCTCCAAATACGGAAAGGTTTCTTCACAGAATGAGCTGTAAAAATGTGGGATAGACTCCCTGCAGAGGTGGTTCTGGCCAGCTCAGTAGATTGCTTTAACCGGTTAAGACCCGGACCATTATGCAGGTTAAGGACCTGGTGCCTTTTTGCGATTCGGCACTGCGTCAATTTAACTGACAATTGCGTGGTCGTGCAACATGGCTCCCAAACAAAATTGGCGTCCTTTTTTTCCCCACAAATAGAGCTTTCTTTTGGTGGTATTTAATCACCTCTGCTGTTTTTATTTTTTGCGCTATAAACAAAAATAGAGCAACAATGTAAAAAAAAAAATATTTTTTACTTTTTGCTATAATAAATATCCCCAAAAAATATATATAAAAATACATTTTTCCTCAGTTTAGGCTGATACGTATTCTTCTACATATTTTTGGTAAAAAAAAATTGCAATAAGCATTTATTGATTGGTTTGTGCAAAAGTTATAGCGTTTACAAAATAGGGGATAGTTTATGGCATTTTTAATAATAATTTTTTTTTTTACTAGTAATGGCGGCGATCAGCTTTTCTTTTCTTTTTTTTTACTGCGACATTATGGCAAACACATCAGACACTTTTCACACATTTTTGGGACCATTGTCATTTTCACAGCGAAAAGTGCTATACAAATGCACTGATTACTGTGAAAATGGCAGTGATGGGGTTAACCACTAGGGGGAGCTGTAGAGGTTAAGTGTGACCTCATGTGTGTTTCTTACTGTAGGGGGGCGTGGCTGTATGTGTGACATCACTGATCGTTGTTCCCTATGACAGGGAACAGACGATCACTGACACTGCCACAGAGGAGAACGGGAAGGTTTGTTTACACTCACCTTTCCCCGTTCTTCAGCTCCTGTGACTCGATCGCGGGACACCGGAGACGATCGGGTCCGCGGGTCCCGCGAGCGCGGTTACGGAGCTTCGGACCGGGTCACGAGTGCGCGGGCGGCAGCTCTATCGCGAACCACAGCTGGGTTCTTAAAGGGGACGTACATGTACGCCCTTGTGCCCAGCCGTGCCATTTTGTCGATGTATATCGTCGTGCGGCGGTCCTTAAGTGGTGAAAAAAGGCCTGGATTCTTTCCTAAATATACATAATATAACTGGATACTAACATTTGTAGGTAAAGGTGATCCGGGAATATCCGATTGCCTCTCTGGGGATCAGGGGGGATTTTTTTCCCCTACTGTAGCAAATTGGATCGTCCTCTGCTGGGGTTTTTCGCCTTCCTCTGGATCAACTGTGGGTATAGAATTGGGTATATGGGATTGTATGATATTATTATTGTTATTTATTTGAATATACACTTGAGTTATCTACCACTGTTACAAATCTTAACCACTTGTCATCTGCCCACCGTCAAATGACGGCGGGCAGACGACTCCATTGTTCTGACATCACATCATATGACGTGATGTCCCTTTAAAGCCGCGGGCGGGAGCGCGCGAGTCGCCGGCGGGAGCGCGCGAGTCGCCGGCGGCACGCGCGCGCACCCGCCACTCTGCGGGGATCCCGTGCGAGTGCCCGGCGGCAACGATCGCCGCCGGGCACACGCGATTGCTCAGTAACTGAGCTGGGACGTGCAGCTCTGTGTGTAAACACAGAGCTGCACGTCCCTGTCAGGGAGAGAGGAGATCGATTGTGTCCCTTGTACATAGGGACACAATCGGTCACCTCCCCCAGTCACCCCCCCCTCCCCCTACAGTTAGAACACTCATAGGACACACATTTAACCCCTTCCCCGCCCCCTAGTGGTTAACCCCTTCACTGCCAGTCACATTTATACAGTAATCAATGCATATTTATAGCATTTTTCACTGTATAAATGTAAATGGTCCCAAAAATGTCAGAAAAGTGTCCGAAATGTCCGCCATAACGTCGCAGTCCCAATAAAAAAATCGCAGATCGCCGCCATTAATAGTAAAAAAAAAAAAAAAAAAATGCCATAAACTATCCCCTATTTTGTAAACGCTATAAATTTTGCGCAAACCAATCGATAAACGCTTATTGCATTTTTTTTTTACCAAAAATATGTAGAAGAATACGTATCGGCCTAAACTGAGGGAAAAAATATTTTTTTTATATATTTTTTGGGTTATTTATTATAGCAAAAAGGAAAAACAATTGCATTTTTTTAAAAATTGTCGCTCTATTTTTATTTATAGCGCAAAAAATAAAAACCGCAGAGGTAATCAAATACCACCAAAAGAAAGCTCTATTTGTGGGAAAAAAAGGACGCCAATTTTGTTTGGGAGCCACGTCGCATGACCGCGCAATTGTCAGTTAAAGCGACGCAGTGCCGGAAGCTTATATTTTGTCTGGGCAGGAAGGGGGTGTAGGTGCACAGAAGGTAAGTGGTTAAAGTATTTGTAAACCTTTGACATGAAATATATATACAAAGCATATCTTTCTATAGTGTGTAATTGTCTCTGTCCAAAGCACTGAGTGTGATTTCTCCATGCTACCTCATTCCTCTGCTATCTGTATGAGTCATTTCTGACAGGTTTTCCCCACTCCAGGAGATAGAGGGTGGGGAGGGAGCTTCAGCACACAGCCTGGGATTGACAGCTTCAGCTGTACATTGTTTTCTGTGTGTTATAATAAAGGGGTGTGTCCCGTCCATCCAATCAGCTGTCAAAGCTCTCCTCTCTTAACTGTGTAACTTCAGATCTCATCCCTCCAGCCTGTGCTTTTTTTGTATGTACTTAGAATTACAGGGAGGTGACGCCTCCATCAATTAACATGTAATATCCCACCTCCATTGTGTTTATCTGTTTAGTCGGCATGGTAAAGGAAGGAGGGAGTGCTCTGTCATTTATCCAGAGTGTATACGCCCACATATGTGACTGTATTGTCAAGTGGGCTGCACAGATAAGAAAAAGGAGCAAATGAACAGCTTAGAAGGGAACTGAAACTGAAGCATGCTCAGCAGATGTGGCAACAGCTGGTTCACACAATCTCAAGCTACAGTGGGGACACAGACAAGGTGGGAGGCACATCGATCAGCAGAATCTGCAGTTTTTTTGCTGAATATAGAAAATGAATCCCATAGTGACAAAGTATGAAACACATGTAATACGGCATGTACTGACAGCTTTTAATGATGTGGTTTAAATTACATTTTACGGTATCTCATGCTTGCATAGTTCACCTTTTTGTTTATTAATGCACGCCTGACCCTAGATATGATTTGTTATGATTAAGTGATGTTTTCTTTATACCTGTGACTATGTTTATGCCGTAATCTTGAATACATCACCTTTCTTTTTCCTCCGTATGATGATGTATGTATGCTATGCTATTGTACTCTGGTATTTTTCTTGTATTGTACCGTTCTACTTTTGTATTAGTAAAACTTTAATAAATAGATTGTGAAAGAAAAAAGATATACATGTGGACATATTTTTTTTATTAGTCACTACTCACTACATAAAGCCAAGAGACATTCAGATGTACTTGATAACAATATTTTTTTCCTAACCATTTTTAGTATGGCTCAAACTTCCATTGACATAATAAAGCATCAATATTCACAAACAACATGCACATAACATCTGCTGTTGGTCTCTGTTTAAGAGAGAAATATGTATCCTGTTATTGTGGGACTCCTGAAGAAATAAATCGTTGTCTGGATGTGATGTTGATCCTCTGGATTAGTTACTTTCTGTGCCATTTCCATTGAACTAGCATGCAATAAGTAATGTCACGGTGAAGTCGGAATTGTTCAGCTTGTTTTAAGCTAGTAGACCAAAAAGTATTTCTGTATTTAGGTATTTCTCTTATGATAGGCTTTCTTTAACACAAATAAAAATGTGTCTGGGAAAAAAAAAATTGCAGAGATGGCAGCTGATCTTTTATTAAAAAGAAAAATCCCATCATTTTGATGAAATTAAAGGGATTATTTGAGTCTTAAATTTCTTCCTTCGCTCCTGTTTACTGCTTATTACATTTAAACAAATTTGCTTATAAGACACATAAAACTAGTTCTAGCATCATTGAATTTTATTGCCAGCAGCAGTGATAGCTTTTTATGAAATGTTGTATTTATTTTTAGGCCCAATTCCCCTCCAAATAATTTAAAATCTACCCATTCAGAGACTAGACTAGAGTTCAGCTGAACGGCCAAATTTATTATTATTACTTTATAAATAAACATAATTTAAAAACAAAATTTCCATCATTATTACAATTTTACAAAAGTCACCATTGTAAGAGAAAACCCAATAAAGGAATAACTAAAATAATAAATAGACCCCTCTCTATTCACACGCCCATGGTCTGGTAATGTTTGCAGCAGAGGCGTATCTACCATGAGGCAAACAAGGCGTCTGCCTTGGGTGGCATTTTTCAGGGGTGAGGTGCTGCCCCCAAGCGATCATGCTATAGCCGAATGATGGCTACAGCGCAGTCATCCAGTTTTTGGAGGGTGTCTATTGATGTTCTCCCAGAACTGCGCACCCCGCGCACCCGATGCGCTCTGTGTTCTTTGGACACAGCTAATCATAGATCGGGGTAAAGAGCCAATCCCAGTGGCCCTGTGTCCAATCACAGCGAATCACGATGTAAACACACTTGTCGTTTATCAGCATTCCTTTCATCATGCTGTCACAGTGTGAGGAGAGAGTCGGTTACCAGCAAGTGTGAAAGGAGACATCTACACTGATAATCATGGCACTGATGATCAGTGTCCTGATCATCAGTGCAGCCCCAACAGTGCCCATTAGTGCTGCCTATCAGTGCCCGTCAGTGGTGCCAATCAGAGCTTCCAATAACAGCCCATCAGTGCTCCCAATCAGTGCCTCCTTATCAGTGCCGCCTATCAGCGCCCATCAGTGCTGCCTATCAGTATCCATCAGTGCTGCATATCAGTGTCGCCAATTAGTGCCTCCTCATCAGTGCTGCCAGTGCCCATTAGTGTTGTCTATCAGTGCCCATCAGTGCCGCCTATCAGTGCCACATATCAGTGCCTTTAGTGCCTCCTCATCAGTGCCCTTATGCAATTCTTTAGCCTTTGAATAGTTCATACCAGCACTCCTCCAGTTGTAATTAGTGAATGTCCTCTGATTATTGATGCAGCTGTCAGGAGACCTCTTCACAAAACCATTGGCCCCTCATCCCACTCCATCCTGCTTTTTGCACAATGAGGTGAACATTACAATAATGTGCCCCCTAGCGGACACTATATGCCAGTTAAACTGAGCATGTGTGCAGTGCACTCTCCCTGCTCCAGACATACTCAGTAAGAGCCACTCCAGATTGGTCAAACTCTATGAGTGCACATTGTACAGTCTCATTCTTTTTTTTAACTTGTTTTTATTGAGTATATGTAGACCAGTGATGGCGAACCTTGGCACTCCAGATGTTTTGTAACTACATTTACCATGATGCTAATGCACTCTGCAGTGTACGTGAGCATCATGGGAAATGTAGTTCCAAAACATCTGGGGTGCCAAGGTTCGCCATCACTGATGTAGACAAATGTACATTCATAAAGAAACTTTCTGAAGACAGGAAAATACATTCAAAGTGCCTTGTCAGCAAATAATCAGAGTATTGGCCCTGGTTCACACTGATGCTACTTTGAAATCATGCTACTTTACTTGAAGTAACGCGATTTCAAAGTAGCAAGGTCAGCGCGATTTCAGGTGGAACTTGATAGACATTTGTGTGGCTTCATACACAGATGTCTATAGAAATCGCACCTGAAATGGGCAAAAGTAGTGCAGGAACCACCTTTGCAAATCGGTGCAGCGCCGCAAAATCGGTGTCGCACCAATTGGAACAGTGCCATTGCCGCCAATGGGCTGCGACTTGTCATGCGACTTGATCTATCAAATTGCATGACAAATCGCTCCAATGTGAACCTAGGCTAAAAGAGGTTACACAAACAAATGTAGACAGGAAGCATTTACACCCATTGTAAATGTATCCAAACTTTTAAAAAAAACAGATAGCATATCGTCAATTAGCCCAAACCGAGCTATAAGTCACACAATGTTTCAACCTATAAAAAGTAAAAAGGGTCATTGTTGTGCTCACCCTAATCGTAACAAAGTATAGGGTTTGTTCCTAAAAAAATTCTCACTCATGTCCCGCTTGTGATGATTGCACAGTAAAATGGTAGTATATCAAATTATACAGCCAGCACGACTACACCAAAAACAAATAATGGGGCTATGGTGTGGAATTCACCTTCAAAGAAAGAAGAGAATCCACAGTGTCCTGGGTAGCTAACAAAGGTCCCCAAATGTCTCCAGATGACCCCCCACCCTCATATGGCAGCTTGTACAGAGGCAAGGTTTGATTAATTAAAGTGATATTAAAGTTGTTTTTTGTTTTATTTAAAAATAACATGTTATACTTACCTGCCCTGTGCAATGGTTTTGCACAGAGCAGCCTAGATCCTCCTCACCCACCCCTCACCGGTGCTCCTGGCCCCTCCCCCCTGCTGAGTGCCCCCATGGCTAGCAACTTGCTATGGGGGCACCCGAGCCGAGCCACTGTTTGGTGTGTCCATTCACACACAGAGCCGTGACTCTGCCCCGCCCCCTCTCTCTCTGCATTGGTTTACTGATTTTGATTGACAGCTGTGTCTCAGCCAAGCTCTCATGCTCTTGTGGATCAAGATTGGGCTCAGGTAAGTATTAGAGGGGACTGCTGAAGGTTTTTTAATTAAATGCATAGAATGCATTAAGATTAGAGGGGACTGCTGAAGGTTTTTTAATTAAATGCATAGAATGCATTGATTCTTTAGCTGACCCAACAACACTCGCGTGAAGAGATCATTAGGACTGAATTCACCTGTTTTGGTTAATGTGTTTCCCATTGAAATCAATGGAAATTTATCAAAGCACATACGTGAAAAAACAAACAATACAAAGTGTTTCAAATTGTCATGATACACATTAATGCACTAACTCACCCCATAGAGCTAAATTCACACTTTTTCATTTCTGCTTAAACAAAATGCATTAAAACACATATCAACTCATGCAATATGACGTGTCAAACTGTCATTACACGAATCATGGTACGTTGTGACGTGACAATCAAAACAAAGAACATTAACACATGTACACTATCACACATCAGCCATAAAAATGCATAGGTGTGAGCCCAGCCTAATGCTTTTCATTCTCCAGCAAGTCAGGATAATCTGAGTTTTTCGGTAATAATGCCAAGACTAACACCAGGTCTTCTTTCTTGGAAAAAAAAAGATCACTGTGACTTTGTAACTATTTCATTGTGATGAGGTTACCTGTGTGAGCCCTAGTCTAATTAAAAGACCAGTGGAAGCTCCAGGAACTGACAATGTGTACATGTATCTGAGAAGCTACAGAGAAAATCCTCAATAAAATCCTGGTATTTACCAAGCATGTCTACAAATCTCATAAGTAATCAAAAGCATTTTAGATGCTGTGTTTACTTTGCGTATAACTAGCTGACTGAAACCGCTAATAAAATGACATGCTGTAGTTTCTGCCAGACAGAATTCTCTGATAATCAAAATACAATACCTGCTCTTTCATATTTATCAAAAGCAGTGAGAGGTATGATTTCAGTATAATATTCACAGACAAAGTCATGTAAGAGATAATGAGTGTAATCAATCACTGATCTTTCATTTCACTCTGAGATAAGTGCAGAGCCAGGCAAAGACAGTTTAAAATGTTCCATCAATTCAAATAAAGATGATGATAAGATGTAAGAAATGATAAAAAAAATTGATTAAGCCACTCCAAGCTGGGTTTAAAAGAGTATGTATGGGCAAGGGTACATAAAAAGGATGCAGGTGGCTGCTCTGCCCACTAAAGTCAGACATACACTATAGAAATGTGTGCAGTTTCTGTACAGTCTTCTTTAGTGAAACTGTAATATAGGGACACACCTAAATAAACAATTCAATATGTATAAAATCAGACAGGCTCTTGCACTACATACAGTAGTTGATAGTAGATGTATATTGTATGGTCTACCCAAGGCCTTTTTCAGATGCATGTCCTCCATGATCCCTGAACAGATCCCCTGCTGAATCTGAGCCGACAAGAAAAGTTTTTCAAACAGCTTGAAAAACTTGTTTCTAAAGGTTTCAGGGAAGGTATACTAAATAAAAAAGAAAAACACTATCTTATCCCAAAAGCACCAATAACACCAGTGATTTACTATCTTCCCAAGATTCATAAACACCTTACCTGCCCCCCGGGACGCCCTATAGTGAGTGGTATAGACTCACTTACGTCCCGGGTGGGCAGGTATATTGACTTTTTCCTCCAGCCTTTGGTGTCTAAAATGTCCTCCCACCTTAAAGATTGACGACATGTGATCAACATACTGTCAGAATTGAGGCCTACTAAAGACATGTGGTTAGTCACCGCTGACGTGACTTCACTATATACAGTGATCCCCCATAACCTAGGCCTCTCAGCTGTAGAATACTATCTCAGACGAGATTCTGGGCTATTTGACGAACAGATTTGTTTTATATTGGAGCTATTACAGTTTGCTGCTACAAGGAATTATTTTTGGTTTCAAAACCAATTCTTTCACCAAGATAGGGGCGTCGCGATGGGGGCTAAATATGCCCCCTCCCTGGCGAACCTGTTTATGGCTATGTGGGAGGAGGATGTCGTCTATGTTTGCCATCAGCCCCAACTCAAGTTGTGGGCCAGGTACATTGACGACATCCTCCTCCTATGGGATGGTTCCCTTCAGGATCTTCAATCCTTTATGGGTTTCCTTAATAACAACCCCAGGGGTATCCACTTGAGTTTTGAGGCTAACCAATCTAGTATCAATTTTTTGGACCTCAAGATTTCAATTTCCCAAAATGAATTTTCTACCAGTACTTTCTTTAAAGATACTGATAGGAATTCGTACATTCCCATGGATAGTTGCCACCATGAATTGTGGCTAAAATCCGTCCCTAAAAGCCAGTATCTACGTATCAAACGTAATTGTTCAAATGAGGCTGACTTTTTAAATCAGGCCGCCATCCTGACTGAAAGATTCCTTGAAAAGGGATATAAACTGGATTCTCTTATGGCTTCATTGGAAGAGGTGAAATCAAGGAACAGAATGGATTTACTAGCCAAAAAACAAATACAGACTAAGGGGTTTGCTGTAGCTCCATTCATTACTACATACTCTACCCAACACTATAGTGTGAAAAATGTAATAAAAAAACACTGGCACATTTTAAAAAAATATCCAGTTTTGGGCGCCATTTTACCGGAAAAACCACAGGTGATCTTTAGAGGAGGGTCAGCCTTGAGACACCAACTGGCCCCTAACGTTTTAGAACCCCCCACAGCGAAAACTAAATTTCTCAATTCATTTACAGGTTTCTATCAGTGTAGAAAATGTCGTGTTTGCTCTTTTAGTAGCTGCCCTCACAGACGCACCCATAAATTCATTTCTACAACCACTTTACAGGAACACACAATTAAACCATTTATTACATGTTCAACCGAGGGGGTGGTCTACTTGCTCCAATGCCCATGTGGGCTTCAATATGTGGGCCGGACCAAGAGACCCCTCTCGGTCAGACTAATTGAACATATTACTAGAATTAAAGCTGTTTTTTTAAAACACCCAGTGTCGAGGCATTACCTTCAGGTTCATAATAAGGACCCTTCCAAAACTTTGTTCCTGGGAATAGATAGGTACAGTCCCCACTGGCGTGGTAGCTCATTGGTGCGGAGTATCTCAAAATTAGAAATGGCATGGATCCATAGAATTAAAAGCTACACCCCCTTTGGGCTCAATGTAGAAGTAGATGTCAATGCTTTTATTGACAACTCTTAAGAATATTTGTGTTACTAATTTGCCAGGTTTATTTGTTTAAATAAGAGGTTTTACATACTTTATTGTGAACTCGATCTGGTTCAGGTGGTGGACCTCTCTGTTGGCCTATATATAACCAACAGAACATCTACCAATACATTGATCTATAGATTTGGCCTTGTGACAACTCAGACCAATCTATATTCTTTTTTAATATATATTTCTATATTTTTATATTTTTATAATCATTTATATTAGTTTTTTTCTATAATTATATTATTTTTATCTTTATGTATTTTATTATATATCAATCCATTTGACTACAGTCTAATTGGGTTGTTTATGCGCTGATTGGTGCTGGTCTCTGTCCAGCATTTCTCTATATATTTTTTCCATGATGAAGTATGTTATATACTGGCCTAGTATATACCTCCAGACAGGCTCCGGCTATAAACAAACTGTGAGCCCTCTGGTTGGTCGGCATACTTTTTGATACATATTTTATAAGGCATTCTTTGCGTTTTTAAATCATGTTTTGGTCCCGCAAGACCACCATCTGTTGATTCTCAGCCCTGTCGTTCAGATCGAGGCTTGATTCTTTGGTTTTACAGGGCCAATGGGGATAGCCATTTGCTGATTCAGATCGAGGCTTGGTTTTTCCTATGTAGTATTTCACGCGGTGCATCAGTGCGTCGCCCGTGCCCCTAGACGGCGTCAAATGTGTGACGAAACGTACGTCGGGAATGTGACGTGCTGACGCAATTACGTGACGATCCAAGAAGAACGGGCGTTTAACTAAGCCGGCCGGCTTTTGTTTTCTTTTCTTGCCTGTATATCGAGATGTTTTGTAAGTGCAACTTTTATTAAATTTCTAGCCTTTTTTATTACATACTTCACTATGTGGGCTTCCTTTTTCATCCCTTATTGTTATCACCACTGACGTGTTATTGAGAGGATTAGTTATCCAGCTAGCAGTGTCATCACTCAAGGCCCAGGCTAAGGGTATTTTAGCCATATGAAGAACAATTTCTGGCTTCTGGTAAGCCTTTAATTTATGTGGGTGATACGGTGGTGGTGTTAATAGTGTCACATTTAAGCTGTGCAGACATACTTCACCATGTGAGTTTTCTTTTGTTCCTGATTGATATTTTTGGAGTTCCTTACAACTGTCCACCACTTGCTGAGGATCCTTTAAAGGCCCGGGCTAGGGTTTATAGCCGCAAGCCTGTTGAGCTTGCCTTCTGGTAAGCCTCCATCCATTATTGGTGTATTCTTGGTGACGGGTGTTTTTCTTCTTATTGGACTTCATTGAATAATTTGCATTTAATCACCATTCAACTAAGGACTTGATTTAATTTGCCTTGTGGAACGGATGAATTAACTTCATTGTTTACATTGATTATATTTTTATAGACATTTTTTTCACTTATATGCTGAGTTCCAAATAGCCTTGGTATCCTATTATCAATTTTTTTCCCTCATTTAGTTCACTTATTTTTATTTTTAATTGTTAATTTTCTTACAGCGCAACTTCACATTTTTTACTTTAATTTTTGTGTGTGTATAACACTCAGCTGTTGCAGCTCTTTTGTTACTATAGGTATTTAGCGCGGTAATTTTCCTTTTTCCTCTAAGAATAGATTATAGTCACCAGCTCCCTGCAGGCTAAAGACAGGGAAATAAGTGATCAGCAGTCTTTGATTGCTCAGTTCTCAGTCTTAGAAGCAGGGGGGCAGCTGGCATCAGTGAGGGCATACCATTTTTTTTTTTAAGCCATACTTCTTGTTTAACCCTTTTCGCTGTCAGAGATGTGTTTGCACACATGTTTACAAAATCATTTTAGGCATGAAGATTACATATATATATATATATATCATTTTTTTTATGGAGCACTACCCCCAAATGAGCCGCTGGATTGTTTTGGGATCGGCAAATTAAGTTACCCCAGCTTGGTCTAGGGATGCACCAGAAGAACTAAGTAGTAAACGGAGGTCCACACAGTCAATAAAGATTTTCTCAATGCTTTAATTCCAGGCCAACATTAGCCAACATCAACTTTGGTGAAGGAAGAATAGGTTGATGAGGGAAGAAAAACTTTCGCTGTCAGGCCTGGATATACACAAGGCAGATCAGTTCTTAGTAGCACAAATTTTCACACGTCGCCACTCCTATGAGACTGAGTGGGTAAGGTGCCCCCGGACAGGTGTCTCTCACACAGACCTGGCAGCCGAGGCGCCGAGGCGCCACCTTGAATTTTGGCTGGGAGGAACGGTCCTCTCTCACAGGCCCGGCTCTAGGCCTCTGCCACAGGCCAGTTAATTTGGATAATTTGTACGAACAGAGCGAATCCTCCCAGTAATTTCTCAGCATAAGTCGCCGGGTGGCAGCAAAGCGTACCTGCCAGCATCCCGGTCACCGAATCCCCGTCTGGGATTCTCTTAAGCTTTGGGAACCCAATAAGTCACTGAGGTCCCTTGATTCTCGTCTCCGGCTGAGACTCAGGAAGGCCTAGGAACCTGGCCAGGCGGGCCGCGCCGGCGGGGTCCATGGCCGCGCACACCCTGAAGGTGAAGCAGAAGAACCCCGAAGACCTGACCTAGGTCCCAGATTTACCCCTCCCCAGCATGCCCAGCGAGGAAAAAACCCTCTCCAATTGGCTGCTGAGGAAGACTCCATCCGCCAGAAATCCCACTGGCTCCCACTGCCGGCCAAGGATGAAATAACATCCCCAGAATGCAGTCCGAGGCAGTGGACCTTTCCAGAATTAAATAGGTCAACAACCTAAACAAATCACAACTAGGAGCAACTTAACTCTCCTAGTCCAACTAGTTTTAACGCAGCGCCCATACAAAAAGCAAGGGGGCGCTACATATATATTTTCTGAAAGCAGAGATGCTAGAGAATAAAATAGTGGTGCCACTTGATATTTTAGGGCAAACAAACGCAGGAAATGGCCCATATTGATGTTAAAATATGAAAGACAAGGTTGCAATGAGTAAATAAATAGCCAACATGTTAAACCTTAAATTTGTGTGCTCCCTGAAATGGGAATAAACTTCAGTACCCTATATTGTCTATAGGGATGAGCTTTGTGTTCGAGTCGAATGTATGTTCGACTCGAATATCGTCTATTCGTACGTTCGTCGAAAATCGAACAAAATGGGTCGTTCGTGCCAAATTCGAGTGACGCGCCACGGCCCATAATTCACTGCGGCATTGCGCGCTGATGATTGGCCAAGCATGCTGTATGTCCCGCATGCTTGGCCAATTACAGCGTGCAAAAAACGGAGAGCCATAATTGCCCAAAGCCAGGGTGGCTTTGGCCAATTATGGCTCAGGGCTTTAGAACACGCCCCACACTAAAAAAGCCCACCTGTAAGCCCACCTCGTGTAGCGTGCTGTGGCGTTGTTAAAGAGATCAGTCCTATAGAGAGAGAGAGAGAGAGACAGTGTTTTTATTACTAGATAGATAGAGCAGGCAGGCTAGTCAGTTTAGTTAAATTTACAGTGTGTAGAGGATATATATATATCCCAGGAGTTGTACATATATTTATACACTGTATAGTTGAGCTAGTTTAGCTATTGCTATTTGTCAGGCAGTTGATTGTGCTAGTTGCAGTCTTCTAACGTGTTGTATTGCCCGTGTGCTGTATAGTTTGTACCTAAACGTACTTGGTGTTACTGCACTTGTGCCGTATAGTTTGCACCTAAACATACTTTTTGTTACTGCACTTGGGCCGTATAGTTTGCACCTAAACATACTTGGTGTAACTGCACTTGGGCCGTATAGTTTGCACCTAAACGTACTTGGTGTTACTGCACTTGGGCTGGATAGTTTGCACCTAAACATACTTGTATGAATAAGCACTGTATGATAGTATAAAACGCGTCAGCATTGTCATCTGATTTTTTGCTGTGACATGTTTGTTTTGTGACCAGTTTTATTAAAAAGGAACAACATTGTTTTGGAGTGCGGCCGTCCTAGTTTTTCTCTACAAATCTTGCATAAACGTACTTGTAGTTTACTGCACTTGTGCTGTATAGTTTGCACCTAAACGTACTTGGTGTTACTTCACTTATAAAGGGATATTGCGTGAGTAAGAACGTCGTTCACAGTCTGTAGAAAGTCTGTAGAAAGTCGGAAGAAACGATCGTGCAGTACGACGATACGCAACTCGATTTTGGACTTTATGATCAGGATGAGTTTGGATAAGTTTGTGGGTTAGATATGGGGAGAAAGCTTGGTAGTAAAAGGCTTGACTGACATTAGCTTTTTTTTGCTTAATTTTGACTTGCAGAAATAATGGAGGCCTTCAGAGAACAGGAGTTCTTCACAGAATTTGTTCAAAGGGGGTCCCGGATGGCAACCCCCCTTTTTTCTAGAATTTCTCTTTCCCCAAAAAATAATTTATTCAGCTAAGATCTGGCATTGTAATGGCCCCCCTCCACCCCTAAAATAATCAACATATTGTTGCCACACAGCATGTGCGCTTTGGGGGGCCAAGCCTGTATGGACAGGCTCACGGGCCACCACTGGAACATCAATGGCCTCATCAGGCACAAGTGTCATGTAGTTTGATGAGGGTCTCTTTAGGAAATTGTGCAATATGCAGCAGCAAAGTATGACATGGTTCAGATTCTACTTAACAAACCTACAGTCCTTGTCTTGTTTGCACCGCCTGTATACTGCTGTTCAAAGTATATAGGGTCAAAGGGTCTTGTCAGGGCCGATCCTCCCTATAGGCTCACTATGCAAGCCGCTTAGGGAACTTCGAAGGGCCCCCCAAATTACTAGAGGCACCGTCTGGTGAGAAGTCATTTTCGCCACCTCACCCTGATTCTAAACTCGCTGGCTGAGTCATTTCTGACAGCAGAACACCCCCTCCCCCCGCTTCTAAACTTTCTTTAATGTGACATGTCACTGTCGTCAGCGCCCCCCGCTTCTCATTTTAAATGTGCTATGTCATTTTGCTTAGGGCCCCAGGAAGGTCAGGATCTGCACTGGGTCTTGTAATGACCTGGTGGGAGTGGTGGCGGGGAAACCCATGCTATTTTTTTCAATGATTTTTATCCATATTGCAGGGACCAAACATTACATTAAAGCCGCAAGCAGTATTAAATTTATTTTTTTCTAAGAGTAATCTCATTTTGTGCAGGGACAGTTGTAAACACGTACCACCTCACAGGCATACTATAGACACCCAGCAGGTACAATATTTAAAGGAATTTTGATTTTTTTTCTCACTTTAAGCATCATTAAAATCGCTGCTCCAAAAAAAAACTACAGTTTAAAAAAAAAATATATTCCATTGATACATGTTCTCTGGGGCAAGACCCGGGTTCTCAAAGACGTTTTCCAACAATAACTTGAATATTGGGCTTTAAAATTAGCACTTTTGAATTCGAACGTTCGAGTCCCATAGACTTCAATGGGGTTCTAAATGTTCGTGCGAACGTTCGGTCCGCTCGACGGTTCTGGTGCTAACCGAACGCGGGGGTGTTCGGCTCATCCCTAATTGTCTATAGGCGACACATCACGAGCCCCTTATAGGTCATCAGTTTAGTGTTACAGAGGAGGTATTCTGCTAAAATTATTGCTCTCACTCCGATGTGCACAATGATATGTAACATGTGTATTGCAATCAACATTTTCACATGTAGGTGCTTGAAAGCGCCTGAAAAACGCCCCCCTTGCAGTCTCAGTGTGAAAGCCTGAGTGCTTTCACACTGAGGCGATGCACTGGCAGGATGTTAAAAAAAACTCCTGCAAGCCGCATATTTGGAGCTGTGAAGGAGCGGTGTGTACACCTCTCCTCCACCACTCCTGCCCACGTACAAAGCCGACCGGTGGTTTTAACCTTTTTTTGGCCGATAGCAGGGCGCTTTTAATCCCCGCTAGTGTTTACCTCCACAAAGATGACGGTAAAGTGCCACCCCTGCCCCATTGTGAAAGGGGTCTAAGACACGGGCAGGTGTTCCCCAGCTGACCACATTAGCACACACACCCTTTACCAGATATCCCAAATCTGCACTATTGACACCATTCACTGGCCCCCAAAAAGCATTTATTTATTTTTATAAAAAAAGAAATTCAAAAAAATAATTGTAAAAAAAAATAATAAAAATAATGCACATGCCTGCATTGTCAATGTGGGCTGCCCCAGCTGCTATGTTTGCATGGCTTCCCCAGCATCTCTCCAGGGCCGCATGCTAAACTCTCTGGCACACCATGCAGCCTGCGGACCACAGGTTGGACACCCCTGATGTAGTGCAAGAGCTGGATACAGAGTAAATGGATAGACAGGTGGTTTCTTCTATTTCATTGTTTTGCAAGATCTAAAGGAAGTTATACAGAGATTGTACAATCAGAGGCCCGGATTCACGTACCCGGGCTTATCTTTAGAGTGGCATAGCGTATCTTCTTTACGCTACGCTGCCGCAACTTAGGGAGCAAGTGCTTTGTGAATACAGCACTTGCCTCTCTAAGTTATGGCGGCGCAGCGTAAATGTGCCCGCGTAAGTCCGCGTAATTCAAACTAGCTAGACAGTGGGCGTGTTTTATTAAAATTAACCGTGACCCCATGCAAATTATGTGCCGAACGAACGGCGCATGTGCCGCCCGTGGACGTATCCCAGTGTGCATGTTCAGAAGCACGTTGGATAGAATGTCTAAGTGACATAGGCGTGCAATGCCTACGACGAGTGAACGTAACCTACGCCCAGCCCTATTCACGTACTACGTAAAACGGCGTAAACGACGTAAAATTTTACGCCGTCGTTCCCTGGCCCATACGTTTGCATTAGCTGTGCCTCATATAGCAGGGGTAACTTTATGCTGGACGTAAGCCTTACGCAAAGTGCGTAAATGAAGTGTCCGGGCGCATCTACGTTCGTGAATCGGCGTATCTTGCTCATTTGCATATTTAACATGGGAACTCTGAATGCGTCAAGCGTGACTATGCGCCCACGATACGCCGGCGTAGGCAAGTTACGCCGGACGACTGAAGCCATGTTTTTTGGCGTATCTCACTTTGTGAATCGGCGCAAAGATGCGACGGCGCACATTTAAAATTACGGCGGCGTATCTGGAGATACGCCGACATAACTTCTTTGTGAATCCGGGCCAAAGTGTATAATGTATGGTCACCTTTATACATGTACTGTACATAGGAGGGAGTAACAAACGCTCCAAAGACGTTCCAGAACTCTTTTGAGTGGCGAGTGCTACTTCCAGTAGCCTGGTGCACATTTTTTACTGTGTGTTTTGCTGCATTTGATGCTTGTTTTTTCACACGGCAAAATGTGTGTTTGCTTCCACGTTTGGGGTGCAATTAACAGTTAATGGCACTGAAACCACGACTAGTTCATTTTAGCTTTATAAAGGTACACTATGCAAATCTCTGTACAACTTTCTTTAGATTTACCTAAAGTATGGAATAGAAGGACCCACACCATCTATCCATTCACTCTGTATCCAATCACACAGGCCTTTGCTCTACACCTCGGATGTCTAACCTACGGTCCGCATGTCACCTCAGAAAGTTTAGCATGCAACCCAGGCCTGTCTGGAGAGACGCTGGGGATGCCATGCAAACAGCAGCTGTGGCAGCCTACATGGACAAGGCAGGCAATACATAGTTGATATGTGCAGGCTGTGTGTGCTAATGAGGTCAGCTGTTCAACTTTAAAGTTTTCTATTGAATACAGCAGGGTAAGGCTGCATTCACACCTAGGCGTTTTGTCGCCCGACGCCCGACGCTGTAGCAGCCTAAGATACGCTGGAGGGGCGAATTAACATTGTCGGCTATGGAGATGGTTCACATCTCTACGCCGAACGCCGAAACGCCGTACGCCTGAAGCTTGAAACAAGTCCCGGACCCTTTTTGTTCAGGCGTATTAGGAGTTCGGGCATAGCCGACAATGTTAAAATCACCCCTCCAGCGAAAAACAAGGAGCGACTTGTCGCCGCAAATCGCGGGGACAAGTCGCCGATTTCATGTCGCCGCAATACACCAGCTCCCGCCTACGCTCAGGTGTGAATGCAGCCTTAAGGTAAGGCTTTGTTCTAAAAATCACAGAAAGCTTATATTAATATTAAAAGCCAGCAGCTACAAATACTGCAGCTGCTGACCTTTAATATTAGGACACTTACCTGTCCTGGATTCCAGCGCCGTCCGCAGCAGAGGACGAGCGATCGCTCATCACTCTGCTGCTCCCCCCGCCATCCACGGTGAGGGAACCAGAAAGTGAAGCGCTCAGGCTTCACTGCCCGGTTCCCTACGGCGCATGCGCGAGCCGCGCTGCGCCCGCCGATTGGCTCCCGCTATGTGCTGGGAGCCGAGTGTTCCCAGCACACAACGGGGGGGGGGGGGCGACGGGAGGTGACGACATGCCCGTATTCTGCCTGAGAATGCTGGGCCGGAAGTGGGTGCAAATACCTGTCTTTAGACAGGTATCTGCACCCCCCTCCACCCTGAAAGGTGTCAAATGTGACACCGGAGGGGGGGAGGGTTCCGATCAGCGTGAGTTCCACTTTAGGGTGGAGCTCCGCTTTAAGTCTGAGAAAGGTTAAATTATGCAGATCGTAGAGTGAATAGAAGAGGTTAATACCCCACCCATGTTGCCTAGTAGAGATGGGACTTTCCAACTAAGTAAATTATACAGAGGATGATTTCACGTAGGCAGGCGGTCCTTGGTGAGGAATGCTTTGCCAACTGCGTATTATGGATGCATGTATAATAATGATATGTAAAAAAAAGAGATGTTATCGAAAGAAAACGACTGTGAACAATGTGTGAACAGTTAGCAAATATTTAACAAATATTATTTGTTAAATATTGTGAACCCTGCCTGCTTCTGTGTATTAACTGGCTTTTGCTTTGCTAGAAGCAGGTCATATGCAGGTCAAAGGAGGTCAACTGCAGCTTAAATGCACCAGTCTATAAAAGCGGAGGTCTGCAAATACTGCAACTGCTGGCTTTTAAAAATAGGACACTTACCTGTCCTGGAGTCCAGCTATGTCAGCACTGCAGCTGATGTTTCTATCGGCTGTCGGGTTTTGCCGCCACCTTTGCGGGTAAGGGAACCTGGCAGTGTAGCCTTACGGCTTCACGCCAGGAACCCTTACTGCGTATGTGTGAAGCTCTGCTCCTTTTTCCTTCTGACCCGGTAGTTGGGGAAGGAGGAAGGAGGAGGAGGGAGCCGAGCCGTGACGTCAACAGCCGTGGCTCCCAAAAGTGGGAACAGGATACCTGTCAAAGGCAAATGAGAAATGAGTGGAAGTTCCACTTTTGGGTGGAACTTTGCTTTAACTGTTAATTATCCCAGAAGTAATCCCTAACATAACATAATGTTTCATGTGATGTAAGTAAAGACAGCACAAGCCATTACTGCACAAAAGCCATATTCATTTAATAATACTCAGCAGGAACAGGAGATCTCCAGGCTGGATGACCCGCGATTTTCAGATCCAGCGTGGAACGCAAAAATGGCGCAGATCGAGCGGTACCGCTACTTGGGTGCGGCCATAGGAAAGTCCTCGGCTTCGGCCTAGCTCCAGAGCCGCGGCCATCTTGGTACACCCGGCCTGGGTCAGGAAGTGACGTTTTATCGCCACCATCTTGCTCCACCCCACACTCCTGCACAGTGAGAATGGGGCAAGCGGACATCTTGTTTTAGTTTTAGATTTCAGAGTTATTTTCAACACAAAATGAAGCTTATGTGTGTAGCGATACCCCCGAAGGGGCTGCTGAGAATGAATGGGATGGCATGTTACCTCATGGCTCTGGTGAAATGTCTAGGGTGGATGATGCATACAGCAGCAGTAAAAGAAATGTCCGCAAATAGAAAGTCTCTTTTATATGTGCTCTTTATTACCCAGCTGGGTAAAAACAGTTAACGGGTGATGAAAAGGACAGATGAAGGTTGGAAGGAGAACAGCAGATTCAGGCGTTCAATATGAAAACAGTCCTGCTTCCGACAACACTTAGATTTCTTCGCCACTCCAGTCAAAGTAGGTAAAGCGTACCTGGACAGGTCTCTCTTACCAACCTGGCAGCCAGAGTATCACTCGGAACTTTAGGAAGATGTCCCTGCCACAGACTCTTCTAGAATGAACTCAGGGAGACACCTCTGCCACATGCCCTCTCTGATTGCAGTTAAGGAGGAGCCCCTCCTAAGTAAAGTTTTGCCTGAATCTTCTTCTTAATGTCGCCCAGGTACCGACTGAGAGAAGAGTCAATCCCTCAGTGTCCAGTACCTTGATCCCCGGTGGTTTGTCTGAATCCTGTTGGACCGCCAGCCTCTCAATGGTGCTACTCAGATGGACTCCCCACCAAACAGCCACACTTGCTTGGGATCTTCAAAAGTGGGAACCCAGTTGATTACTGAGTCCCCTTCCTGCTTGAATGTTCCGGACTAACATGGCCCAGAAACCAGGAACACCGCGGGGCACGCACGCCCCGGCCAGGTGGGACATAGGGGCGCGGTGATGTGGCCACCCTATAGGTGGGTGCCACACTCGAAGAAGAACCCAGAGCAATGGCGTCAGTTCCATATGTACCCTCTCCCAGCATGCCCAGCGAGGAAAACTCCCCCTGATTGGCTGCTGGAAAAGAGCACCCAAGTCCCGACTCCACTGCTGCCACCTATCGTCCTGGGGTGGAACAACACCTCAGGCACAACAGAATGAGCCCACAGCACAGCCAAGCTGAAACAGAGACCCTGCTAAACAATTACAATTGAAATCAGTCACTTACTCTCTGATTATCCCCTAAATTTTACTAGCACCGGTACTTGGAAGTACATAAGCGCTACATGTGCTTAACCACTTGCTTACTGGGCACGTATACCCCCTTCCTGACCAGGTGAAATTTCAGCTTCCGGCACTGCGTCACTTTAATTGACAATTGCGCGGTCGTGAGACGTGGCTCCCAAACAAAATTGACATCCTTTTTTCCCCACAAATAGAGCTTTCTTTTGGTGATATTTGATCACCTCTGCAGTTTTTTTTTTTTTACGCTATAAACAAAAAAAGAGTACCAATTTTGAAAAGAATTCAATATTTTTTACTTGTTGCTATAATAAATAGCCCATTTAAAAAAAAAAAAAAATTTTTTGATACGTATTCTTCTACATATTTTTCTTGATGCGTATTTTTCTACATATTTTTGGTAAAAAAAAAAAAATCGCAATAAGCGACTGGTTTGCGCAAAAGTTATAGCGCTTACAAAATAGGGGACAGAATTATCAGAATTATTATTAATTTTTATTATAATTTTTTTACTAGTAATGGCGGCGATCTGTGATTTTTATTGGGACTGCGACATTATGGCGGACACATCGGACACTTTTAACACATTTTTGGCGCCATTCACATTTATACAGCGATCAGTGCTATAAATATGCACTAATTACTGTATAAATGTGACTGGCATTGAAGGGGTTAACACTAGGGGATGAGGAAGGGGTTAAATGTGTACCCTGCATTGTGTTCTAACTGAGAGGGGTGACTGGGGGAGGTGACCAATCTATGTCCCTATGTACAAGGGACACAGATCAGTCTCCTTTCTCCCTGTTTACACACACAGATCCACGTCCTTGTCACTGTAACCGCCGATCGCCAGTGCCCGGCAGACATCGCGGCCGCCAGGCACGGGCATCGGCACCTCCAGCATCTCCATCGGCATCTCCAGTGGCCTGGAGGAGCGGAGGCCGTAAAAAGACGACAACCCGGAGATTTAGAGCCACCCAGCGGCCGTACAAAGTTGTACGGCCGCCGGGAAGTGGTTAAATACCGTATATGTAAATCTGACGGACTGTTTACACGTTAAATTTTAAAAGCAGCAGCAAACCTTACAACCTTACATGCTTGCTAATGTGACAGAACACATCTGACAGTCCGTCAGATTTACATATAATGTAATTAAGCACATAAGCTCAGTTTTGTGTTGAAAATAACTTTAAATAAATACATTTTTGAGAATCGTGAGAGAATCGTGAGAGAATCGTGATCTTCATTTTATGCAAAAGAATCGTGATTCTCATTTTTCCCAGAATCATGCAGCTCTACTGTGCCCATCAAACGCAGCCACTGTACCCATAAATTGCCACCACTGTGCCATCAAACGCAGCTACTGTAACCATCAAGTGCCGCCAGTGTGCTCCATCAATTGCTGCCAGTTGGCCCCATCAATTGCTGCCAGTTGGCCCCATGAATTGCCGCCAGTGTGCCCCATTAATTTCCACCAGTTTGCCCCATCAATTGCTGCCAGTTTGCCCCATCAATGCATGCTTCCTCTCAGGTGAGATGTGTATGCGACTTATGTGCTGAAACTTATGCTGGTGATTCTTGAACCTTTTCCGTTATTTAGAGGCTGCATTAATATTATCAATCAGTTTATCCTGCTCCATAGCTTTCATATGTATGTCGGTAAGTTCTGCAATACGACATACAGTATCTCAGTTGCTGTTTGTAGGTCTAGATTATGTTTCCTCAATAGGTTGCGGCGTGTACTTTCACTGGTGATACCCAGAACTATTTTATCTCTAATAAGTTAATCTTTTAGAGAGCCATACTCACAGCTTGCAGCTTTTTCTCTTAGCCATGTGACAAACCTGTCTATTGATTGACAGTCTTTTTGCTGGCAGCAGCCAAATATATATTTTTCATATATGACATTTTTAGAGGGCCCGGAGAAAGCTTTTATTGCATCCAGAATGGCTTTAGTGTTGCTCTGTGAGTTTCAGATTATGAATGAATGAATGAATGAATGAAAACTTATATAGCGCCTCTGGGCGCTTGTTGTTCCTGTCTCCTTTGAAATCAAAAGAGATGAGTCTTGATCTTTCTCCTGAATGCTAAGTGATCCTCCTCCAACCGAATGCTGGTTGGTAAAGCGTTCCATAGTCTGGGACCTTGGACAGCGAATCTTCTATCTTCTTTGGACTTGTAGTTGGCTTTCGGTACCTGGAGTCGGTTTTGATTGGTGGATCGCAGAAAGCGATTGGGGTTATGAGCTTTTATTTTTTCGCATAGATAATGGGGAGCATTCCCATGGATACATCTATGCGTTAGACAGAGTGCTTTAAAGGTGATTCTGTCTTTTACTGGTAACCAATGAAGGGTTCTCTGTGATGGTGAGATTGATTCTCAGGGTTTTTTCCCAGTCACAAGTCTAGCGGCCGTATTCTGAACGACTTGTAGACGAGTGATTTGGTACTTGGGGAGTCCGAGGTAAAGGGCATTTGCATAGTCCAATCTGGAGTTCACAATTGTTCCCACCACGACTGCTATGTCTTCTTTGGGGATGAAAGGAGTAAGGCCCCGTACACACGATCGGATATATCCGATGAAAACGGTCCGCGGACCATTTCCATCGGATATGTCCGATCGGGAGTTTGATCCGATGGCGTGTACACACCATCGGATCAAATTCCCCGCCGCCGGACGGCGCGGTGACGTAGTGGTGACGCGGCGGTGACGTTGACGCCGCCGGGTCACCGCCACGTCACCGCACCAGGAAGTAAAAGACTTCCGCGCATGCGCCGAATCCATTCGGCAGCGGCGCGGCGGCGGTGGGACCCGACATGTCTGCTGGTAAGTGTACTAACCAGCAGACATGTCGGGCGGACAGATTCCCACCGGATAGATTTCAAAGCATGCTTTGAAATCTGTCGGGTGGAGAAATCTGTCCGCTAGCCCATACACACGAGCGGAGATGTCTGCTGAAACGGTCCATCGGACCGTTTTCAGCGGACATATCCCCTCGTGTGTACGCGGCCTTAGTCTGCGTAGTAGGCGCAGCAGATGGTGAGATCCGCTGACTACTGACCCTATTTGTGTGTCCATTGTCATGTAGGAGTCAAAGATAACCCCGAGACTTTTGACTTTGGCGCTAGGGGTGATGATTTTGCCCAGAATGGGCGGGGGGGTCCAAGTTGTTGTGGATTGATTCATACGCTTGGCGTGAAACAGAAGAAGTTCTGTTTTCGCTCCGTTGAGTTTAAGATAACTCTTTGTCATCCAGTCCTCTATCAAAGAGAGGCATGTCTCTAGATTGAGGTGGTGATCATTTTTATTGCAAATGCGTAAATATAGTTGCGTGTCGTCTGCATATGAGTGATAGAGCAGTTTTTGGCTGCTGATGATTTCAAAAAGAGGACGAAGATAGATGTTGAATAACATCGGCGACAGGGGGGGATCCTTGAGGGACTTGTACACATGGCGGAATTATGGCGGCATTATGCTTGTACACATGGCGGCATTCACTGCCCATCACCCTCCTCAGTGTGGCTGCTCGCACTGCTGCAGGCTTCTCATGTAACCCTGTGGCTAGGGAGGAGTCCTCAAACTCAGCCCTGAAATTGTCCCAGTTACTGCTGACAGTGGAAGATGAATTCAGGGAAAAGTGCACTTTGTTTAGAGCTGGCCATATATTGCGTACATACGTTTGTCCAAAAATTCTCAGTACATTCGATGACTTGACACATGTCATTTGAATATACTTCAAAATATTAACATTCGATTTTGGAATTGATGTAATTTACCAATCATAACTACATCTGCTACAAATCGGGGTAAACTGCATTAGAGATGCATGAAATGTTGGTGCAAGTGTACAGGACAGAAGCCGTGAGCAGAAAATGTGTTTACGACACGTTAAAATATGTTCATGACGGGAAGGAAATGGCTAAGGATGAGCCACGTTTGGGTCGGTCATCAGCAAACCGGACCTCAGACACGATCAATCGAGTGCTACAAATGCTGGCACAAGATTGGTGACTGACTCTACTATTGATGGTGGAGAATTGGGCACTAGAAATGACACGGTACGCACCATCGTCCGCAAAGATTTGGGTAAGCAGGAAATCTGTTCCCAGTTTATGTTGCACAAGCTGACAGATGCAAAATGGATGGAAACCTCTGGAGATTTTATGTGTGTTCAGGATCCATCCTTTCTGCGAACCATTGTCCCGGTGCAAGGTATTTAGTAAGAGGCAAGGCGGGTTTCTGGCATTCCCAAAGGGTGCTCACATGGAGCGGGCAACACTCATAATATTTAAGAAAATAGCTGCCCTGGTTTTCTTCCCACATTCCCACACAAACCCAATTTCTTTCTTTCTTGAAGGAAAGCAAATGTTCTATTTAATTGCATTTTTGCAGTCATTGCATCTTGACATAGTTGCTGAGGGCTGTAGGGGGACCCTTGTGTTACCAGTCAAACCTGAACATTTCCCATTAGTCAATGGATACTGTAGAAGTCTGTACTGGCCTAAGAGAACAAAACATGCAGTGAATACCATTAGATTATAGATGATATCACATTTCTCAATAAATGTGTATTTTTTCAGCCTGGCTATGTTACTATCTAACCTACTCAATGCGTGACTAGATTAATGGCCATTGCTCTAAATGCCAAAGATACAGTGTTACAAAATTACATATAGGGGGAGGTTTATGAAAACTGGTACACACAGAATCTGGTACAGATGTGCATAGTAACCAGTCAGCTTCTAGGTTTTATTGTCAAAGCTGAACCCCTTCTCAAGCAGTCGACGCAGTTTTACTGAGAATATTTATTATAGCAAAAAGTACAAAATATTGTGTTTTTTTTTGTTTATAGCGACCTCAATTTGGTTTGGGTACAAAGGATCTAAAGGACCTCAATTTTGTTTGGGTACAACGTCGCAAGACCAGGCAATCGTGAGTTAAAGGGACCCAGTGACGTATCACAAAAATTGGCCTGGTTATTGAGCAGCCAAATCTTCGGGGCTGAAGTGGTTAATTGAACAAGCTGAAGTAAGCAGTTGATTGGTCACTATGCACAGCTGCACCAGATTATATGTAGGGTTGCTACCTGTCCAGGATTCACCTGGACAGTTTGGGTTTCTGAATCATGCATCCAGGTTTCAGACTGCCTGAAACCCAGACACTATGACCCGGATTCAGAAAGGACTTACGCCAACGTATCTTCTGATATGCCGCGTAAGTCCACGGATGCGCCGTTGTATCTATGTGCCTTATTCTTGAAATTAGATATGCCTGAATTTTGGCTCAATCCGACCGACGTAAGTCTCCTACGCCGTCGGATCTTGAGCGCATATTTACACTGGCCGCAAGGGGCGCTTCCATAGATTTACGCGTTGAATATGTAAATGAGCAAGATACGCAGATTCACGAACGTATTTGCGCCCTTCGCTGTAATCTACGCCGTTTACGTAAGGCGTACGTCCGGCGTAAATTTACCCCTGCTATATGAGGCGCAGGTAATGCAAAGGTATGGGCGAGGGAACGACGCAGTCAAATTTTATGTCCGTCGCGTACGCCGTTTATGTAGTACTACGTGAATAGGGCTGTGCGTAGGTTACGTTCACGTCGTAGGCATATCTTAGGCAGCTATTTCGACGTAACTGTGAGCATGCACACTGGGATGCGTCCAAGAGCCGACGCATGCACAGTTCGTTTTTTGAAGCTCAGCCCATTATTTGCATGAGGTCATGCTTCATTATAATATATCACGCCCACTTCCAGCCCACTTCCACCTGCTTTGACTTACGTCGGCTTACGCCAACTATACACTACGCCGGCGCAACGTTGAGCGCATATTCTTTGAGAATAGCATGCTTGCCTCTTAACGTTGTGCCGGCGTAGCATAAAGACGATGCGCTAAGCTGGCATAAATATACTCCGCTCTACGTGAATCTACCCCATTATTCAGAGCAAACTATGGCTTCCCATAGGAGAGATTGCTTGATCTGTACCTATTCCACCCATTTCTATCCTCTGTGTCTGCCCACACTCCAATACCCAGGGCTGTGCCTTAAAAAAGGAAAGTGAGGTGGGAAATTTGAAGCCCAGCAGCCACAGATACATCTGGATGAGAGGTGCTGACTGCCAAGGGGTGAGTGAGCTCACCATCGATCCCTGTCTGTGACTGAAGTCTCCCCCCTTCTCTCTCCTGCCTCTAAGTAAGTACGTTTAAGTAAATCAGGGTTCTCAAAGCACCCCTTACACCAGAGTTCCCCTTTACACCAGAGTCCCCAGAGTTCTCCCTTACATCAGAGTCTGCAGAGTCCCCCCTTACACTTAAGGGAACTCTGTGAGTTCAGATGTAAAAGGGTAACTCTGTGGATTCTTGGGATTAACTTTACAGTATATGATTAGAAATGTTATTTAATCGCAAAATATATGTATAGTTTATACTATTGAAAAAATTGCTGTGTTCATGTTTGATTTGAAGAAAAGGTGGCAACCCTAATTCTATGTGCACCAATTTTAGCAACTCCCCCCTATTATGCTGCCTAATAATAAAAACAGTGACATCCTATTACCCGCTTCTACTCCGTTTTTGGGTAGTGTTAAATTAAATAGAACTTAAATTGTCTTTTATCATTTTTGGTTTGTACTTTTTTTTATGCCTCATATAACTTATTCTCCAAATGCCATAATAACCTTGTGGGAATCAGTGGCTGTATCTATAGGTTGATGTAAAGACTCCTTGCAGATGTCAGCAAAATACTTCCCCCTTCATTGACCACAAAGTTAATTAAAAGTGTTTGTCATTGCTGCCTACAATAAATGATGGCACGCACGTGCTGAATTTGTTTTAGGAAAGGATTAAAACTTCGGAAAACTCTGCATCCCAAATCTACATTTAGTGAGGCTTTTATAACAACATATAATTTATCTTGATTGGGAAATATATCCTGCATTGGCAACTTGTATAAGTTAAATGCTGAAACGTGCTGGGCCTATCCCTGGTTTTCAAGAACTCTTCAATAAGGTTTATAAGCCAGAGATATATCTTCTTTACAGAAATTATCAACACATTTAAAGAATGATTAAAAAAAAAAAAGGAAATTCAGAAGCAAAATATTCCTGATTATTTAATACATTTGGTTTAACCCAGCTCTAAATAAATTAAAGCGGAGATCCGTTAGAAAAAAAAAAAAAAAAAAATTAAAAGTCAGCAGCTACTAACACTGTAGCTGCTGACTTTTAATAAGGACACTTACCTGTCCTAGCCGCAGCGATGTCGCCCCCCGCCGAGGCCAATCCTCGATCCTGGCAGCTCCAGGCGCCGCCATCCACAGTAAGGGAAACAGGCAGTGAAGCCGTGCGGCTTCACTGCCCGTTTCCTACTGCGCATGCGCGAGCAGCGCAGCGCTTTGTGAATGGGTCAGGTGCTTTCTGGGATACACACAGTTCCCAGAATGCAGCACGCCCCATTAACAAGAAGAAACCGAGTGTGGGAGGAGGAAGAGAATCCACCGCGGAGGATGAAGAGGCAGATTCGGTACTTCAGCATAGCAACAGCTATTTTAGGGTAAGTCCAAAAAATGTTTTTTTCATTATTTTTTTTCATTTTTGGTGGAATTTTTTTTTTTCAGGGTGGAACTCCACTTTAAGCTTAGTGAAGCAAAGGAAGGGGGCACCACAGTTTTCTCCCTAAATGTCATGCCCTTTTACTTTGAGTTTTTTTTTATTTTTCGCCCTTATCTGCCAAGTTCGACTTTAATCACTTAAGTACTGGAAAGATGTACCCTCTTAATGACCAGGCCATTTTTTGTGATTCGGCACTGCATTATTTTAACTGACAATTGCGCAGTCGTGCGATGTTGTACCCAAACAAAATAGACGTCCTTTTTTCCCACAAATAGAGCTTTCTTCTGGCTTCTGGCCTGGCTCTCTAGGGAGCAGACGGGGGGCCTGAGCATCTCACAGATCCAGAACCCTGCTGGTGTGGCTGTGCATTCTCCGGCTGAGATCAACCTCTGTTTTGCTGAATTTTACCAGGCCCTGTATAGCTCTAAAGTGGATTATGGGGAGGACGACCTGACCCATTACTTAGCTGATATTGATTTGCTGGTTCTCACACCTACGTACCGTGACAGATTAGACTCCCCCTAGACTGCAGGCCATGTTTGCCTCGTCGACAGGGTCGGGGGGACTTCCGGACACCATAAGGGAGGCAGTCATTTTTGTGATCCCCAAGCCCTGGAAGGACCCGATGTTATGCTCCTCATATCGCCCCATTTCCCTCCTAAATGTGGACGCAAATATATTGGCCAAGGCCACTAGATTGAACATGGTTATAACGGCTCTGATACACTCTGACCAAACTGGGTTCATGCCAGGCAGGGGCACCGACATAAACATTCGGCGACTCCTCACCCACATAGACAGGGTGGCTGGGGGTTCAACGGACGTGGTGGTCTCACTCGACGCAGAGAAGGCCTTTGATTCTGTTGAGTGGGGCTACCTTTGGAGGGTCCTCTCGGGCTTTGGGTTTGGTTCGGGCTTCTGGGTGCGTATGCTGCATACTAGCCCTGTAGCTAGTGTCCACTCTCCCCGGGTCTATTTGCACTTGTGTTGGAACCACTGGCCATACAGCTCAGGGCGGAGGAGAGGGTGCATGGGATACGCATAGGCCCGATTGAGGGGAAGCTATCCCTGTACGCGGATGACACTGTGCTATACTTGGAAGATGCTTCGTCCTCGCTGCAGATGGCACTGGAGATGTTTGACCACTTTGGACGCTATTCAGGGATACGCATTAACTGGGACAAATCGGTCCTGTTTCCGCTGCATCCTATGTATCCAAGACCCACGTTGAACACTCTGCTCAAGTGGGTAGACAAATTCACTTATCTGGGTATAAAAATTACGGGCAAGAAAGAGGACTATGTGGGTACTAATTTACAACCCCTCATGTCGCAACTAGTATCTAAATGTGCAGTATGGCGTTCCCTACCCCTGACACCTGTGGGAAGAGTCAACCTCTTGAAAATGTTTTTTCTGCCAAAGTTTGTTTATTTTTTTCGGAGCACACCATCTCATATTCCTGGATCGTTCTTCCAAAGACTGGAGAGTGTGGTACTGTCCTTTGTGTGGGCCGGACGGCCCCCCAGAGTGGCGAGACAAATTCTATACCTCCCTATGTCGGGTGGGGGGACTGGCACTCCCAAACTTCCGTATTTATTACTGGGCTGCAGTGTTGGTCACAGTGAGGTGGTGGTTCTCCCAGCCCAGACAGAATCCACCGGTGACACTGGAGGCGGCCGTTTTGGGTTCGTACACAGCGCTAAGTAACTTGCCATTCTGGGTCTTAGGGCCAGCCCCTCCATGACGTTGCTTATGCGTACTACTGTGAGAGTCTGGCAGGAGGCTAGAGCAATTTATAGAAAACCGAATCACGTCTCCACGCACGCCCCCTTGTGGGGCAACCCTATTTTGGTCAGACACATAGTTCTGGATGGTAGGCTCCGGACCTTTCAGGAGTTGCACAGCAGCTGCTCTTTGCTGGCCTCTTTCCAGTTTCGGTACTGGCAGCTGAGGCATGCCTTCAGAGCACAATTCCCTGAACCTTTAATCATGTAGTCGGACTCCATAGAGCGCCTTCTGATCTCTGATGTGATGGAGCGCCCCCTCTCTTCCCTATATCTTTATCTCACTGTGGGGTACAATACTAAGCTCACTAGAACTTGGAATAGGTGGAAACCGGATATCCCGTCTCTGGAGGAGGAGCAATGGGAGGACTGCCTTTCTACATATATCGCCTCTTTAATTGCCGCTAGGGACAGATTTGCGCAGCTTAAATTTTTGCATAGAGCCTACTATACGCCGCAGCGGCTGGCGCGTGTATATCCCCAGAGAGGCCCCCACTGTCTTGTCCCAAACTCCAGCCCTACTGGGTGGCTGTGGCTTCCACTCTTAGTGACATTTGCAAGATTAGGATACAGGCTGACCCAAAACTCTTATTGCTGAGCTATATGGAGGACGTGGAGGGTGATAGATACTGCAAGTTGTGTCTGACATTATCCTTATATTATGCTAGGCGGGAGATTATGTTAAATGGAAGTCGGAGGATCCCCCCACCCATGACTCCTGGCGGAGGTCGGTAACCTTGGTGCTGCCTTTTTACAGGCTGACCTACGAAAGTAGGCAGTTTCTGGGAAAGTATGATAAAATATGGTCAGCTTGGACTGATACATGTGCGGTTTTCAACCCTCTATCCACCTGATTGTACGTGGGGGCGATTATTGTGGTGACCCCCCTTCCTCTGACCCCCCTGTGGCTCCCCCCCTCCCCTTTAACCTGTCCCTCATTGCTCCCTCCCTTTTCCGGTCCCCTTCCTGCCCCCAGCTTCTCGCTGTACATGCTATTTTTTATGCTGTAAGAACTGTTGGTAGTGGTGATGTGATTGGCTTATTATGCTGTATTGGATGTTAGATGGAGGTAAATTCCTTGCTGGTGTATTGGCGGATTTTTTCGCACACTTACGGACGTTCTGGATATATACTTTTGTATTATTGTGTTCTGTAAACTGATTAAGATGTAATGCTGAATTGTCTAATAAAAAGCCTTTTCCGTAAAAAAAAAAAAGGGTAATCCTGGAGGAGCTGCAGAGTTCCACAGCAGACACTGGACAATAAGCCGTAAGCCATAAGCTCCATAGAGTTGGACTTTATGGCAGAGTGGCCATAAGAAAGCCATTACTTTCAGCAAAAAACAAAATGGCACATTTTGAGTTTGTGAAAAGGCATTTGGGAGACTCCCAAAATGTATGGAGGAAGGTGCTCTGGTCTGATGAGACTAAAATTTTACTTTTTGGCCATCAAAGAAAACACTATGTCTGGCGCAAACCCAAAACATCACATCACCCAATGAACACCATCGCCACAGTGAAACATGGTGGTGGCAGCATCATGCTGTGGGGATGTTTTTCAGCAGTCAGGACTGGGAAATTGGTCAGAATTTAGGGAAAATGGATGGTGCCAAATACAGGGATATTGAGTAAAACCTGTACCACTCGGTGTGTGATTTGTGGCTAGGACGGAGGTTCACATCCCAGCAGGACAATGACCCAAAACACACTGCTAAAGTAAAACTTGAGTGGTTTAAGGGGACACATGTAAATGTGTTGATAGAAAATCTGTGGTCAAAGTTAAAGGGTTTGAAAAGGTAAAAAATGTTTTCCCTAAATAGCTTTCTTTACCTTAGTGCAGTCCTCCTTCACTTACCTCATCCTTCAATTTTGCTTTTAAATGTCCTTATTTCTTCTGAGAAATCCTCATTTCATGTTCTTCTGTCTGTAACTAAACACAGTAATGCAACACGAAAGTGTTGCATTACTGTGTTTAGTTACAGACAGAAGAGAAATCCCTGGTGTGGAGAAAGCCTCTTAAAGGAGGGAGGGGGCGAGCAGAAGGGTCAGGACGCTATCTACTTTGTAGATAGAGAAAGGAGCTGTGTGTTAGTGGGTGTCCTGACACTCCTGCTCGCCCCCCTCCCCGTCAAGAGGCTTTCTCCACACCAGAGAAAAAGTGTCGCATTACTGTGTTTAGTTACAGACAGAAGAACAGGAAGTGAGGATTTCTCAGAAGAAATAAGAACATTTTAAAGCAAAATTGAAGGATGAGGTAAGTGAAAGAGGACTGCACTAAGGTAAAGGAAGCTATTTAGGGATTTTTTTTTTACCTTTACAACCCCTTTAAAGATTGCTGTTCACAAGCGCAAACCATCTAACCTGAATGAGCTGGAGCAGTTTTGCACATAGGAATGGGCAAAAATCCCAGTGGTAAGATGTGACAAGCTCATAGAGGCTTATCCAAAGCACCTTAGAGCTGTGATAGCCGCAAAAGGTGGCTCTACAAAGTATTGACTTTAGGGGGGTGAATAGTTATACACATTGACTTTCTCTGTTATTGTGTCCTATTTGTTGTTTGCTTCACAATAAAAAAAATACATATTCAAAGTTGTGGGCATGTTCTGTAAATGAAATGATGCAAATCCTCAAATAATCCATGTTAATTCCAAGTTGTGAGGCAACAAAACACGAAAAATGCCAAGGGTGTGGATACTTTTGCAAGGCAATGTAGCTAAATATTAATCATACTTTATTGTGCTCACCATCCAATGCTGCAAAACCTATGCACAAAAAGTCCCAGATGTGCACATGTACTGCTCAGTGACATACTAAAGGTGGTGCGAAGGGTGCTGTCCACACTGGGTGCATACTCACAGGGGGTGCTGCAGCCACCTGTCATTAATTATTTTGTGTTGCACCACACTGCAGCTCAGCGCCATATAATACAATATAAAACGCCAGGTGCCACAGTATCCCCCTGGGAGTCCACACCTGCTTCTTGAGTGCCAGCGAGAGATCAGAGTGACAGAAAATCACCTTTCTGTCTGTGCTTGAGGGGTCGGTCTGTAATCAGGGTTTTTTGCTGGAGGATCTATACTGAGGTGTTCATGCTGAGAGAGAGTCTGTACTGGGGGGTTTGTGCTGGGGGGCTATGTCTGTACTGAGGGCCACATGTGAGCTGAGCATAGAAAGAGTAAGCTTAGGTATTATTTAACTATGCCGCTTAAAGCCCCTCCCACTGTTAACACAATTTGACCACATCCACAATTCACTGCGTCACACTACAATACGCTGCTTTATTTCTTAAAACCTATTTTTGGAGGGCAGGGGGTGTAAAAGAATTGCTAGCACCGAGTGCAGGATGCACTAAGTACACCACTGGTACTGTTTGCTTCATTCATTGCTTATGTGGAGTCTTACTCATACTCTAGAGGGGGCATAGTAGGAGCAGTGTGTAAAGGGGCGCTAGATGCACAAAATTAATACAAGGTATGTTATAACTATGTATACTCAAGTGCATATATATGCATTAAATTATTAAACAAACAAAGAAAACATCAAAAGTGATATATATATTGTGAACTAGTGTCCATACGGTAAAATGCAAAAAAAAGTCCCAATAATGCTGTGTGATAAGCACCCAATAGCAAATCGCAGCCAAAGGGTATAGATTGCAGCACTGGAACCACCACCAAATTGTTGCACCCAATGTGATCAATAGAAATGGCTCCTTACCAATAACAATGGACTCTTTTAATTAAAAAAGAAGTCATAAACCGCTTTTGTCAATGGGATGACTCAGAACGATCCGGATAGGCAAATCAGATGATCCAATATTCATATATATGAGAGCCATAGAAATAGAAAGGCAATCATAGTGAAGTATTGTTTCTTAAAATATAGTATAAAAAGTAACATGCCAAATGGCTGCTTACTTGGGTTGTGCCCTGATCCCGGCACTGAGGCTTTTTGCGTGTATTCGATATACAATCGGACACGTGGATTCGGAGAAGGATCGGTTGTCCGTCGCGCTGCTAGTCTCACTAGCCGGCGTGCGTTCTACCGTCGGAAACCAGCGTGGATTCGGAGAAGGATCGAATGTCCGTCACACTGCTAGTCCCACTAGCCGGCGTGCGTTCCACCGTCGGAAACCAGCGGACCCGGAACTCGGAAGTGGTATGGGAATGCGTGACTGGTGTGCGCCTAACCAGTCACACATTCCCATACCATTTCCGAGTTCCGGGTCCGCTGGTTTCCGACAGTGGAACCGATCCTTCTCCGAATCCACGCGTCCGATTGTATATCGAATACACGCAAAAAGCCTCAGTGCCGGGATCAGGGCACAACCCAAGTAAGCAGCCATTTGGCATGTTACTTTTTATACTATATTTTAACCACTTCCATACCAGGCACTTACGCACCTTCCCGCCCAAGCCAATTTTCAGCTTTCAGCACTGTCGCAATTTGAATGACAATTGCGCGGTCATGCTACACTGCACCCAAACAAAATTGGCGTCCTTTTTTCCCCACAAATAGAGCTTTCTTTTGGTGGTATTTGATCACCTCTGCGTTTTTTTTTTTTTTTTGCGCAACAACTAAAAATAGAGCGAAGATTTTGAAAAAAAAAAAAGTTTTTATTTTTTTCTGTTAATTTTTTTGTAAATTAGTATGTTTTCTCTTTCAATTACGGGCACTGATATGGTGGCACTGATGGGCACCGATGAGGTGGCACTGATGGGCACCGATGAGGTAGTTCTGATGGGCACCGATTAGGTAGCACTGATGGGCACTGATAGGCGGCGCTGGTATGGGGCACTCATGGGCGGCACTGATGGGCACTCATGGGCGGCACTGATGGGCACTCATAGGCAGCACAGATGGGCACTCATAGGCGGCACAGGTGGGCACTCATAGGCGGCACAGGTGGGCACTGATAGGCGGCACAGGTGGGCACTGATAGGCGGCACAGGTGGGCACTGATAGGCGGCACAGGTGGGCACTGATAGGCGGCACAGGTGGGCACTGATAGGCGGCACAGGTGGGCACTGATAGGCGGCACAGGTGGGCACTGATAGGCGGCACAGGTGGGCACTGGGCATGGATTGGCACTGTGGGGTGGCACTGACAGACACTGGGGTGGCACTGATGATCACTGAGGGGTGGCACTGATGGATCAATGTTGCCAATCAGTGCCCATGTGTGGGCACTGTTTGGCATCTTTTTTTTTTACTGCCCCCCTTTTTTTTTTTTTTGCTGACTTATTTTTTTTTTGTCATTTTTTTTTTGCCCTTTTTTTGTCTTTTTTTAGTTCCCTGGTGGTCTAGTGTGGCGATCCGAGGGGGGGCTGCGCTGATAAACAATCAGCGCGAACCCCCCCTGTCAGGAGAGCCGCTGATCGGCTCTCCTCTACACGCGTCTGTCAGACGCGAGTGAGGAAGAGCCGTCGGCGGCTCTTCCTGTTTACATCGTGATCAGCCGTGATTGGACACGGCTGATCACGTGGTAACGAGGCTCCGCCGGAGACTCGTTACCAAGATCGGAGGTGCAGGGTGTCAGACTGACACCCCGCATCACCGATCGCCGCGCTGCGCGCCCGCACGGGCGCGTGCGGCATGAAATCGTGCAGGCCGTTTGAGAACGGCCTGTCACGATTTCATAACCACTTCCCGGCCGTAAATCGGCTATTGGCCGGGCGGGAAGTGGTTAATAAACAATACTTCACTATGATTGCCTTTCTATTTCTATGGCTCTCATATATATGAATATTGGATCATCTGATTTGCCTATCCGAAGTCATTCCATTGACAAAAGCGGTTTATGACTTCTTTTTTAATTAAAAGAGTCCATTGTTATTGGTAAGGAGCCATTTCTATTGATCACATCGGGTGCAACAATTTGGTGGTGGTTCCAGAGCTGCAATCTATACCCTACTTTGGCTGCGATTTGCTATTGGGTGCACACACAGCATTATTGGGACTTTTTTTGCATTTTACCGTATGAACACTAGTTCACAATATATATATCACTTTTGATGTTTTCTTTGTTTGTTTAATAATTTAATGCATATATATGCACTTGAGTATACATAGTTATAACATACCTTGTATTAATTTTGTGCATCTAGCGCCCCTTTACACACTATTTTTCCATTCGTATTTTCACACACTGAAAATTTTCTGGGTGGCAGCTCACAAACTAATATATTCAAATATATTTAGGTTGTTCACTTGTTATTCTACCCAATAATTGGGAGAACTAATATTTAATTTTTTCCGTGGCGCAAACTTTACACATTTCTCTACACATAGTAGGAGCAGTGTCTAGTCAGGATTTTTTATATGATGGATGTGCGGTGCTGGACAGAACCTCCCAGTGAAGATCTCCAGAGTTGGGCTAAAAGTAAGTATTTGGCTACAAATAAATACTTGTGTCAAAGCACAAGTATTAAAAAAAAATTGTACATGTCTGCAACACATGCATTATTCTATGTTTTTCCTTTAAATGCACTGCAAGCACAGAAAAATAACAGTTGATGTGCCAGAAATTGAATGTGCTTCTAACTTCCTCTTTGATATGACAACCGTGTATTTTTGGATCTGAATTCCAAAGCATGTGTTGTCCTGCCTACTTCATTACTTCATTGATGCATTACAAAAAACACAGACCTCATCTCATATTCCCCTCCTTATTTGTATAGCCTCTCTATGTGCACAGGAAGCTATCAACTCACAAGATTTCTGGTAAAGTCAGCATCCTCACAGACTATGGACACTGATGTAATGGGAGAACTGTGATATGAAGGGGGACAGGAGGACAATGACACTGATGTCAACAGAGGTGTGATGTGATGGGGGACTGTGATGTAAAGGGGGCTGTGATGTGAAAGTGGGGATGTGATGTGAAGGGCACCTGTGATATATTGTGGGTGCATGTTGCCTTTTTTTTTTCTTATTTATTTTTCCTTTTCTTTTTTTAAACTGTCCTCTTAAAAAAAATGGTGTCACTTTAATTCCTATTACAAGGAATGTAAACATCCCTTGTAATAGAAAAAAAGCATGACAGGTCCTCTTAGATATGAGACTTGGGTCAAAAAGACTTCAGATCTTTTATTCACACTACACACGACTAAACAAATCCGATGAAAACGGTCGGACAGACCGTTTTCATTGGATATGTCTGCTGGGCTATTTTGGTTTGATCAGTGTACACACGATCAAACCAATATCCCCGCGGACAGACAGCACGGTGACGTGGCGGTGACGCCGCCACGTCACCACTCCGGGAAGTAAAATACTTCCATGCATGCGTCAAATCCATTCGGCGCATGCGGGAGATTTTTGTCCACTGGTTAGGCGTACTAACCAGCGGACATGTCGGACGGACGGGTTTCCAGTAGACAAGTTTTAAAGCATGCTTTAAAACTTGTCTGCTGAAAAAACCTGTCTGCTCGCCCGTACACACGATCGGATTTGTCTGCTGAAACGGTCCGTCGGACCGGTTTCAGCAGATAAATTTATTCGTGTGTATGCGGCCTTAGAGCTTTGGGCGGAAGTGACATCGCCTCCACCCTGCAATGGTATGTAGACGGGTGGGGGCCATCTTCCCCTCACTTATCTCCATACCGAGGCAGGGAGAGGACGCCAGAGGGCGGCAGAGGGAACCGGAGAGCGGTGGGAGCAACCACTTTTATCTGAAAGCGGACCTCCACTGAAGAAGAGAATACTGGGGATATGGTAGCTAGCTGCTGCCATAACAATGATATCCCTCTTCAAACAGCTGACGTTTAATGACGGTGGGCGGTCTATAAGTGGTTAAAAGGGGGTTGAGGACACAAATGTAAAGCGGGGACTGTGATGTAACAGGGGGCCGTGATATGAAAAGGGTGTGTGATGTAAAGAGGGGACTATGATGTGAAGTTGAGACTGAGAGAGGGCTGTGATGTAAAGGGGGGCTGGAATGTGAAGGGGGGACTGAGGACACTGTGATGTGAAGGATCTGAATTGAGGCCGGGTTCACACCTATGCAAATTGAATCTGCATTCAAATCGCATAGCAGGAGAATGTGACTGGCTCTCTACGGAGCCAATTCACATATCTCCACAGCGGGTCCAGTGCGGTGTAGCAAAAAAACACGTGCCTTTTTTGGTGCGTTTCAGGTTTGATTTCAGACCAAAATTCGGGCTGAAATCGGACCTGGACCGGTGAAGCAGCACGCACTGGACCCCTGCCTTGAGTCGCATGCGGGGACCCGGCCTAAAGTATAAACATGAGTTTCAGACCTCTGCTGGTAGAAAAGTTAATTGACCGGAAATCCATGAATTTTTATTTAATACCCCTGCACTACAGAATAGCAGTACTGATGTGTAGACACCTGCTATAACTTGACCTTTTATACATATATAAAATACACACACATTTTCCTTTAAAACAATTAAGGCAGGGGCACCACAAATGACCTAAGATGGGCTTTTTTCATGCAAACAAATAAACACTACCTATAGTTACTATTTATAGTAAAATTAGTGACAGTTTCTTCTCTGCAGTAAAATCCATGCTATTTCTGCAAGTGTTCAGTTGTTGGATACCACTGCCGCATATTTGTTTTATTTATATGGCTAATCCAGTGCTTCCTGTTTGGATGCTTTTTATTTTCCTGTACGGTTAGCAGTTACTATAGAAGAGATGTGTTCTAGCATGTTGTGTGACTTAATTCTTCATTACTGTGTTCCTGCTGCCACCAGGAGTTCACTAACAGTTATTTATAGGGCAGTTTTAGTGTTTGTGATGCAATGGCTGATAGTGATTTTGACGCTACCTCCTTCCAAACTAATAATCAGCAAATACATATTTTCTTTTATATTATTCATTGGAAATTAAATTACTGGAATCTCAGCCAATGTGACTGATGGATGCAAACCAGAGAAAATGTAAAGTAAAATATTTTCATAGCAGATAATCAGGGCTTTGTTTTTATGTTCTATCTTGAACAATAAACATTTCAATTTGATTGGATGCTATAGGCCAGTGTTTCTCAACTCCAGTCCTCAAGGCGCCCCAGCAGGTCATGTTTTCAGGATTTCCCTCAGGCGGCGTACACACGGCCGAGGTTCTCGCTGGAAACCAGCGAGAACCTCGCTGGAAGCTGCATTCCAGCGAGGACCTCGGCCGTGTGTACACAGAGCGCTCGCCCCGCCCGTCGGGAATCCCGTCGAGCGAAAAGAGAGCACGCTCTCTTTTTGCTCGACGGCCCGCCTGGATGAATGGCTGGTTGCCATTCCCGACGGGCGGGTCGCCGATTTCGACGGCCGGCAGAGAACCTCGACGGGCGGAACGATGTGTTCTGCCCATCGAGGTTCTCTGCCGTGTGTACACGGCATCAGAGGAAACAGCTGTGGTAATTACTAAGGCAGTGAAACTAATTAAATCACCTGTGCAAAATAATGGAAAGCCTGAAAACATGACCTGTTGAGGCGCCTTGAGGACTGGAGTTGAGAAACACTGCTATAGGCAGCAGGAAAGTCATTTGTTTCTCAGGTTGTGTATATTAGGCAAATTGTCTTCCATATTCCACAGGTAATATTATTTATTATTATATATACAGAGCACTACCCCTACCAAAGCACATTGGCATAGCACGGCTAGGGTTTTTTTTTTTGCCTTCCTCTGGACCAAGCCGGGAGAGAGGATTCAGTGAATCTTCTCTCTATCGCCACCGAAAAACTTTCCCCCCCGCTGACTGGCGACTATGGCTAATCTGCGGTACTCTGCAGAAACCATTTGGGGTCTGAGGCGATTCGCCACAATACCGACACAATATTCGACCAAAAAGGCCCTAAGAATTGAGCAACTTTTGAGAATCGATCGACGATCGACTGTCAAAAATTTCAACCATCCACCCCAACCTAAGCACATATAATGTGCTCTGATCAACACAAGATCGGCAGTAAAACACTGACTAGAAATCCATGATTTTATTCTACAATACAATTTAGACTGCCTCTTTATTACAGAAAGCTGGCTCGCAGCCGACTGTAACACCATTCTAGGAGAACTGGTGCCAGAAAACTACCGTATTATAACCGAAAACAGAATAGGGCAAAGAGGAGGAGGCCCGGCGGTGATCCACAAGACTCAACTTGCGATCACTAAACCAGTCCTTCAAAACCCTCTTCCATTCATGGAAACCCTTACTCTGCAACTACAAACAAACTCCCAGGAGACCGTCTGGATTCTACTCTGTATAGACCACCCGGGCCAAAACCGCAGCTTCTACCATCACTGACGGAATTTATCTCCACTTACACCCTTAACAGCAAAAACCTTTTGCTGCTCTGGGATTTCAACCTTTGGGCCAACTCCTCACAAGACCCCGTAGCCGACGCCTGTATTGACCACCTGGAAGGATTAGGGCTACAGCAACTAGTATGTGGGCCCACACATGCTTCAGGTCACACGCTCGATCCTTTTTTCAGACAAAATCTGGAAATAAAAATTCTGGAAAATGAACCGTTGCCATGGACAGATCACCATGCAATTAAATTCTTTATTTCCAAACCCCCCCCCCTTAACAAAAACATCAAAACCAGTGACAACACACTGGACTAGATGTCAGAAGAAGCTCCATTCGGAACTCTTCAAAACCACGTTAAGGAAAAAAATAAAAACATTACAGTCGCATCAAACGGCCGTAGAAACCATGGATGCCATAAACACAGCCCTATTACAGTCAGCTGACTTAATAGCGCCGAAACATAAAACCCCTACCCGGAAAAACACCTCCAGATGGTTTAACAACCAGCTGTCGGTGCTGAAGCAAGAGCGCAGAAGGGCGGAAGCCACCTGGAAAAGAAGCACTGTACAGAAAAACCTCTCCATCTACAACAAGAAAATACCATAAAGAAATCTTCAAAGCCAAGAAAAATTATTTTTCTGAGGCTATCAACAACGCCATAAACCGCCCCCGAGAACTCTTCAAGATGGCCACTCAGACCCTGAATCCAGGATGTCTTGAAGCCACCAATTTGGGATACCCAACAATTCTGCAATTAATTATCGGATTACTTCATTAACCACTTTAGCCCCGGGCCTGTTTTTGAGATTCGGTGTTTATGAGACTAAAACATTTTTTTTTGCTATAAAATTACTTAAAACCCCCAAACATTATATATTTTTTTTTTCTAACACTCTAGAGAATAAAATGGCAGTCATTGCAATACTTTTTGTTACACCGTATTTGCGCAGCGGTCTTACAAGCGCACTTTTTTTGGAAAAAATTCACTTTTTTAAATAAAAAAATAAGACAACAATAAATTTGGCCCAATTTTTTTACATATTGTGAAAGATAATGTTACGCCAAGTAAAATGATACCCAACATGTCACGCTTAAAAATTGCGCCCGCTCGTGGCATGGCGTCAAACTTTTACCCTTAAAAATCTCGATAGGCGATGTTTAAAAAATTCTACAGGTTGCATTTTTTGAGATACAGAGGAGGTCTAGGGCTAGAATTATTGCTCTCGCTCTAACGATCGCGGCGATACCTCACTTGTGTGGTTTGAACACCATTTTCATATGTGGGCGCTACTCGCGTATGCGTTCGCTTCTGCGCGCGAGCTCGTCGTGAATGGGCGATTTAAAATTTTTTTTTGTTGTTTTCGGATTTATTTGTATTTATTTTACCAATTTTTAACACTAAAATAAAAAAAATATCACTTTTATTCCTATTACAAGGAATGTAAACATCCCTTGTAATAGAAAAAAGCATGACAGGTCCTCTTAAATATGAGATCTGGGGTCAAAAAGACCTCAGATCTCATATTTAGGCTAAAATGCAAAAAAAATACCAAAAATTTTAAATGTCATTTTTCAAATGACATTAAAAAAAAAAATGTCTCTTTAAGACGCTGTTTGGAACTGACGTTTGACGTCACTTTCGCCCAGCAGAGCTACGGGGATGGACGAGGGAAATTTTTTCCCTCACTCGCATCCCCGCTGAACAGACGAGCGCACCCGATCGCCTCCGCCGCTACCGACGGCTCCGGTAAGCGGCGGAGAGGGCGGGAGCGCTGCGGGAGGGGGGGACGCTCGTCCGCCACCGATAACGGCGAACTCGCGGCGATTCCGCCGCGGAGACCGCCATTATGGTTTACCCGACCGCCCACAGAAGAGATGGATATCTCGGTTGTGGCAGCAGCTGCTGCCGTTACCGAGATATCCATCTTCAAAATGCCGACGTATACCTGCGTTGGGCGGTCGGGAAGTGGTTAATAAAATCGAGGGAATCTGGCAAAGCATTCAGCAAAACAATACCCCCCTCAACCCCCCCAGCAATTCACACAATACCCACAATAATTCACCAAAATCAGGTAAGTTCACGCTGGAACCCATCTCTATCTATGCCACAAAAAATATCATTGGTACCTTGCGTAACAGCACAGCGCCGAATGATATCATCCCCACTAAACTGCTGAAGGAATGCGCCGACATCCTGGCACCACCTGTCACGCAGCTTATAAACCAGTCATTTAAGGAAGGCATAGTGCCCTCCCTGCTGAAAGAGGGCATAATCCAACCCATCTTGAAGAAACCCACCCTAGACCCCAAGGACCCACTCCACCGCCGTCCCATAACAGGCCTAAATGTCCTCTCCAAGGTAATGGAGAAAGTAGTGGTACAACAGCTGCAACAGCATCTAGATACCAACAACCTACTTGATCCATTTCAATCGGGCTTCCGCCCCGGACACGGGACGGAAACAGCATCGCTCAAAATATGGGACAACGCTCTCGAGGCCGCAGACGAAGGAGAATCTTGTCTTTTGGTTCTGTTGGACCTAAGCGCAGCCTTCGACACTGTAGACCACAAACTATTACTGACTCGGCTAGCTGAAGTAGCCAGAGTCGCAGAAGGCGATTTATCTTGGTTCTCCTCTTTTTTGGAAAACCGATCGCAAATAGTTAAATTGGGACCTTTCACTTCTGAGAAACGCACAGTATCGTGCGGAGTCCCTCAAGGATCACCTCTGTCGCCGGTACTGTTCAACATCTACCTCCGACCTCTTTTTGATATCATCAGCAGCCAAAAACTGCTTTATCACTCATATGCAGACGACACACAACTGTATTTCCGCATTTGCAACAAAAAGGATCACCGACTCAATCTAGAGACATGCCTCTCTTTGATAGAGAACTGGATGACAAAGAGTTATCTTAAACTCAACGGAGCGAAAACAGAACTTCTCCTGTTTCACGCCAAGCGTATGAATCAATCTGCAACAACCTGGATCCCCCCGCCCATTCTGGGCAAAATCATCACCCCTAGCGCCAAAGTCAAATGTCTCGGGGTCATCTTAGACTCCTACATGACAATGGACACACAAATAGGGTCAGTAGTCAGCAGATCTCACCATCTGCTGCGCCTACTACGCAGACTCCTCCCCTTTATCCCCAAAGAAGACATAGCAGTCGTGGTGGGAACAATTGTAAACTCCAGACTGGACTATGCAAATGCCCTTTACCTCGGACTCCCAAAGTACCAAATCGCTCATCTGCAAGTCGTACAAAATACGATCGCCAGGCTTGTGACTGGGAAAAAACCCTGGGAATCAATCTCACCTTCGCTGAGAACCCTTCATTGGTTGCCAGTAAAAGACAGAATTACTTTTAAAGCACTCTGTCTAACGCACAGATGTATCCATGGGAATGCGCCCCATTATCTATGCGAAAAAATAAAAGCTCATAACCCCAATCGCATTCTGCGATCCACCAATCGAAATCGACTCCAGATACCGAAAGCCAACTACAAGTCTAAAGGAGAAAGAAGATTTGCGGTCCAAGGTCCCAGACTATGGAACGCTCTACCAATCAGCATTCGGTTGGAGGAGAATCACTTAGCATTCAGGAGAAAGATCAAGACTCATCTCTTTTGATATCAAAGGAGACAGGAACACCAAGCGCCCAGAGGCGATTCAGTTCGCATGTGCCGCGCTATATAAGTTTTTCATTCATTCATTCACAGAGATTTTTACTCAGTATTCCCACATAAAGCTATATCATTTAAAGTGTATGTATAGCCCAATTTTTTTGTTCATTTTGGATTAAAGGGGTTGTAAAGGTTCGTCTTTTATTTTCTAAAAAGGTTTCTTTAAGCTAGTGCATTGTTGGTTCACTTACCCTTTTCCTTCGATTTCCCTTTTAAAAACATTTTTTCTTTGTTTGAATTTCTCACTTCCTGTTTCTCCTCAGTAAGCTTGCCCCCATCATTCATGGGGATTAGTCAGCCAGCACATCTTACTGAGGAGGAACAGGAAGTGAGAATTTTAGACAAAGAAAACAAAAAAAATAAAAACATTTAGAAGGGAAATCGAAGGAAAAGGTAAGTGAACCAACAATGCACTAGCTTAAAGAAACCTTATTAGAAAATAAAAAACAAACCTTTGCATCCCCTTTAAGTAGGAAAGGGTTAAAACCACTCTCAGGTTATGTGTTTCTGTCTGTGTCCTGCTAGGGAGATTTCCCTTCACGAACTGTTTTGGAAACACAACAGGGAGTGAAAAGAAATCGCCCTAAAGCGAGTGAAATTCCCATCATAGACTAAAGCATGCTTTGAAATTTTTCCGCCGGAGGAATCCGGCCAAAACGTTCCGTTTGCCCCTACACACGAGCGGATTTTTCGGCTGAAATGGTCCGTCGGACCATGTTCAGCGGAAATATTCCCTCGTGTGTACAAGGCCTTAGAGGTATTAAGAGGGGTCTTCAAAAAGTTTCCGCACTTTTTTAAATGTAATAAAGTTTAGAGAAAGTATGGAAACTTTTTGAAGAATACTTGTAGTTAAGTAGATAACCCCAATATACATTTTTACTATAATTAAGTTTAACCACTTAAGACCCGGACCAAAATGCAGCTAAAGGACCTTGCCCCTTTTTGCGATTAGGCACTGCGTCGCTTTAACTGACAATTGCACGGTCGTGCAACATGCCTCCCAAAGTCGTTTTTCAAACTTGCAGCTCAATTGCCTACAATCTGAGTTTTATGCACCATTGCATATACTTAAATTTTAACATAAATTGTTTCCACCCACCCCTTTACAATTTTTTTTTAACTTGAGAATAATTTGAAAATAACACATAATTTCTTGATATACAGCAATTTTTTCATAACTTGTATTAACTGAGCAACAGTAGTGGAAGCACTAGTAATCAAATGCCTCATAATAGCTCTGCAAGCTGTTAATAAACATATATAAATCCATTGCTGATTAGATACAGTGCGGAAAATAAGTATTTGAACACCCTGCTATTTTGCAAGTTCTCCCACTTGGAAATAATGGAGGGGTCTGAAATTGTCATCGTAGGTGCATGTCCACTGTGAGAGACATAATCCAATTTTTTTTTCCAGAAATCACAATTTATGAATTTTTAACTATTTATTTGTATGATACAGCTGCAAAGAAGTATTTGAACACCTGTCTATCAGCTAGAATTCTGACCCTCAAAGACCTGTTAGTCTGCCTTTAAAATGTCCACCTCCACTCCATTTATTATCCTAAATTAGATGCACCTGTTTGAGGTCATTAGCTGCATAAAGACACCTGTCCACCCCATACAATCAGTAAGAATCCAACTACTAACATGGCCAAGACCAAAGAGCTGTCCAAAGACACTAGAGACAAAATTGTACACCTCCACAAGGCTGGAAAAGGGCTACGGGGAAATTGCCAAGCAGCTTGGTGAAAAAAGGTCCACTGTTGGAGCAATCATTAGAAAATGGAAGAAGCTAAACATGACTGTCAATCTCCCTCGGACTGGGGCTCCATGCAAAATCTCACCTCGTGGGGTCTCAATGATCCTAAGAAAGGTGAGAAATCAGCCCAGGACTACACGGGAGGAGCTGGTCAATGACCTGAAAAGAGCTGGGACCACCGTTTCCAAGGTTACTGTTGGTAATACACTAAGACGTCATGGTTTGAAATCATGCATGGCACGGAAGGTTCCCCTGCTTAAACCAGGACATGTCATGGCCCGTCTTAAGTTTGCCAATGACCATTTGGATGATCCAGAGGAGTCATGGGAGAAAGTCATGTGGTCAGATGAGACCAAAATAGAACTTTTTGGTCATAATTCCACTAACCGTGTTTGGAGGAAGAAGAATGATGAGTACCATCCCAAGAACACCATCCCTACTGTGAAGCATGGGGGTGGTAGCATCATGCTTTGGGGGTGTTTTTCTGCACATGGGACAGGGCGACTGCACTGTATTAAGGAGAGGATGACCGGGGCCATGTATTGCGAGATTTTGGGCAACAACCTCCTTCCCTCAGTTAGAGCTTTGAAGATGGGTCGAGGCTGGGTCTTCCAACATGACAATGACCCGAAGCACACAGCCAGGATAACCAAGGAGTGGCTCTGTAAGAAGCATATCAAGGTTCTGGCGTGGCCTAGCCAGTCTCCAGACCTAAACCCAATAGAGAATCTTTGGAGGGAGCTCAAACTCCGTGTTTCTCAGCAACAGCCCAGAAACCTGACTGATCTAGAGAAGATATGTGTGGAGGAGTGGGCCAAAATCCCTCCTCCAGTGTGTGCAAACCTGGTGAAAAACTACAAGAAACGTTTGAACTCTGTAATTGCAAACAAAGGCTACTGTACCAAATATTAACATTGATTTTCTCAGGTGTTCAAATACTTATTTGCAGCTGTATCATACAAATAAATAGTTAAAAAAATCATACATTGTGATTTCTGGAATTTTTTTTTTTTTGATTATGTCTCTCACAGTGGACATGCACCTACGATGACAATTTCAGACCCCTCCATGATTTCCAAGTGGGAGAACTTGCAAAATAGCAGGGTGTTCAAATACTTATTTTCCGCACTGTATATGGCTATTCCTAGTACCCATTGCCTTCACCCAACCACAACTGAACAATAACAATAAAGGATTTTTATGGATAATTGTACCTATAACTAGGGTTGCCAACTCATCCCTTTAATCCAGGACGCATATGAATTACACAGGTTCTGGGGCTAATATAATATACATAAGTCACTAAGTGAGTTTGAGCCCTGGTTCACACTGGGCTGCGGGAGTGAAGCTGTGCGAGTTCAGCTGAACTCGCACGATTTCACTCCCGCTGGCAGTCCCGATTTCAGCCACGATTTAAGAGACGTCTGTGCAGGTTTCTGCACAGATGTCAATGTAAATCGCATACTGAAATCGCAAAAAGTAGTACAGGAACTACTTTTTGAAATCGGTGCAGCGCCGCAGATGCGGCGTCGCACCGATTAGGATGGTGTCATTGCCGGCAATTGCCGGAAAATGCCGCCGATTTGAGATGCGATTTCACATGTGAAATCGCACCTCAAATCAAACTAAATCGTGCCCAGTGTGAACCTGAGCTAAATAGCAATTTAATTAGCCACTGAACCTGTGTAATTCATATGTGTCCTGGATTAAAGGGATGAGGTGGCAACCCTACCTATAACCAAAGTTATATATCCCAATACCTGCTCCCAAAATAGTAAGATGTTCAGACAATGCCACAATCAATGTTAATGTAGGTGTATATATTTTACATTTAGGACATATTCCTGCGTTCATAGAAGAAGGATTACTTATGAAAGAATTACTTGCTCTATTTATAATATTAAAATTGAGTTTCTCTCCACTTCTCATGATTTTCCGAACTTTATTAGACTCGAAAAAATTTCCCACAGTATATTTTTATGGGGAAGAGACGAGCATCAATTTTTAAACTTGTGTTTTGCATTTGTGGGCAGGTGGAAATGCGTTTGAAGTTAATTATTCAGCAGACAGACCAGGGTGGGGAAAGGGTTAAACATTTTCGGCTCAGTTTCTATTACTGGGAGTGAGGTAACAGAGGTACACTGAACTGGTGGAATGAGCACAGGCTCAGCATGTCCCTCCTCCCAGATAGCAAGCAATTGTGCTGCAAGTTTGAAAACGACTTGCTAAGCTATTGCTAGACTTGCGAGGCTTTACAAGTTTGTTGCACAATTGCAAGTCTGCATTGCATGACTCCAGATCAACTTCCTTAGCAAACATTCTGCAAGTTTGCTGCAAGCTCTGGTTCAGTTATGTTGTGTAATAGGCATACCACCACAGGGGGACACTTTGGCTGAATTTTCATGCTGAAGACTTGAAGAGCTCTTGCTGTAGACTCACCACTGCAACGTTGCTCTTGCTAGAGACTTACCACGCACCTTTCTACAAATTCGAAATGTGTCTAGAACTTGTGCTTCAAGTGATCTGTAAGTGTACAACTTGCCAGTGTTAATGTGCAGCAAGGTAACAGACTTATAATTCAACACTGCCCAAAACTTGTGGCAAGTTAGCCTTGCTATCTGCAACATTTACTAAGTTATAGTATGTAGTCACATGGGACAAGTCACGGTTCAGAGGAACTCTTTGTATTTTTACTGCACACAGTCTCCAAGTTGGGGAACTGCCTAAATGTTTGAGTTTTCACACGACCACAGTTTCTGCCTGGTCCCTGGCATTGATGAGCACACTCTGTGCGAAAGGGATCCCCATGTGTACAGGCATAGATGACCCCCCAAAACAAACTTGGCATAGTCGGCAGGATGCACACCACCTTATGAATTTGAAGACCACCCCTAATGGGTTTAGTTAGTTTGTTTCTAGAACTTGCCCTGGCTTGTCCAGAGACTTGGAATGTGACTACTGATATGTGCATTGGGTTGTCTCCTTAGTGAGGCACTGTTCCCAGATTGTCTGGAATCCTGATAAGGGGCGTGTATACCAATCCGAAACCTGGAAGCTGCCTAGATGTCCACATGGTTTGCTAGACTTCAGCATTACCATGTCCTACGAGGTTTTACCATGGAAAAAATTGGTCTCGTGTACCAGCCTATAGCAGGACTTGCTCACTGCTGGGTGAAGGGGAGAGATAAGTAACTACCTTTTACTGCAGATCCTTTGACAGTTCTTTTGCTTTCCCCTATGACTCAGAATCCAGAAACGTCAGTGCAGTACTGGATGAAAGATGCAAGGGTCTGTCATAAGTCCAGAAACTCATTAATCTTTTTTACACACACACATTAATTACAAGCAAACAGATTACAGGTGAGGATGGTTACCTTTAATAGCCCATCAAACCATCACCAAACTGCATGGTACCGCAGTGGTTTGGTGCAGACAAACACATTGAGCTTGCAATCCACATTTGGGGTGCCATTAACAATAAATTGGCACTAGCATGCAGATCACAAGGACAGCGTATTCACCTGAGGTGCAGGAAACAAGCACGTAATTTGCATTTCCCACACCACACTGGCACTAATCCTATTCTTTCCTGTCAAGAGCTGGTATTTCAATTTTAACAGGGGGCTTTGATGATGATAATAATAATAATAAAAAAAAACATTCCTGAGTGTTTCCAGTAGTAGTAAGTTGCATTCAACTGAGCTTGTTCTGTGGTGTTGAGGATGCTTCATAATTTGTACAAGACACTTCTGCAGACTTATATATGTTTATATGAAATTCATTAGAACTGAAAAATGACTTGGAGAAGCTACAAAACATCCTAAACACTACAGAAGTCTAGTTAGATGTGGATAACTACTACTAGAAATACAATGACCTGAATAATTGGAAACCTTCACAGATATTCCTGAGTATTCAAGACATAGATGGTATCCTAAACTGACCTTTCTTTTTTTTTTGTGACTGCAGTGAGTGTTCATAATAGTTGGAAGATGTTTTACAATACAGAATTGCATATTATACACTAAATGTACACCATTGACAAGAACATTTGAGAAATGTTTGTGTAGCAATGACTCCCAAAGAAGCAGCTGGAAAAAGTTGGGTCCCCCGATCTGCCTGGAGGCTTGCATCCTGCTACCAGTCCTAAAGCTCACCACACATGTTACAACGTAAATTGCAAAATCTTTCTGATTGGATTCAGATCAATTGGTTAGATTTGGTAGATCCTCATGGTACGTTTTGGCAGAGTTGATTGCTCAGAGATTGTGCAGTCAGTTTGAAACATGTATGGTGAGCAGGGCAGGACTTAGTCCCCTTTCACACTTATACGACTCGTCCCACGATTTTGGACTGCAAAATTGTATGACAAGTCATTCTCCTTGATTTTCAATGACTACCATTCATACTGGCACGACGTGTCACGAAGTAGTGCCGACTTCAAAGTAGTCCTTGGACTACTTTGGTCCGATTTTGATGCCACTTACACAGACATTCATTGAAATCGCGGCCGCGAATCGCGGCAAAATCGCGGCCGCAAAATAGCGGTAAAATCGTGCGACTTTTGAAGTCGTACAAGTGTGAAAGGGACCTAAGGGTGGTGGGGGCCCCTGGGCCTGAGTGACTTTCGGGGTGGTGGGGGCCCCTGGGCCTGAGTCACTTTCGGGCCTTACCTTCTATGCATTACTTTAAACAAAATGATACATACACAAGCTATGTATTAGAGCTACACAATTCTGGATAAACTAAGAATAAAAATAGAGATCACCATTCTAAGGTAAACCCTGGGTGATTTTTGCAGTTTTTCAATTATTAAGTTATAACAGTTCATCGCAATGCAATACCTATATATTAGGGCTGTTACTGATTAAAATGTTTGTGTTCGGATAATTGATTAATCGACTAATTTTGATTAATTATAACGCACATACAGTTCCAACTACTTTTAGCTGATCTCCTTGCAGGCCGATTCCCAGTGCATCTACCAACCACTGGAAAAATGAATAGCAGGATACAAAAAAAACACACAGGCAGCGCTCGATGGGAATAGCATTAAAACTTTTAAAGTCTTCAAGTAGGTAACCAAATAAATATTGCACTGGAGATAAAATCGATGTAGCTACATAAACTGTAAAAATGGTGCGAGTAATACATAACGGCAGCAAAAGCAGTCATAAAAACATGTAGCTAAGTATAATACTGGTATAAAAATGTGTACAATAATACCACTGCTGAATCCAGATGAGGAGGGGCTAACATCAGTCCGTCGGCATGTAGATGTCCCGTGAAGGGAACTATCACAACTCCCAGTGGATGGTGTAGAATCCCAGGTTAATAGAGGGAAGTGATAGGGGGAAGTGTAACAGCCCTTGCGTGTGGCAGATAGTAAGGTCCCACCGGCATGCAGATATGAAGGCACAGCAAAGGAGCTCTTTAGATGGACACAGCCAGCTCTGCCGGTGTCTGTGATGTCACCGGATCTCCAACAGAAGGCCTGGAAAGCGGCGGAAAGGTGAGTACCAATCAAAAGAATTTTGATAGATCAAAAAAATTTTGATCGATTAAAACAATTTAAGATTATTTGATGAATTAAAAGTTAATTTCCACAGCCCTAATATATACTGTATATATATATATATATATATATATATATATATATATATATATATATACCCCAAAAACGAGGCCTACAAATACCTTTTTTAGGATGGTTTCGTTCTCTGTATTTCCGGGTATCTCAAGCGCCATTCGTACTGCTGTTATGTGATTCAAATTATGACATCGCTTCCTCCCAACCATTTGTTGCTGTGTCTGCAGCTGCTGTTTTCTTTCACTCCCTTTTGTGACGTCTTCTTTAGTCACACGGGGGAGTATCAGGAAGAGTGGAAGGAGCTAAACACTGCAAGACTTCTCCTCTGTGCCAGACAGAGGGGAAGATCTCACAGACTGCATTCCGGGAAGCTTTAAATGCCGGTTGAGAGGGGCTAATGTGCGCAAGCATGGTGACGTCATGCAAATGATCAGCTGCCTGTGTTATTTGCTATTTTTTAAGACAATGTTGTGTCCGAGGGTTTACATTACAACCATTTTAAATGACTGGCATATTATTGAAAAACTTAAATGTAAGGGGCCCCCTATTGGGCGGGGCCCATGGGCTTGAGTCCAGTCAAGCCCAATGATAATTCGGGCCCTGATGGTGAGCCTAATAGCTCACTGACAATCTCTGGCTCCTGTTCAGATGTCTTGTTACTGTTTATTGCAGAGCACAGGCAGAATGCAAGGAGGAAGGTTTAGGGTTTCAGGATACCCGAGGCACAAAAAACACTAGTGGCTACATTACAGTCTCACAGGGGTATTTGAATCATGCCTAAAGAGTATATATATATATTGTCGGATAAAACAGTTTATATGCATGATTTTTAACTGTGTATTTCTCCTTTATCTTTTTTAATTTCATCATAACAAGCCAGTTCTGTTTGATGTTTTAATATTATGTACAATATAGTGCTCTGATCATTCACATTTTCAGATGTTAACATTTTAGGAAGTGATTTCATGATTATCTGCATGTTCTGTTATGTGAATTGTTGGAACAATTTATAATCCTAAAACCCTTTTATTTCTTCCTAGCGGACCACACTGTGCCCCAATTATCCCAAACATTCGGCTCAGCTAAAATAACCACTCTGAATACAATCATTTCTTCATAGAAATGATCTGGACAAATCATATTCTAATGCTGCATTCTGCATTAGATATGCCTCATAATCATTTGTGCAGTAAAGCAACTAATGGCCTGAACATTACCCCCAGGTCCTATAGCAAATTCTTAATGTAGTGTAAACCAGTAGGTCAAGTTAATGGAAGAAATAAAACATTTATTTGGCTTCTGCAGCTAACTTCCAAAACATCAGTTAATTTATGCTTGCTTCTGGAACTTTGAATATGTTGGTTTATTTACTGTATTTGCTGGCGTATAAGACTACCTTTTACACTTAAAAAAAATGGCCAAAAAGCAGGGGTCGTCTTATACGCTGGGTCAGCTGCTCGGATGCCTGCTGGATGTGCATTAATACTGTATGTAGCTTCGGCTACATACACTATATACCGCTTAGCCAATCCCGGTGAGTGATGTATTCAAATAAATACAGAGCCTGCTCGGATTGGAGTAACTAATGAATAGATAGATAGATAGATAGATAGATAGATAGATAGATAGATAGATAGATAGATAGATAGATAGATAGATAGATAGATAGATAGATAGATAGATAGATAGATAGATAGGAAGAAATATGAAGCATCAGAAGCCTCGGAAGGGGGTCGTCTTATACAGTGAGTATAGGCAAAAAATCTTAAAAAAATGTATAATTAGGTCGTCTTATACACCGGCAAATATGGTATATTATTTTATAAATATATGATTATAAAATAGTTATCTAAATATACATATAAATTATATAATTATAAATGTAAAGAAATATATTATGTAACTGTTCTCTTTATAGAATAGATCAAAGGTTGGTTGTCATATTTAACTCTTGAACCACACTCTGTCCTCACATGTGGCACTTAACCACTTGCTTACTGGGCACTTAAACACCCTTCCTGCCCAGAGCAATTTTCAGCTTTCAGCACTCTCACACTTTGAATGATAATTACTCAGTCATGCAACACTATACCTAAATGATTTTTTTGTCCTTTTCTTCCCACAAATAGAGCTTTCTTTTGGTGGTATTTGATCATCTCTGGGTTTTTTATTTTTTGCGCTATTAATAAAAAAAGACCGAAAATTTTGAAAAAAAATGATTTTTTCTTAGTTTCTGTGATAAAATTTTGCAAATTATTAATTTTTCTTCATAAATTTTGGCCACAATTTATACTGCTACATGTCTTTGATAAAAATAACCCAAAATTTTTCGAAATTATTTGGTCTGTGTGAACATTTTTGAGTCTACAAGCTATAGTGCAAATCATAAAAAATTATCACATCTGATTACACCTGATGTACTGAAGACCTATCTAATTTCTTGAGACCCCAACAAGCCAGGAAAGTACAAATTCCCCCCAAATAACCCCATTTTGGAAAGTAAACATTCCAAGGTATTTATTAAGAGGCATGGTGAGGTATTTGAAGTTGTAATTTTTTCCCACAATACTTTGCAAAATTAAGATTTTTATTTTTTATTTAAAAATGTTCTCAAAATTGTCATTGTAATAGCTTATTTCTCTCACATGGCATGTGCATACCACAAATTACACCCCAAAATACATTCTGCTACTCCTCCTGAGTAAAACGATACCCCATGTGTGAGACTTTTTCACTGCCTGGCCACATACGGAGGCCCAACATGCAGGAAGCGCCATCTGGGGTTTTAGGAGCATAAATTGCACATCTAACTAGTTGACTACCTATTACAATTTTGAAGGCCCTGGAACACCAGGATAATGAAATTACCCACAAAATGACCCCATTTTGGAAAGCTAACACCCCAACGTATAATCTATGAGGCATAATGAGTCTTTTGAACGGTTCATTGTTTTCCAGAAGTTTTTGGAACACGTGGAAAAAAAATGAAAACGCATTTTTTTTACACAAAGTTGTGCGTTTCTAAGATATTTCCAACACATAGCATTTAGATAGCAAAAATGACACCCCAAAATACATTCTGCTACTCCTCCTGAGTAAAACGATACCCCATGTGTGAGACTTTTTCACTGCCTGGCCACATACGGAGGCCCAACATGCAGGAAGCGCCATCCGGGGTTTTAGGAGCATAAATTGCACATCTAACTAGTTGACTACCTATTACACTTTTGAAGGCCCTGGAACACCAGGATAATGAAATTACCCACAAAATGACCCCATTTTGGAAAGCTAACACCCCAACGTATAATCTATGAGGCATAATGAGTCTTTTGAACGGTTCATTGTTTTCCAGAAGTTTTTGGAACACGTGGAAAAAAAATGAAAACGCATTTTTTTTACACAAAGTTGTGCGTTTCTAAGATATTTCAAACACATAGCATTTACATAGCAAAAATGACACCCCAAAATACATTCTGCTACTCCTCCTGAGTAAAACGATACCCCATGTGTGAGACTTTTTCACTGCCTGGCCACATACGGAGGCCCAACATGCAGGAAGCGCCATCTGGGGTTTTAGGAGCATAAATTGCACATCTAACTAGTTGACTACCTATTACAATTTTGAAGGCCCTGGAACACCAGGATAATGAAATTACCCACAAAATGACCCCATTTTGGAAAGCTAACACCCCAACGTATAATCTATGATGCATAATGAGTCTTTTGAACGGTTCATTGTTTTCCAGAAGTTTTTGGAACACGTGGAAAAAAAATGAAAACGCATTTTTTTTACACAAAGTTGTGCGTTTCTAAGATATTTCCAACACATAGCATTTAGATAGCAAAAATGACACCCCAAAATACATTCTGCTACTCCTCCTGAGTAAAACGATACCCCATGTGTGAGACTTTTTCACTGCCTGGCCACATACGGAGGCCCAACATGCAGGAAGCGCCATCCGGGGTTTTAGGAGCATAAATTGCACATCTAACTAGTTGACTACCTATTACACTTTTGAAGGCCCTGGAACACCAGGATAATGAAATTACCCACAAAATGACCCCATTTTGGAAAGCTAACACCCCAACGTATAATCTATGAGGCATAATGAGTCTTTTGAACGGTTCATTGTTTTCCAGAAGTTTTTGGAACACGTGGAAAAAAAATGAAAACGCATTTTTTTTACACAAAGTTGTGCGTTTCTAAGATATTTCAAACACATAGCATTTACATAGCAAAAATGACACCCCAAAATACATTCTGCTACTCCTCCTGAGTAAAACGATACCCCATGTGTGAGACTTTTTCACTGCCTGGCCACATACGGAGGCCCAACATGCAGGAAGCGCCATCCGGGGTTTTAGGAGCATAAATTGCACATCTAACTAGTTGACTACCTATTACACTTTTGAAGGCCCTGGAACACCAGGATAATGAAATTACCCACAAAATGACCCCATTTTGGAAAGCTAACACCCCAACGTATAATCTATGAGGCATAATGAGTCTTTTGAACGGTTCATTGTTTTCCAGAAGTTTTTGGAACACGTGGAAAAAAATGAAAACGCATTTTTTTTACACAAAGTTGTGCGTTTCTAAGATATTTCCAACACATAGCATTTAGATAGCAAAAATGACACCCCAAAATACATTCTGCTACTCCTCCTGAGTAAAACGATACCCCATGTGTGAGACTTCTACACAGCCTGACCACATACAGAGATCAAACATGCAAGGAACACGGGCCGGTGTTCCAGAGACACATAGCATGCACATACCAAGAGTTACACCCCAAAATACATTATGCTGAGCAAAGCGTAAACAAAAGATTACCTCTGGTAATAGTAGCGCAGTTCTACACAGCAGGATAGCACTGGTCCAGGCAGCAGGCAGGGACTTGGTCAGCAACGGCATACACAATTGTCCAGGCAGGGATACTGTCCCGTCAGGGTTAGTGCAGGTGGTCAGTTCATGCAACAGGCAGAGGCATGATGGCATAGGTCCTACAGGCAGAAGTAGGGCCTCGTTCAGGACAGAATGGGGACAGGGGTGGAGGCTTCTCCCACCCAAATCTCTTTGAAGCCTCCGGGCAACCAGACCCTAATCTAGAATGAGAAAACAAAAACAATTGTTTTCTTCATCCAGAAAAACAAATTCTGGAGCCCCTCACATATGTGAGACCCCTGTGCTATGAATCCCACTAGTCCACTGGCAGGGTAAAAGATCAGTCCAAGAGGCAGGCAAAAAGAATGGTCAAACAGTCCAGGGTCAGTTCCAGATCAGGCAGAGGTATAAACAGAATCGGTAGGCATAATCGTGGTCAAATAACAGTCCAGGGTCAGTTCCAGATCAGGCAGAGGTATAAACAGAATCGGTAGGCATAAGCGTGGTCAAATAACAGTCCAGGGTCAATTCCAGATCAGGCAGAGGTATAAACAGAATCGGTAGGCAGAATCGTGGTCAAATAACAAGCCGGGGTCATAAGCAGAGGTCATAAGCAGAGGTATAAGGGGTGTGAAGGTAAATGGCAGAAAGTGACTAATAATTTAGTGAGGTATGGTAACGGGCGAAACAACCAACTACGCAGAGGGCTGGTTGGGAAGGGCATTTAGGACAATAATAAATGGTGTCTCTTCTCAATCCTGCTTTGGAGCACACCTTGCATCTTTTTTGGCATTTATGGCCTGTTGGTCTGGGAGGGAGTTTATCTGGAAAGTGGCGCTCGTTGAGTCGGCTAACCACATCGGATCGAATGTATGCTGGTGGGTTGCTGGGGTATAAAAGGGCAGTGGTGATTTCCTCCAGGTAGAAAAGGTAGGGTTTGGGTCTTGGAGTGGATTTCCGATATATTACATAGGTATTGTACGCGGCCAAATTAAACAAATAAATTGAAACCTTTTTATACCACTGGTATGATCTTCTTGTAGAAAGGTAGGGTTCCAGCATCTGGTCGTTCAAATCGAAACCCCCCATGAACTTATTGTAGTCATAAATGCATTTCGGTTTCTGGATTAGCCCATTCCTTGTTCTGGTCTCAACGAATGTGTTGTTGTGGATGGTAGAAAGCACGTACACATCCCTTTTGTCCCTCCATTTCACAGCCAGAACTTCCTCTGTACGTAAACTCGCCGTCTCCCCTTTCTCTAATTTTTTGATGACAAGACTTCGAGGAAAGCCCTTCCGGTTTGATCGCATGCTGGGGTATTTTTTTGGAAAAGGTTTCGGAACAGGGGCAAACTTGTGTAGAAATTGTCCACATACACGTGGTATCCTTTCTCCAGGAGTGGGTTCAGGAGTTGCCAAACAATTTTCCCGCTGGTTCCTATGTAGTCTGGACAATTAGGGGGGGTGTAGCTGGCTGTCCTTTCCTTTGTATACGTTGAAGGCATACGTATAACCTGTGGCTCGGTCACATAATTTATAGAGCTTCACCCCATAGCGGGCCCTTTTACTGGGAATGAATTGTTTTATGCCCAGCCTGCCAGAAAATTTTACTAAGGATTCGTCTACACATATTTGTTGGTCCGGGGTAAACAACTGGGGGAAAATTTCGGAAAAATAATTAAGTAGTGGCCGAATTTTATAAAGTTTATCAAAACTTGGGTCATTTCGGGGACGGCACTGGGTATTGTCGTTGTAGTGTAGGAATCTCATTATCAATTGATATCTGGTCCTGGGCATTTTTGAGGAAAAGATGGGCATGTGGTAGATGGGGCGGTTTGACCAATAGGCATGTAGCTGGTTTTTGTGGTTTAGTCCCATACAGAATATGAGGCCCAAAAAAATTTTAAACTCTTCCACTGTTAGGGCTCTCCACTCGAAGGGACGGGCATAATGGGATGTGGGGTTACTGGAAATAAATTGTTCTGCATAAAGATTGCACTGGGTAACAATTGAGGCAAGCATGTTGTCGGTGAAAATTAAACTAAAAAAGTTAATCGGGGCAACATTTTCTGTGTCCACCTGGACTCCTGGCTGGGCAGTGAAAGGGGGAATGTTGGCTTCTCCTGAATTAGAAGGAAGCCACAGGGGGTTCTGAAGGGAATAGGGAAGGCTGGCATGGGACCTAACCCTTTGGGACTGAGGTGACACCCCACTGGTACGTGACCTTGCTTGCTGAGGTATTGCGGTACTGGTGGATGGCACAGCGGTGCTGGTGGATGGCACTGCCTCCTTAGCAATACGCCTTCTTCTGGCGGGTGGACCCTCCTCCTCTTCTTCTTCTTCCTCTTCCTCCTCTTCTTCTTCTTCCTCCTCCTCCTCCTCCGAGGATGTCTCTTCTCCACTGCTGACTATCGGCTCATAGGTGACGTCAGATTCATTGTCGGAATTTTCAGTGGAATCTGAATCGCAGAGCTCCCTGTTGCTCTCGTCAGCCGCCATAATTTCATATGCCTCCTCAAGTGAAAAGGATCTTTTAGCCATTGTTGGCACTGATGACACTGACAGGTGGCACTGACGGCAAATGGCACGGACTGTTGGTAGATGGCACTGATGGCAGATGGCACTGATGGCAGGTAGCACTAATGGCAGGTAGCACTAATGGCAGGTAGCACGGATGGCAGATGGCACGGGCAGATAGCACTGATGACAGATGGTACTGATGGCAGATGGCACAGGCAGGTGGCACGGGCAGATGGCACTGGCAGGTGGCACTGATGGTAGATTGCACTGGCAGGTGGCATTGATGGGAGATTGCACTGGCAGGTGACACTGATGGCAGATTACACTAATGGCAGCTGGCACGGGCAGATGGCACGGATGGCAGATGGCACCGATGGCACGGGCAGATGGCACGGGCAGATAGCACTGATGACAGATGGCACTGATGGCAGATGGCACGGACAGGTGGCACGGGCAGGTGGCACGGGCAGATAGCACTGATGGCAGGTGGCACAGGCAGATGGCACTGGCAGGTGGCACTGATGGTAGATTGCACTGGCAGGTGGCACTGATGGTAGATTGCACTGGCAGGTGACACTGATGGCAGATTGCACTGATGGCAGATGGCAGGGGCAGGTGGCACTGATGGCAAGGGCAGGTGACACTGATGGCAGAGGCAGATGGCACTGATGGCAGGGGCAGATGGCACTGATGGCAGGGGCAGATGGCACTGGGGGCAGGTGGCACAGGCTGTTTGCACTGGCAGGTGGCACAGGCTGTTTGCACTGGCAGGTGGCACTGGCAGAGACACTGGCGCTGTTTTTAACTTTAACTTTTTTTTTTTTCCAACTCACTGTCACTGCTGTCACTCTTTCTCTCCTCACACGCTGTGTGTGAGGAGAGAAATCCGGCGATGAGAGATGATCTCATTTGTTTACAATTGAGATCATCTCTCATTGGACAGCGGGATCGAGTGCTGAATGGCCTCTGCGATTGGCCATTCAGCACGATCTGTGATTGGCTGTGTCCAAGGGACACGGCCAACACAGTTTTTCGCCGATGCGCGCTCGCGGGAACGCGCAGGGAGCGGGGAAAGGCAGTCACGTCCAAAGACGTCAACCCGGCGCCTCAGGTTTGCGCTGTTCACGTCTTTGGACGTGACGCGGTATTGAAGTGGTTAAAGTGGAATTCCACCTTTCAGGAGGGAGGGGGGAATGGCGTGTTTGACTTGTACCGCTTCCCACTTCCAGGAGACTTTGCCACGGAGTCATCACTCAGAAGTTCGGCCCCCCTCCTCCTCCGCAAGGCCAGTTAGAAAGTGCAGCATGGTTTGCCCACGTGCAGTAGAGAACTGGCAGGAATTGTGGACAGGTAAGTGTCCTAATTACAAAAGTCTGCAGCTAGGGTATTTGTAGCTGCTGACTTTTAGTTTTTTTGTGGGTAAGGGGGGGGGGGGGCAGAACTCTGCTTTAATCACCCTAGGTTAGAACACTGTAGCTCACAAAACCGTGGAACTGTATTTCACAAAAACAACAGAGGTACACAATATAGGCGGCAGTACAGCAGGTGGGATTTAACTCCCTGCAGCCACATGCTTGCGTTGCTGGGTAGTTCTAGTTCCCAAATGCCTCCCCAAGAAATGTGACCAAGATCATGGTCAACTATCAACTTTTGGGAGCCAGTAGGACTGGTCCCTATTAAATCATCACTGTGCAGCCAATACCAGAGAAAAAATGAACAAATGTCCCATCCTACTGGCCTCTGGCATCTTGCTTCACGTAAAGGACTGGCTCCTACCATCTGCAAAAAGTTTACATGGTGTCATAAATTTAATAGCATGCAATGCCAATCTGCAGCTTCTAGAGCAAGTAAAATGTGTAGGTTAAATTCACAAGGCTCCACACAAGTATATGGATCTTTATTTTCAGCAATGTAGCTGTAATATTCTCTTTGGCCTTAACTGAAAAAAAGTGCGACAGGGGATGCAGCAGTGACAAGTGCCTGGACCCATCGTTAATGAAGAACAGCATGTGCTTGTATACTGTTAGAAACTGAGTAACTGCATTACTGTTGTCTTCTTTGAGGATGGAATACTTCATAGTACATCTAGAGAGGTCAGTGGTAGCTTGTTTTAAAGCGTTTTACTTTTGTTTAAAAATATGAATGTTCACAGTCTAGGCACAGAAGCTCCATTTAAAGCACAATTTGTCAGGGAATTGTTATAAATACCTTTAATTTAATCAGAGAACATACATTTTTTGTACTAATGGTCCAACTACTACCAATAGACTGACTGGTCTGTGCTTGGATTACAAGAACATTTTTCCTTGTGCTGGTCATGACAGATATGAATGTAATAAAAAATCTCTGAAACTTGGCATCTCCTCCATATCTCGACTGTGCCCTTGTTTTGTAAGGTCAGTGGGAAAAAAAAATCACATACACCCCCCCCCCCCCCAAAAAAAATATCTAGAAATACACACAAAACTGAGCATGTGCAGGGTGCCCCAAAGGCTCTGTTCTATCAGCAGATGTATTGGGGGCAGTAAAAGAAGAGGATGATCAGAAAAGACAGAATCAAACTGCCTGTTTACACGATGCAGAGTTCTGCATGGTTTACTGCATAAACAGACAGATTTTACTGCTGTGGGTTTTGTAACACTTTAAAGGGTTTGTAAAGGATTTTTTATCTTAATAGCTTCCTTTACCTTAATGCAGTGCTGTTTTCATGTCCTCATTGTTCATTTTTGCTCTCAAGTTGCTGTAATTCTCCACACTTCCTGGCTGTCTATTTCCTAATGACCACAGTGCTCGGAGCTTTCTCTCTGTGGTCACTAACTTCGAGGAGGTGTGATTACTGTGTGTCTAGTTTCTAGTTTCGTTTTCCAAACCATCACTGCTCTACGGCTCTGTATGCTCTGTAAGGCAACATGCAAAAACAAAACTAGAAACTACAGGTACATTATATAATTGATTTTTATCTATTTTTAAGCGTTTTTAAAAGGAATCAGTTAACTATTATGTCTCTATACCCTGTAAACAGTCATTTCAGCAAAAAAAATGTTTTTATTTAAAACTCCTTTAACCACTTGTCATCTGCCCACCGTCAAATGACGGCGGGCAGACCACTCCATTATCCTGACATCACGTCATATGACGTGATGTCCCTTTAAAGCCACGGGCGGGCGCGCGCGCGTCGCCGGCGGCGCGCGCGCGCACCCGCCGCTCTGCGGGGATGCCGTGCGAGTGCCCAGCGGCAACGATCGCCGCCGGGCACACGCGATTGCTCAGTAACTGAGCTGGGACGTGCAGCTCTGTATGTAAACACAGAGCTGCACGTCCCTGTCAGGGAGAGAGGAGAGCGATTGTGTCCCTTGTACATAGGGACACAAACGGTCACCTCCCCCAGTCACCCCCCCCCTCCCCCCACAGTTAGAACACTCATAGGACACACATTTAACCCCTTCCCCGCCCCCTAGTGGTTAACCCCTTCACTGCCAGTCACATTTATACAGTAATCAATGCAAATTTATAGCATTGTTCACTGTATAAATGTAAATGGTACCAAAAATGTCAGAAAAGTGTCCGAAATGTCCGCCATAACGTCGCAGTCCCAATAAAAAAATCGCAGATCGCCGCCATTAATAGTAAAAAAAAAAAAATGCCATAAACTATCCCCTATTTTGTAAACGCTATAAATTTTGCGCAAACCAATCGATAAACGCTTATTGCATTTTTTTTTTACCAAAAATATGTAGAAGAATACGTATCGGTCTAAACTGAGGAAAAAAAAAATTTTTTATATATTTTTTGGGTTATTTATTATAGCAAAAAGGAAAAAATATTGCATTTTTTTAAAAATTGACGCTCTATTCTTGTTTATAGCGCAAAAAATAAAAACAGCAGAGGTGATCAAATACCACCAAAAGAAAGCTCTATTTGTGGGAAAAAAGGGACGCCAATTTTGTTTGGGAGCCACGTCGGACGACCGCGCAATTGTCAGTTAAAGCGACGCAGTGCCGGAAGCTTATATTTTGTCTGGGCAGGAAGGGGGTGTAGGTGCACAGTAGGCAAGTGGTTAAGTAAGTTGAGTTTTTGGCTATGCTGATTCACCTGGTGTGTAATTGCAACATTGTTCCTCTGTTGCAATCTACTGAGAATGAACTCCATGTGTGAATGCAATTTAGTTTGTTTCTAGCAAATCAAAGAATAAAAGAGTTCCCTTCCAAGCAGTGTCTTCTTTTAACCAAGTACTCCAGGGATTCTTTGCAGCCTGTAGTGAGCTACTGCAAACAGGGAAGAGAAAGACAAAATATGGTGACAGAATGGTTTCAGACTTCATTAAACTACCCCCAAAGCTGTATAATTCATGCTGAGTTACCTGAGGGCTACTTATTCCATTTGCTATAAAGAAATATGTTTTTAGAATTCAGAAGTCATTTGCTTCATTGCCAGCATCAAGAGTTTCTATAGTAACTAGTAGTCTTGCAGCGCTTTGGGGCATGAGGGCATTCTGACTTGCCAGAAACTTGTCTGCATGCAGCTGGTAGAAGACATCCTACTCAAAATAGAATAATAATAAAAAAAAAGACTAGATAAAATAGTATATTTATGGAAATGTTCTTTAGTGCACACCTGTTTAATTTGGAAGATATCAAAAAAACGTGACTTACTTTATATGTGGGTTATATTTAAATATACATGAGTTCCCTTCTGTCTTTTTAGCTGGCTTAGTTATAAATGCCTGAAAATGTAATTCTACTAACCCAATAATGTGACAACATAGCAAAAGGAACTAAGCCTACATTTAAAAGGGCGCTGGGTGAAGAACATCTGGCACCATTATTTTTAGGGCAACTTTTGGGTCCCTCTAGGAAAATCAATGAAAGTGAAAGAGCAACCTGAACTCTACATCCAATATTTGGGGTCCTATACTGCAATTTGATGCTTATCACCATCCCTCATGTGTACTGAGGTGGCTGAGTAGTCTAAAGCAGGGGTTCCCAACCTTTTGAAGAGCAAGGGCCACTTAAGCGACATGGTAACAGGTTGCGGGCCACAATGAGTGGAGCGGGTAGATGCAGCCCACTTGGCTCTATAGAGCCCATTCTACTCTCACTCTTTCTCTCCTTTTTCGCGGATTGGAGGTAGGCATTTGTAAATGGACACAAGTCCATTTACATCTTCCACTCCTTAAAGGTGAATGGAGAGGGTCAGATTTGGTCGGACTAATAGTGTGAAAGGGGCCTAAGGCTGCTTTCACAGCGATGCACGGTTGTTTACCCACCTCACGGGTGCAGCACAGTTCACCTGGGGCATTCCTGCAGGTTAGCTTCATTTTTCCATAGACTTCTATTTCCTGTAGGTGTGGTGCACTTTCAGAAAGCACACCAAACTCGCAGGTAATCGAAGTCTATTGCTCAGTGCAGGTAACCCGCAGGTGCACTTCTCTGCACCTGTGGATCAGTTTGAAAGCAGCCCAGTAACCACTGCAGAACAGATATGCCCATATATACACTGGGATTTTAGTAATAAACTTACCTTTAATAACAGTATTCTATTTTATTTTATTCCATCCCAGAGCAGGAGGTTGCGGGCCCCATCAGAGGGCTCTACATGCCACTGGTTGGGCACCCCTGGTCTAAAGCCTCAAACACAGGATTGGATATTCCGACAACAATTGTGTGATGGAAGGGTTTTGTCTGATAATCCGACTGTCTGTATGCTCCATCGGACAATTGTTGTCAGAATTTCCAACAACAAATGTTGGATGGTCATGCTCTAAAATTGTCCCACAACAAATGTGTTCCGTCGGATTATCCGATTGTGTGTACACAAGTCCGTCGGAATAAAATACAAAATACAAACACGCAATCAGATTTTCCAAGCACCCCCAAACTCTTAAGGCCCGTACACATCATCGGATATTTCGACAACAATTGTCCAATGGACGTGTTTTGTCTGTATGCTCCATCAGACAAATGTTTTCGGAATTTCCGACAACAAATGTTGGATGGTCATGCTCTTAAATTGTCCGACAACAAATGTGTTCCATCGGATTATCCGATTCTGTGTAATCAACCCCAGTGTGTCTAAATATAATTAAAGTGTACTCGTATCTCTCTCTCCTTTCCTGACACAGCATGACAGCATATACGTATGGGAAGGCTCCGCCCCCCTGCCCAATCAGGACCGGTTATACTATAAAAGTTGGTCTCCTCCCCTACCCCCGCATTCTCTGTTTTTTCCTTCACTGCTACAGGCGGTTATACTACTGCTAAAGAAAGCAGGAATTTTTATTTTCCCTCACCTGGCCGGACACTTCCCGCCAAGCCGCACAGGTTCAAAGCCTCTCCTGTGACGAAGCTCCCCGGTGTACAGGCAGACAAGAACGCCTAATGGGGGAGGCCTCACCCCAGCAGGATCCAGGAAGATGGGGGTGAAGGCATATGCTCTCTAGGGATTGCTCATTTATCATGACGCCATGTATGGACATTCATTGGACTTTGGACATGAAGCATGCAAGTGGTAAGGCACCACATGGTGCACACAATTCTATTCAGTGACTGCTGCAAGTATAGGCAAGGATGTGGTTAACTTGCATTACTGAAGGGCTGTGGTTGTGTCTGCTATACTGCTAATGATGATAGCAGGTGCTGTGCTGGGCTGAAGCCTTCCATTTTAACTGAATAAGCCTGGCTCTACAGTCTTGATTTATTTTCTGCAGGTTTGTGGTTAATTTGCATTTCTGAAAAGCATATATCACACATGTGAATGTAACTGGATGTCTGTAGTGTCACTCTGTTTACTAATATTAAACAGACTATAGGATGTGTTTGCAGCATTGCTGAAGTTTGAACTGATAGGTGATACTGAGAGCCCTTTCATTTAATGCAGGGATTGGGCCTGCAGTGTGGGCTCACTGTGTATGGAAGATCGGTCTCCTCCTTTCTGGTACATATGTCTAAGTAGGTTTAACTTGCTAGTGCTAATGTCATAGGATCATTAATTTGTGCTGCATTCCTGTGATTACATTAACTCCACACTAGGTAAGGCTGTGATGTGTTTACTTCTATGCATTTACATGTTGACCTTGGTGCTAAAATGTCAGGATCTGTTTAGTCACACTCCTTAGTACTGGTTAGCAATAGGTAATTGCTTGTGTTATTTGGGGTACCCCACTGAAAGATATGGGGTTTGTAGTGGTTACTATTTATGGGAAAATAATCTCAGGCATCTGTGAACCAGTAGCAATCAGCCTTCCTAGAGACCAGCAACTTTGAATAAAGGTGAGGGCAGGTAGGTATATGCTATATCCTAAAAAAGAGTGCACATTATGGGCATAATGAGTGTACATCTCAAGCCCTCAACACCAAACACCAGTCTACCTGCTTCTGCTACAAGGGACAGATCCTCTTCAACCCTGAAAAAATCCCACTATGTAGCTAACTGCCAGAAATCGCACCAGGAATCATAGTGGTCGGGCGTAACTGGTGTGACGGCCAGAATGCAAAACAAGGTTGCAGGCCAAAGACAGTGACAAAGAGGCAGAGACTGAGAAGGCCTACAGTCACTAATGGTTCCATACCAAGCCTAATCAAACAACTGTGCTTGTTTAAAGGCAACCTCTACCTGAGAGCTTGCTTATGGAAAATCGCTCTGACTAGTTGGCAGATCAGAAGCAAGAGACGGCGACTTTAACCCCGTCCAGACTGACTGTGTGGAACTCGGGTACTAAGCTATTCAAGCAAAATCAGCTAAAGGGTACCTCTGCCTCTAGAGCATGAATGAATGGAAACTTATATAGCGCGGCACATGCGAACTGAATCGCCTCTGGCGCTTGTTGTTCCTGTCTCCTTTGGTGTCAAAGAGCAGCCAGCCAAACAGGCTTCAGCAGATTAACCAAGGGTACCATTCTTCCAAACAGAGGAAACAATATCCTTGCAAAGACCCTGTGACAGCAAGTAGATCTGGAGATCAACAAGATTCATGTAGAGGCTATAGATTGAGGATTAATGTACATGACAAGTATAATTACCTAGGCGGTGTTCTGTTACTGTGTACAAGTGATTGTGTGAACTGTACTGTACGATGTGTTTGCAACATGTCTGTTGTTTGTTTAATAAACGCTTTTCTGATTTAAAAAAAAAAAAAAAAACAAGATTCATACTACTGTTAAGTAGTGGTGTTGTCACCTGCGATGAGGCAGGATGGAAGCTGAGCTCTGGTCAGTGATGAGCTCTCTATGGCAGATCCTAGATTGAAAGGGAATAGCCAAGGATGCAGTTCAGTCACTGCGGATACAAGACTGTATGCTGTTTCTCCAGAAATCATTGTGGCCAGTGAACCCTTATGGCCCCTCCCACAAGTGAACACATGCCGCTTTAGTCAGAGTGTTGACTGTTCAAGTCGGATCTGGCAATATCTAGAAGGAAGATTAATTCCTTATGTTAATCACCAAAGACCAGAGGATAGCCAAAAGATTGACAAGTTAAACGTGGGAGAACTATGGCGGAGAATAAAGAAGCGATAATCTTTATTAGCCTAAACCCAAGTCGCCCAATAGGGTCAGCTGACAGTTGGATGTAAATTTCAGCGAAGGTTCCATGAGTCCTGGGCATTAGGAAGCCAATGGAATTGTTTCATTCCTCTACCTATTCATTGCATTCCCTCCATGATGCGCAAGGGCTATGATTACATGGGCGTTGGTCCAGAAGGATGGCATAGGCCATCGTGGCAATTAATCTCTCCAGTCGTCAGTAAAGCCTGACCTCCACAAATCCTACTCCAGGATTTTTAAGGAGTATTGTTCATAGCAGTGCGGCGACTTCAAGGTAGTCCCTACACTATGTTTGAACCCACTGTGGTCTAACTGGGGGCCGTGAGCATAGGCATTGATTCAAGACGCATAGGAATCGCAGTAAAATCGCACAATTTTATGCCGTAATACTGGAAACCTAGTCCATTAAGCCCAACCTGGTGGTGCGATAGGGGTAGTTACCTTGGTATACCCTGTATGTTGTGGTCGTTCAGGCCGACTTGCGGGCACAAGGACTACTGGTAAGTCTTGTTTGAACAGCAAAGTGAGTAACTTTATAGCGCTGACAAATGCGAACCGAATCGCCTCAAGGCGCTTTGTATCCAGAGTCGTGCTGATCCTTCAGAAGAGTTGTGGCACAATGGCTTCCAAGTTCTGGGAAAGGTCCCAGTACAGACTCTAATCAAGTCGGGAGGAGCCATCATCGAGAGACAAACTAGTCTCATAGCAGGAATCACCTACTGGAAGGTAATTCTGAATGGGGAAAAACAAAATTAAGTTACACTCAGAGAAACAGTGTAAGTATCCCATTTGAACAGATGCTCTTTCCTATTGGTTACATCCCACGATTGGAAAAGCGATAAAGTACCCTGTAATAACCCTTGTGGTCCGAAGGGGGCCCAAGCAGGGTTGACAACTGTATTAACCTTAGTAAAGAGAGACTTACTTCCCACGTGAGAAACGATGACTCCACAGAGGAGAAAAGTCCCTGATTGGGGAGGTAGCTAAGCTAATCTTTCAGCATACTAATCGTCACAAGTTGTCACTCGTGGGGTAGGCATGCCAATGAAGGACAAGGTGTCCAAAATCCAGAGCTACAGCGGTAGCAGACAAAAGTCTTTCGTAAACACAACAGAGGGAGCCTCAACTATGCTGAAGACTCGGCAAAATGGGGAAGGCCTAGCCTCGCTGGCAAGACGGAATGCAAAACTAGTCAACTTCTGTCAGAGGTATCTCCCAGCATGTTAGGGTTTTCTAGAACTTACAGCCAGAGGGCGTAAGATACAAAAGCCGTTGGATGACAAGGGACAGTCTCAAACGAAAGGCAGTCAAGGGATCGGCAACGAGCAAGACTATCAAGTTATTGGGTCTGACCGTAACCTGGGTGGCTTCCCAGAGGTGGAAGCAGATATACTAAGGACAGCCAGCTGGGTTGGCAGATTAGCCAATACGTATATACTGTATTTAACAAATCTAAGAGTCTCCAGGAGGCCTATCCGGATTTGCAGCCGTTCGGTGGTGATGACGACAATTACCCTGTAGCTTGCAGGCAATGTTGCCCACGGGTACAGTCTCAGATCCGAAAACTCCCTATTCTCCTTCCTGAGATTCAACGCCTCATACAGCGTGCCAATGGTATCTTCCAAATTCATACAAATTATATCTAGATACAGGAGACCAAGATGTGGAGGTCTCACCGTTTAGTGTTTGGAAATCTAATGGAGGTCAGAGTGTCTACTCCAGACTTCAAATACCTTAGCTAAGAGAAGAACCGACAGAAAATTACCGTTAGGTAAGTATAAAATTTTCCCTTTTTGTTTTATCTCTCAAATGCAAGTTTTTTTTCTGCTATTCTCAGACTTCCTGTTCTATGTGACTAAGTTCATTCTCCATCCCCATCTTGTGTATGTGAAGATAGTAGTCACCCTCTACTGCTTGCCCCCGAGATGGAATACACATCTACATGCAGACACATTCAGCTCTATGGGATTTGTAGTACACAGAAATAACGGCACCACTTGCTCTAAAAAACAAACAAAAAAAAAACGGGTATGGTATACTTGATATTTTAGAACATTTCATGTAATTAAAAATGTGAGTTTAATGTCACTTTAATAATGCTTATATGTAGGGTTGAGCGGACACCTGAATGTTCGAGTTCGGACCCGAACCCGAACTTTAAAAAAAAAGTTTGGGTTCGGGAACCCAAACCCGGACTCCGAACCCCATTGAAGTCAATGGGACACGGACTTTTAGTAAAAGAAAAAAAATGTGTGGGGGTCCCCCCAAATTTAATAACCAGACTCTTTAGGTCTGGTATGTATATTAAGGGGAACCCCAACGTCAATTTAAAAAAAATGACATGGCTTTCCCCCCAAATATCCATAACCAGACCTTTCAGGTCTGGTGTGGATTTTAAGGGGAACTCCACCCCAATTTTTTTTTTAAATGGCGTAGAGTTCCCCCTAAAATCCACACCAGACCCCTTACCAGAGCACGTTGACCTGGCCGGCCGCAGAAAAGAGGGGGGGACAGAGTGCGGCCTCCCCCTTTCCTGAACCCCACCAGGCCACATGCCCTCAACATTGGGAGGGTGCTTTGGGGTGCCCCCCAAAGCACCTTGTCCCCATGTTGATGGGGACAAGGGTCTCATCCCCACAACCCTTGCCCGGTGGTTGTGGGGGTATGCGGGCAGGGGGCTTATCAGAATCTGGAAGACCCCTTTAACAAAGGGGACCCCCAGATCCTTCCCCCCGTGTGAAATGGTAATGGGGTACACTGTACCCCTACCATTTCACGAAGGAAGTGTAAATAGTAGTTTTCAGGAAAAAAAACACACACACCGTAGAACAAATTACTTTATTAATTAACCACTTAAGGACCGCCTACTGCACATTTACGTCGGCAGAATGGCACGGCTGGGCACATCAACGTATATATACGTTGATTTTAGTACCCAGCCGTGGCACCGGGACCGCGGGATTCGCTGCAGTGTGGCGATCCGTCCCTGGAACGGCTTCCCCGTGCTTCTCTGTGGCTGTAGCATCGATCGCGTCATCCCTGTAATAGGGGGGACGCGATCGATGACGCCACACCCCCCTACAGTAGTAAACAAAACACATAGGCACACATCCCCTACAGCGCCACCTGTGGTTAACTCCCAAACTGCAACTGTCATTTCCACAGTAAACAATGCAAATTTAAATGCATTTTTTGCTGTAAAAATGACAATTGTCCCAAAAATGTGTCAAAATTGTCCGAAGTGTCCGCCATATTGTCGCAGTCATGAAAAAAATCGCTGATCGCCGCTATTAGTAGTAAAAAAAAATAATTAATAAAAATGCAATAAAACTATTCCTTATTTTGTAAACGCTATAAATTTTGCGAAAACCAACCGATAAACGCTTATTGCGATTTTTTTTTTTTTACCAAAAATATGTAGAAGAATACGTATCGGCCTAAACTGAGGGAAAAAAATGTTTTTTCATATATTTTTGGGGGATTTTTATTATAGCAAAAAGTAAAAAATATTGAATTTTTTTTTAAATTGTCGCTCTATTTTTGTTTATAGCGCAAAAAATAAAAACCGCAGAGGTGATCAAATAACACCAAAAGAAAGCTCTATTTGTGGGGAAAAAAGGACGCCAATTTTGTTAGGGAGCAACGTCGCACGACCGCGCAATTGTCAGTTAAAGCGATGCAGTGCCGAATCGCAAAAAGGGGCAAGGTCCTTTACCTGCATTTTGGTCCGGGTCTTAAGTGGTTAAACCAAATTAAAAATCCAGCGGTGAAAATAGACGATCAATGCTGCTCCCTGCTCCAACGTTGTCTTCTATCCAGCGCCGGGTGTTCTCTCCAGGGACGAGTGATCGGTCCAGTGATGAGAAGATCCATCCATTCAGAGCACAACTCAGCGAATGATGCGCTGGAGCTTTGACATTTCTTTTATTGGGGAGGCGGGCTCTGACGCAAGGGGCATGTCTGGGCTGTCCCAGTGACGTAGCAGAGTGTGCGTCAGAGGAGGACGCGGTCACGTGACGCGTGGCCCGCCTCCCCTATAAAAGAAATGTCAAAGCTCCGGCGCGTCATTCACTGAGCTGTGCTCTGAATGGATGGTTCTTCTCATCGCTGGACCAACCGGCCGTCGCTGAAGAGATCACCCGGCGCTGGATAGAAGACAACGTTGGAGCAGGGAGCAGCATTGATCGTCTAATTTCACTGCTGGATTTTTATTTGGTTTAATTAATAAAGTAATTTGTTCTACGGTGTGTGTGTTTTTTTTTCCTGAAAACTAATGAAAAGGTTACACTTCCTTCGTGAAATGGTAGGGGTACAGTGTACCCCATTACAATTTCACACAGGGGGGGCAGGATCTGGGGGTCCCCTTTGTTAAAGGGGTTTTCCAGATTCTCAAAGGCCCCTGCCCGCATACCCCCACAACCACCGGGCAAGGGTTGTGGGGATGAGACCCTTGTCCACATCAACATTGGGACAAGGTGCTTTGGGGGGCACCCCAAAGCACCCTCCCAATGTTGAGGGCATGTGGGCTGGTACGGTTCAGGAGAGGGGGCCGCACTCTGTCCCCTCCCCTCTTTTCTGCGGCCAGCCAGGTCAACGTGCTCGGATAAGGGGTCTGGTGTGGATATTAGGGGGAACCCCACGTCATTTTTTTTTTTATTGACGGCGGGGTTCCCCTTAATATCCATACCAGACCTAAAGGGTCTGGTTATTGAATTTGGGGGACCCCCGCACATTTTTTTTCCCGAACTCCGAACCCGAATTTTCAGCAATTATTCGGGTTCGGGTCCGGGTTCGGGAAAAACCCAAAGTCTGTACCGAACCCGAACTTTACAGTTCGGGTTCGCTCAACTCTACTTATATGCGCTACTCCAGAAAATAAATTTAATTTAATTTTGAAAAATACAGTGGGTAAGATAAGTATTGAATACGTCACCATTTTTCTAGGTAAATATATTTCTGAAGGTGCTATTGACATGAAATTTTCACCAAATGTAGGTAACAACCCATGCAATCCATACATACAAAGAAACTGAAAACAAATAAGTTCAAAAATTAAAGGGGAGTTCCAGGCATTGTTAATGTTTATTAAAAGTCAGCAGCTACAGAAAGTGTAGCTGCTGGCTTTTAATAAACATGCACTCACCTGCTCCACGGTCCAGCGACACGCCGGCTGGAGAAACGCTCCTCTCCCCCCCTCTCCGGCCAGCGTCCTCATTGTTACTGTGGGCACCTGGCTGTGACAGCTTTCAGCTTCATGGCCGGGCACTGCGCATGCGGAAGGAGGAAGTGGGACAGGATGTCCCACTCCTCCTGAAGCCCCCACTACCCCCCCCCCCAAAAATTACATGCTCTCAACTGATGGACTATAAAAAGGTGTCTCATTACCAAGGTGTCACACAAGAAATACCTCATGATGAGTAAAAGCAAAGTGCTCTCTCAAGACCTTCACAACCTTATTGTTGCAAAACATACTAATGGCATTGGTTACAGAAGAATTTATAAACTTCTGAATGCTTCAGTGAGCACTGTTTGGGCCATAATCCAGAAGTGGAAAGAACATAATTTCGCCATTAAACCGGACACGACCAGGTGCTCCTTGCAAGATTTCTGACAGAGAAGTGAAAATAATTATCTGAAAAGTTGTCCAAGAGCCTAGGACCTTGTGGAGATCTTCAGAAAGACCTGGAATTAGCAGGTACAATTGTTTCAAAAAGAATGATAAGTAATATACTCACCGACCATGGCCTGTATGCACGCTCACCACAAGACTCCATTGCTGAAGAAAAAGCATGTTGAAGCTTGTTTAAAGTTTGCTGCACAACATTTAGACAAGCCTGTGAAATACTGGGAGAATATGTCTGGTCGGATAAGACCAAACCTGGACTCTTTGGATGCCATAATACACACCATTGTAAAATGTAAAAGAATGTGGTGCGCTAATTCAATATGTGAGTATCCAAATCCTGTCAAATTCAGCAACATAAACAAAAATTATAGTGAAACAATAGTAAAAACACACAATAATGAATATGTACAAGTGAGAAAAATAAAGTATAAGTCCCAAGTTCACTTCAATACAGCGTACTTTCCCCCTTCCTGCCCAGATCAATTTTCAGCTTTCAGCGCTGTCGCACTTTGAATGACAATTGCACGTTCATACTGCGTTGCACCCAAACAAATTTTTTATTATATTTTTCCTACAAATAGAGCTTTCTTTTGGTGGTATTTGATCACCATTGTTTTTTTGTTTTTTTTGCTAAACAAATAAAGAAAAAAGTACTGAAAATTTTAGAGTTCATAGAAGATGCCCATGGAACCTCCAAGATTTGAAGACTGTTTGTGTGGAAGAATGGGCAATGCATGCGACTAGTTTCTTCAATCCGGAGGTATCTTGAGGCTCTTGAGGTGTATAAAGTATTAAATACATTTTAGTTAGCATGATCAATATTTATTCCCTGTGTCATCCATTTTGTTACACATAAATTCATTTCTGAACGTATTTGTTTTGGCTTCTTTGTATGTATGGATTGCATGAGTTGTTACCGATATGTGGTGAACATTTCATGTCAATAGCACTTTAGAATGATATTTACCTAGAAAAATTGTGACATGTTCAATACTTCTTTTACCCTCTGTATACATGTAGTCTTTCAAACCTTTGGAGATCTGAGGTGGGAAATTGACAGAAATGCCTTAGAAATTTGAACCAGTGGCCGGATCATTTCCAGAAATGTTGAAACACTGAGTCAGTCTGGCTGCTGTCGGACCAGTCTCATTGGACCGGTCTGATCGTGTGTACGTGGTCCTAGACTAATTTCAGACAGCGATTCTGCGTGCTAGAAGCAGGATCGCTAAAGGGTTTACCTGTCTGTCCCTATGGAATGTTTTTCTTCTGTAAACAGATGCAGTGGAATGGCACTCATTGGCTGGTCTGAACGCTGCCGAATTATGGTCACTAGCAATGGATCGACACCTTGCTGCCTCAACTACTGTACAAAGGGAGTAATTTTATGGGGCAAATAGGCTTTTAGTGATCCTGCTCCTGCCGACTTTGAGAAATCATGAGTGGAAGAGATGCCCAGCCGACATCAGCCTTACAGAACATGCTTTTTAGCAAAGCAGGGAAACAAATATGACCAGTAGACATGAAGTAAATTTTTAAATGTACCTAAACAAGCTCCTAACTCCTCCAACAATCCACATATTAAAGTGGTTTTAAAGGATCAAGGTTTTTACCTTCATACATTCTATGCATGAAGGTAAAAAAAAAACTTCTGTGTGCAGCAGTCCGACCAGCACCACCTAATACTTACCTGAGCTCCCTCTCAATCTGGCAATGTGCATGAACGTCTCAGCGCTCCCTCCTTATTGGCTGAGACAGCAGCGAGAGCCATTGGCTCCCGCTGCTGTCAATCACAGCCAGTGAGCCAATGAGGAAAGAGAGGATCCGCGGTTGTGTGTGTGTGTGAATTGAAATGCCGGAGACGAGCCTGCTTGGATGCCCCCAGTGCAAGCTACTTGCTCTGGGGGGCACTCGGCAGAAGGGAGGGGCCGATCCATGTAAAACCACTGCACAGAGCAGGTAAGTATAACAAGTTTGTTATTTAAAAAATATATATAATCCCTTTAATATAACTTTAATACATTTTATTTATCACAAATGTTAGATCTGTGTAATAAAGTGTAGCGCTAATAGGTTACCTTATATGTATGATCAACAAGGTAAGAAATGTAGATAAAAAGTGACTCTAGGAATATACATTTCTATGAGTCCACAGCTTCTGGTAAGCTTATAATTTTTACGGTGGTGGGAATTCTTCACTTTAATTAAGGAAGTTTTCACCTTTGGACTCCACCTTGCCTTGGCACCACCTCCATATACTTGACCAAGATTTGATTGACATTTCTAACCTCATATGGACATTATCACTTTGGTGTTTTATGGACATTAGTTGTTATTTGTTCTACTAGCACTTTTGTAATTTTTTTTATTTTACATTTGTCACTTTTTATCTACATTTCTTTGCTTGTTGATCATACATATAAGGTAACCTATTAGCGCTACACTTTATTACACAGATCTATCACTTGCTTTTATTTTCAATTAGCCGTCTTTAGCAGCTCATCCCATTTATTCATTTTTAGCAGCGCAGTATTTTCCAATAAACCTTATCACAAATGTTAAAGTGGAAATTGTAGTCCAGAGTAACTAAGAACCTTAACAAGTGTCTGTGCCTAGACAGAGAGATGTAATCTGGGAGAACAGTGTTATCAGTCTGCTTCAGACAATAGGAAGCATTGTCTTACCTTCCTATCTTCCTAGTGATCATTCAAACATGCAAACGGCTGTAACATTGTAAAAAAGTAATAGGTGAGAGGAAGCTGCAGGGAAATGATCTGTGTGATCACTGATAGTACATGCCTGTGGGGGAAGGATTGCAGTTCTAAAAGTAGATACTCCTAATTTTTTAATTTACAAAAACTAGAAAAAAACGTAATTGGGAGTAGTTGTTGCATGCAGTGACACTCTCGTACACACGACCAAGGAACTTGTCGTAAATGAAACATCGTTTTCCTTAACAAGTTCCTTGTTAGGCTTGTCGAGAATCTTGACAAGCTTTCTTTGCGTAGACACTGTCAAGACAAAATCTCGTCGTTCTCAAACGCGGTGACGTACAACACGTACGACGGCACTATAAAGGGGAAGTTTGATTCCACTGGTGCCACCCTTGGGGCTGCTTTTGGTAATCTCATGTTACTGCGTGTTAAGTAAAAGTTTGGTGAGAGACGATTCGTGCTTTTCAGTCTGTTACAGCGTGACGAATGTGCTATCTCCATTACAAACCCTACTTTTACCGTAGGCACGCTCCCATCTGAGCAAGCGCGGGGTTCTAAGTATACACACGAACGTGTTTCTCGTCGTAAAACAGCCCGACGAGAAACACGACGAGGAAATTGAGACTCCCGACGAGGAAAAAGATAACTTGTTCTCTCTTTTTCTCGTTGAGTTCCACAACAGTTTTCTTGACGAAAAACATACACACGACCGTTTTTCTCGGCAAAAAAGCTCTGCCACCAAGTTTCTTGATGAATTCTGTCGAGTAAAATGGTCGTGTGTACGAGGTCTCAGGTTTAAATATTTTATTCTCTTTAAAAATGTAATGTTTCTATTTACCAAAAAGTGAAAGGTTTTCATATTTGGGTACCCCTTCCCCCACCCACTGATAATCATCTACACTGTATTTCTGCTCTCTTCAACTAAAGAAATATGTGGTATTATTGCATATGAGGGAGCATGTGACCTTCTTCCCCTGATCTCAGAAGGCAGTGCTTGTACTTGAGCAGCCAATCACCAGGCCCAAACACTGTCATCTGAGGTAGGGGAGCAGGTTGTTAAAGCGTATTTATGGTCAAATGTAAAACCCATAAATCATTTCCACGCTATTTCAATTATTTATAGACTACTCCTATTAATCTGAACCATCCTGAAGTTTGTAAACTTACTTTGTGGAGATCCCTACCCATTTTTTTTTTGAATTCAGTGACACATAATCACTATGCCCTGTGAGTAGGCACTGCTGTGTCACACATTTTACAAAGCCGGCCTTATGAACGAGTTTCAGGAAGCAGTGTCAGTACAGGAATCAGTGCTTGCAGGCAAGGTATTATGGGACATGTAGTCCCTAGAAATAAAAAATTAAACAGCAGAGGAGAAGCTGCAAAGCATACAGATAATCAAGCTGTGCAAATATATGCCAGCAAACAGGCAGAACTCACAACACAAAATATTAGTATATTATATTTGATTGTCAAATGTAACTGTTTGTATTGACATTCATATTCATGACATTCATATTCTGATCTTATAAAATGAAAGCATATGCTGTGAACAGATCTCTTTTACCCTGTGTAAGCTCAAACACTTTGGGCCAGATTCAGCAAGACTTGCGCTGGAGTAATTCGATATGCGCCGCGTAACTGTGAAGATGCGCCTTCGTTTCTATGTGGCCGTACCCACCAAACTAGATGCGACAGAAAACGGGCCATTTCCGATCGGCTTAACTTTCCGACGCCAGAGTCTCGTCAGCGCATAATTTCGCTTGGCGCATCAGTCGCGCCTATTGATTTCCCCTGCAAATATGCAAATGAGGGAGATTTCCCGATTCGCGAACGGATTAGCACCATACGCCGGCTACATGCGCCGCGCGTATCTCGTCCGTCCGGCGCAAAGTTATTTCTACAAATAGCTGCTTTATCTTTACTCCAGACGGCCACAGGTCAGCAGGAGAGCAGCTACAGCAGCAGCGTTAGCGACGAAACTAGCAAGCTGAACAACCACACTTGCAAGGACACCTCTGTGTGCCAACATGCCAGGGGCAGTCGCGGTCCTAGCACTAGTACTGGGTCCCCCGGTATGGAGGAGGCGGGCACGTGAGAGGATATACCGCACGCGCATGAGCCTCTTTGGCATGGGGGATGAGGAGGTGTATCGCATCTTCAGATTCAGCCCTGATGCAATACTTGAACTAACCACAACCCTGCAGGGTGACATCACCAGCCCAACACACTGCTCACAAGCAGTGCAGCCACTGGTGAAGGTACTGGCAACACTTAATTTCCTTGCCAGTGGATCATTCCAGCGTACAAGTGGAGTGGTGGCTGGGATGTCACAATCCTCCATAAGCAGATGTGTGCACCAGGTTGTCCCTGCAATCCTCAGACGCCTGTCTCACCACTTCATCAGACCAACCACTGAGGAGCTGCGGCTGAAGGCAATGACAGATTTCTACAGCATTGCCAGATTCCCACGCACTGTGGGGGCCATTGATTGCACACATGTGGCCCTACAGCCCCCCAGTGCCACAGAGCACATATACCGCAATCGGAAGCATTGGCACTCCATCAACGTACAGGTGATAGCCGATGCCCAACGCCTCATATGGCACGTCCGTGTCAAACACCCAGGGTCCAGCCATGACAGCTTCATATACTGTCAGAGCCCCATCCCCGCAGAATTCGAGCAGAACATGTATGGGGACAGCTGGCTGGTTGGTGAGTGACATGGGAGTCATGCATGACTATCCCCTCCCATGATGCACACCTCACAAGTGGCACATGCATGACTAACATCCTCCTGTCTTTTCCCTTACAGGTGACTCTGCATATGCACTGGGACCCCATCTCATGACTCCTTTCCGGAACCCCCAAACCAGGGGAGAGATAAAATAACAATGAAGCACACATTCAAAACCCGTGCAGTGGTGGGAGCCCAAACATTTGGGCGTCCTGAAGTCCCATTTCCGCTGCCTGGATAAGTCTGGGGGGCCCTATTGTATTCCCCTACCTTTGTGTGTCAGATCATCGGTGCATGTTGCATTCTGCACAACTTTGCTATGAGAAAAGGCCTGCAGATTGACATGCGTGATGACCTGACCCCCCAACCAGACAATCCCCCCCTGCCAGAGGAGAACCAGTCTGCTGATGGAAGAGCAGTCAGGAGGATCCTCGCCGTAGGCATCTTTGGACACTAAACCCAAACATTAATCACACAGACAATGCATGCATGCACACCACTGATGTCCCTAGATCACACACACCACATCCACATCACATTGGATTAGCCCAAGTCCAGCATGTAGGACTTGGGAGCAGCAACGCCAGCGTCAAGGCCCCAATGATGTTGCTGTCCATTCACACACCTTTCACACGTCATTCATACAGCCGTGGGGTTAACTTCACCACCACGGCCGAGGGTGACACCCCTTACTGGCAGGAGTGCCACCCCCTCACATTCACACACCATTCACACTGCAACGTGTGCAGTATCAAAAAATAAAAATCTCATAACCTGAGCATAATCACAAATAAAATAACTCATAACCTGAGCATTAATAATAAAATAAAATAACTCATAACCTGAGCATTAATAATAAAATAAAATAACTCATAACCTGAGCATTATTAATAAAATAAAATAACTCATAACCTGAGCATTCCCAAAAAAAATAAAAATAAAATCATGTCCTGAGCATCAATCCAAAAAAAATTAAAAAAATTATCTGGGATGCCGGGGGCTTCTTCTGGCTCCTCAGCTGCCTGGATGGAGTGGGTGGGGGTGGGGGGGCATCTGGAGGTGGCTGATCCCCGGGTGGGCCACTCCTGGCAGGTGTGGCCTGCCTGCCCTCCAAGGCCATGGCTATCCGGCCAAGGTAAGAGTTGGTCTGGGCCTGCATCCTGAGCTGCCAGGTGACCTGATAATGCTGGGCCCGCCGACTCAGCCTCCCCTGGTCCCGGATGGCAGCACTGTTTCCCTGGATGGCAGCAGTGTTTGCCTGGACGGCTGCAGTGAGGTCCCTTATGTCACCCTGCACCTCCCCCAGGCTGGTCACCACTGCAGCGCAGTTACAGCTCACATCCTGCACTGCTGAAGAAATCTGGGCCACGGAGCACAGGCTGTCAGCCACTCTGTCCAGGTGCCCAGCAATCTCCCCATTTGCTGGGTCTGCCTGGCGTGATCCCTCGCTCACCTGGTCCTGGAACAGATCAGACACCCCCCTGGTCTTATGGGTGGCCTTCCTGGGGCAAGTAGATGTTTGTCCCCGGGGGGATGGAGTCGCCCTTGAGGGGCTTCCTATAATGGGGGAGGGGATCTGAGAGGGTCCTGCAGAAGAGGAGGATTCCTCTAACAATAAAAGAAAGTCCTGCTCTGCCCCAACAGGCTCCTCCTCAACGACCTCTGCATGTGTGGTGTGGGCACTCTCCTCCTCCACCTCGGTGTCTTCACCACTCAGGGGCACAGGCACTGGGTGCCGATGGGGGGATGGGGTGGACTGGCCGCCGACAGATGATGGCCCAGCTCCGTCATCTGTGGATGACACAAAGCAGACACATGTTGGTGGTCCCACACACTTGGCACATGTACCCTCCCCCCCCCCACATGCAAAACACCAAATAGGGGATAAAAAACACTTACCTGTCCTGGAGCCTTCCTCCACAGAATCATAGCCTGGTACCCCCTCCAATTGCTCCCTCTCCAGGCAGCGGGCGACCACCTCCTCCTCTGTGGTCAGGCTGACCGGACATGGGGGTCCACCACCTGTGCCCCTCTCATGCCTCCTGATGGTGGCCACCTTGCCACGGACCTTGCGCCGCAGGTCATTGATTTTTTTTTGGATATCCCCAGCAGTCCGGGTGGAGTACCCCAAGACATTAACCCGGCCAGCAATGGTGTCCAGGATGGCCTGCTTCCTCTCCCTGCTGGTCTTCCTACTTTTTTTTCCCATGCAGGAAATCATTATAACTCTCCATAGCGGAGATGACCACAGAGACCTCCTGGGCATTAAAATTGAGGTTCCTCCTCTCTTTGGGGGTAGCGGGAGCAGCCATAATCGAGCAAAAGTAAATTCCCTGGGGTGAGGGGAAACGGAAAGACTTTTGCGCCGGAATGCTGCTTCCGCTGGCGCTTTTATACGCGCAACAGAACACATTGCGCTGGCGTTTCCCGTGAAGTGGTGCCGACGGAAGTTGTGAGCATGCGCACAGGGGGGCGAGTGAAGCCTCACTTACTGCGCATGCTCCGTGGATGATGCGCTGAACGTAAGCCTCTGCGCTGGGCTCCGCCCATCATTTACATATGATCACACCCACTTCCACTTGCGCCGGGTTACGCCAGCGCATTATCGTTACTCTGGCGCAAGTTTACGCGCAACTGCTATGTGAATAACAGTACTTGCGCCGAAAGTGTCGGCGGAGTAACGTAAATGAGAAACGTTACTCCAAAGTAAAGAAGCGCCCATCTACCTGAATCTGGCCCATAGATGAACAGAACGGCAGGGCAGCTGGGTATGGTGGTTGTGTATGTGCCTTTATTTATTCATAGTGGGGTAGATTCATGTAGCACTTACTCCGGCGTTTTTAGAGATGCGCGGCGTAACTGTTACTTTGCGCCGTCGGATCCATGCGCCGTACCTACTATACCAGATCCGCCTTCAAAGAGGCTACTTCTTACCGTCGTAACTTTTCCACGCCGACCTGGCTTTGGCGCATCTTTACGCAGGACAGATCAACCGTTCCCATGGATTATGTATTCAAATATGCAAATGAGGGATAACTGCCGATTCAGAAACGTACGTTTGTCCGGCGCCGGCGTTACCCGGTGCTCTTAACTGCAATTTCCTGCGGAAAGTCACCCCTCATAAAGCAGGGGTAACTTTGCACAGGAGTTGAACAGATCAGCTGGAGAGCAGCTAAAGCAACACTGTTACAGACGAATTGAGCTAAAACACTTGCTGGACAACACATCTGTCTGCCAACATGCCAGGGGCAGCCTTGCTCATAGCCCTACAGCGTCGACGTGCACGTAGGAGGGCACGGGAGAGCATATTCCGCACGCGCATTGACCTGTTTGGCATAAGTGATTTGGAGGTGTTTCGCCTATTCAGATTCAGCCCTGAAGCCATCCTGAAATTAGCCACAACCCTGCAGGATGACATGACCAGCCAGACCGCTCACAAGCAGTACAGCCACTGGTGAAGGTCCTGGCAACACTCTATTTCCTTGCCAGTGGATCTTTTCAAAGAACAAGTGGATTGGTGGCTGGAATGTCACAGTCCACCATGAGCAGATGCGTGCACCAGGTTATCCCAGCAATCCTCAGACGCATGGCCAACCAAATCATCAAACCCACCACTGAGGAGCTGCGGCTGAAGGCAATGACAGATTTCTACAGAATTGCCCGAATGCCACGCACCGTGGGGGCCATTGATTGCACACATGTGGCACTACGGCCCCCCCGGGACACAGAGCACATATACTGCAATCGGAAGCATTGGCATTCCATCAATGTACAGGTGATAGTTGATGCCCAAGGCCTAATATGGCACGTCCGTGCCAAGGACCCCGGGTCCAGCCATGACAGCTACATATACCGTCAAAGCACCATCTCCACCGAATTTGAACAGAACGTGTACAAGGACAGCTGGCTGGTTGGTGAGTGACATGGGTGGCAGGCATGACTGTCCCCCCCCCATGATGGAGACATCACAAGGGGCACATGCATGACTAACATCCTCCTGTCTTTTCCTTACCAGGTGATGCGGCATATGCACTTGGACCCCATCTCATGACTCCATTCCGGGATCCCCAAACCAGAGGAGAGGAAAGATACAATGAAGCACACATAAAAACCTGTGCAGTGTTGGAGCGCACATTTGGCCTCCTGAAGTCCCGTTTCCGATGCCTGGATAAGTCTGGGGGTACCCTGTTGTATTCCCCAAACTTCGTGTGCCAGATCATTGGGGCATGTTGCATGCTGCACAACTTTGCAGTGAGAAAGGGCCTGGAGATTGACGTGATGACCTGACCCCCGAACCACACAGTCCCCCCCTGGCCGAGGGTCCCCCGTCTGCTGAGGGAAGAGCAGTCAGGAGGGTCCTCGTGGTAGGCTACTTTTCACGTTAAACACACACATTAATCATGGCACAATGAGAATGCATGCATGCACACCACTGTGATCCCTAGCACACACACCCCACATCCACATCAAATTGGATTAGACCAAAGTACACCACATGGGACTTGGGAGCAGCAACGCCACGCCACGGCTCCAATTATGTTGCTGTACATTCATACACCATTCACACGTGTCGTGGGGATAATTTCTCCCCAACGACTAAGGGTGACACCCCTTAATGGCAGGAGTGTCACCCCCACACATTCACACAACATTCACACTGTAGCCTGCACTCCTCACCGTGTGCAGGGAGATAAAAATAAATAAAACTCATAATCTGAGTATCAAACATAAATTAACATAAATCAACGGCCCTGGTTGTACCTCCCCCAGTCTCTCCCTGGCTGCCCTCCATTGCCACGGCTAGCCGGTGGAGGTAGGTATTGGTGGCAGCCTGCATCCGCAGCCGGCGGGTGGTATTGCTGCGCTGTTGTCGCCGTGTCTGCCTCCCCTGCTCACGGACAGCAGCTGCCAGGCTCCGGACCTCAGAGACCAGGCCAGATGTTGTGGTCTGCAGGTCCACCAGGCAGGACAGAAGGGCTGCCCCGTTCGCAACAACATCCTGCAGACTTTCATTGATATTTGAATTCTGCCCATCCTGCTGGGTGATGGCTTCCTGCACTGCCACAGTGCAAGCAGCCTGGCTCTCGGCCGAGGACGCCAGGCTATCTGTGACCCGATGCAGATCACCCGCAAGACACCCAATATGGCGGGTCTGCCTTGTCTGGTCCCTTGCCAGATGGTCCTCAAACTCGTCAGGGACTCCTTGTGATTTTTTGGTTGCCTTACTAGAGGCCTGAGAGGCTGAAGGACGGCTGTAGGGGAGGTCCCTTGAGGGGGTATCCCTGGAGGGGATGGTGTCCCTTGAGGGGGTATCCCTGGAGGGGATGGTGTCCCTTGATGGGGAATCTAGCAGGGGGGGAGGTTTGGGAGGGCCCAGGTATGGGGGTCTCATCCAGCAGATACAGAGCATCCTCTTCTACCCCGACGTGCTCCTCCTCAACCTCCTCAAGCAATGAGGTAGGCGCGATCTCCATGGATGGGGTGGATCACCCTGCAACCAATGACGGCCCAGCTCCATCCTGCACATCTGTGGATGACACAAAAAAATCACATGTTGGAGGACCCACACACTTGTCACATGTAACCCCCCCCCCACCCACGCAACACACCAGAAAGCAGATAAAACACACTTACCTGACCTCAAAGGCTGATCCCCTGATTCGAAGCCCGGCAGACCCTCCACAAGCTCCCTATCCAGCAACCTGGCCACGACCATGTCCTCTGGCGTCAGGGTGATTCTTGTGGCTGGTCCTCCACCTGTGCCACTGGCATGCTTCCTGATTGCCACTAGCTTATCTTTTACCAGTCTCCGCATGTCGTTGATCTTCTTGCGGATGTGCTTGGGCTCCCTGTCCGCCACACCGACAGCATTGACCTGCCTGGTTAGCTCCGCATATATGCGGGTTTTCTCTGATTTCCCAGTGTTGGCACTCTGTGGCCCATAGAGGCGGGCACCATGTTGGGAGAGCCCATCTGTGATCACAGCCTTCTCCTCTGGGCTGAAATTCAACATTCTCCGGTCAGCGGGAGTCTCTGGTGCAGCCATAATCAATGCAAAAAGCAGGATGCAAAAGCCAATTAAAAAAAAAGCTGGTCGCGTTTTGCAAGTGAGTGGCGCTTCTGTGTGCGTGTTTATGCACTGGAGTAGGAAGTGGTGCGGCGGATCTTGGTGGTGACGTCGGCGCCGTACTGCGCATGCGCAGAGGAGGCAGACAGCCAGGTGACATCATTGCGCATGCGCCGGTTAATATACACCGTACGGATCTCTCTGCGCCACCGTCAGACCATAATTTGCATATGGTAACGCCCACTTAGAGTTCCGCCGCTTTACGCCGTCGAAAAAACGCTGCGCAGGTCAGTGAAAAATTGATGAATAAAGTACATGCCTCTCCGCGCTGGTACGGCGTAGCGGAAAAAAAGATGCGCCACGCCGGAGCAACGATGCGCCATTGTACATGAATCTACCCCATTGTGTTAGGTTTTAGTGTCCAGGATGCCACAACCCTTTTTAATGTTTTGCTCCTTTTACTTTATATATCACAAAGACATTAGCCAACAAACGGAAAGTATCACAATATGGGTTATTTATGTTGTTTTCACATTAGAATGGAGGCTAAAAGAATGATCCAAGTATTCTTCCATTATTATGAGTGATTGCCATTCTCCCAAATACTGAGACTAATATTGTTTATTTACAGATCTATCATGCTTTCCGCTTTGGGTTAAATACTTTGGAAATCCATCAAACAGTGCATTTTGGCTAAAGAAGCTAACGACTGTGATTTATCCTCTGAGAGGGGCATACATTTACACACATCGAAAAAAAAAAAAGCTTGATTTTAACAGAAAAAATAAATAAAAATTATTAGGGCTGACTTTGTCTGAGTGCTGGATTTGTTACCTCTCACTATTTTTCCTCTTTATAAACAACGGTAATTGCAAACTGTAATGATGTATAATTAGAAAGCCAATTTACCTTTTCAACCGCAATAAAAAAAAACATAGATGTATTCAATGTGATCATTATTTTGTTTATGGTTCTGTATATAAAACTTTATATTTTACTGACATAGGCAGGATTTAAACAGAATCTGTGAAAAATGGGCTAATGCAGGAATCTAAACCTCTGACTATCTGATTGATTTAACAACCTGCTTATAAAAATAGTCTTCAGACTTCCGTCATGTATTTTTACTGTTCTTAGGTTGCAATGTCTGTACTGTGCATGCCTTCTTTTGACAATCATGTTGTAAGCTTTATAGGCATTAGCTCAGGCTCGGTAACCACTACAGCTCTACTCTTTACCTATAACAGGTATATTTCTACCTTTATATGCATTCATCCTAATATACCAGATTATAGAAACTGGGCAGTGTGGCTGTAGTTCAAATATGGGAGAGGTATGACGTGCTCAAGGGTGCATAATTATCATGGGTCTAAAAAGATTATTAATAGGGGTAGCTGGTCAATGCAAGTAGGAGCAACAAAGGAGAAGTAGTGAGTTATAATGCCAGGTTACTCTATCCACTTCGGGTCCGCGCTATTGACAGAATACGTCAGCAGCGCGGACCTGAGGCGCCGGGGTCACGTCTTTGGACGTGATTTACTTGTAATTCCCCGCGGGGAAAAACAGTCCCGACGCATCACCGAGGATTCGATGCGTGTACCCGGCGGCCGCGATGTCCGTCAGGTACACGCGATCGTCGGTGACAGAGCAGGGACGTGGAGCTCTGTGTGTAAACACAGAGCTCCACGTCCTGTCAGGGAGAGGTGACAGATGCTGTTTCTCTTGTACATAGGGAGACAGCATCGATCACCTCCCCCAGTCACCCCCCTCCCCCCCCACACAGTAGTTAGAACACACCCAGGCAATACATTTAACCCCTTCCTCACCCCCTAGTGTTAACCCCTTCAATGCCAGTCACATTTATACAGTAATTAGTGCATATTTATAGCACTGGTCGCTGTATAAATGTGAATGGCGCCAAAAATGTGTCAAAAGTGTCCGATGTGTCCGCCGCAATATCGCAGTCAAAATAAAAATCGCAGATCGCCGCCATTACTAGTAAAAAAAAAAATAAAAAAAAAATCATAATTCTGTCCCCTATTTTGTAGGTGCTATAACTTTTGCGCAAAGCAGTCACTTATTGTGATTTTTTTTTTTTTTTTTTTTTTACAAAAATACGTAGAAGAATACGTATCGGCCTTAACTGAGAAAAAAAAAAAAATTATTTAAAAAAAAAAAATTGGGATATTTATTATAGCAACAAGTAAAAAATATATATATATTTTTAAATTGTCGCTCTTTTTTTGTTTATAACGCAAAAAATAAAAACCGCACTGGCGATCAAATACCACCAAAAGAAAGCTCTATTTGTGGGGAAAAAAAAGGACGCCAATTTTGTTTGGGTGCCACGTCGCACGACCGCGCAATTGTCAGTTAAAGCGACGCAGTGCCGCAAGCTGAAATTACGCCTGGGAACGAAGGGGGTTTATGTGCCCAGTAAGCAAGTGGCTATACAACCTCCTTGTATTAGATTTACATGGTAATGCTCCCTCGTTTCTGCAATAAGGGTGAAACAGGTGCATATGTTATTTCTTATTTCAATAACCAAAGGTGTACATTGTTTAACTTCAGAGGGGCCTTGATGAATGAAATTAAGAATTTGTGTTGCTTCCATACAGAATGCAATCGTCATTTTCAAATGAAAAAAAAAAGCGGGTGAAAGTGAGCGCTATACCAAAAAATGTTATAAAATAAAAATAAAAAACGTGCACAACTGCTAGCAAAAACAGGCAATATACTATAAACGATAATCATACAAAATGTGCAGCGCTGTAGTGAGAATAATAAAAGTTCAAAACTGTGCAAGAAATTTAAAAAATAAAACAACAAGGTTAATTACTAATGCTAATTAAATGTCCTCTTAAGTATGTCCAATTGCAATACAAAAATTTTCTCCAATAGTCCGACTTAATCAATGCCAAAAACGATTCAGCCACTGTTGTAAATGGAGGCTTACCAAAATGAATGGCTACACAATTAAGTGCAGCAGAATCGCATTAGTATCATAGGGAATGGCTGTCTTTCTCCTTCTATTCTTGCTGGTAACACTCCAGATAATGGTGAGACTAAACTCCAAATTTTAATGGAAAACAAAAAGAAAGTTGTATGGTGTAATATTGTTAAAGCAAATCTAAACCCAGGTATAACATCTTTTCATGCAAGTAAAAAGTGCAACCCGATCATCAGCCTTTACCAGACAGCCCCCTAATCAATGCACACTCACCAGAAAGGTTCTTTAAAACAGCATGGGTGAGATGTGGGATGTCCACCAGCTCTAATGTCAGGGATCCTCCAAACTCTCGCAGGGTAGAACTCCAATCATAAGTCCCCAAAATATTAAAGGCAATCAGACAAAAAGTGCCTCACGCTGTAGTATTTATTTAAAAAAGGGGAACATATAGTAAAAACAGATACAAAACACATAAAAATAGCTAAAAAGGAGGCGCATGCGCGGAGGCGTCCAAGATGGCCGCTTAAGCCGGGAGCTCCGCTCTACCACAGCCATCCATCGGCCATAGCACCGGATTCACGGCGGTGCGGCATCCCGTTTTCAGAGGATCTGACAGGGGAGAGTCTTGTGATCACCCTCATGTACAGCAGTGTGGTTCGAAGGGGCCTGGAACCCGAAATACACAGCGCTGGAAACTCAGGCCGAATCCAAGATGGCGGCCGCGCCTCAGCCGCTGGCGTCTTATGCTGAAGGAGACACTGTAGTGAGGCAAGTACTGTCTCCCACCACACTGCACTTTCCCTCACAATCAGCTCAAGGTACTTCAGGCACTGTGTCAGGAACATTAACTGCTCCAGAAATTCAACTGGTATCTACATTGCCCCATTATGCTGATTCACCTCAGGATCCTTCACCTGTTTACCTCAATACCCTTATCCCCTCAGGAAACGCTGACCTTATGGTCCCTCAGAATGCAGGGGAGCTTTTTCAGAAGTTTTCTGAATTACTTGAAAGGGGTCTTGCACAAACAGCACTGAAAATAACTAATGACATACGCTCTGATTTTCAGAATTTAGGCTCCAGGATGGAAATAATAGAAAATAAGCTTGATATTACAGTTTCTAGAGCCAACCAAAACACGGACCAAATACAATCTCTTCAAGAGCAATTGGATGTAGCCCTTAGCAGAATAGACGACCTTGAGAATCGTTCCAGAAGGGACAATTTTAGGGTTAGAGGCCTTTCTGAGTCCATATCAGATGTCCCAAAAGCCATTCAGGACCTCATCAAGAGCTTACTCCTTACTGTTCAATTTCATTTCTCTCCTGATTAAATAACTTTAGGGTATTTCTGAATTTGGTCTCCTATCTGTGGTTGGAGGCCCATGTGTCTTTATATTTCATCTACAAAGCTATTTTTCCCGATTGACAGCTTTCTCTGTCACACATCCTCTCTCTCTCCCCCCCCCTTTTTTTTTCCCTGACTGGGGGAGGGGAAGATGAGAGGAATGAGAAGAATTTTTCTTTCCTTTAGTGCTAATATGTTTGCACCGACCGTGATCCGTATTATTCTTTTTTATATACTGTTGTAGTTTTGGATTGAGTATGTTTTTTTTTTTTAAATCATTTTTATCATTCATTTGCTTAATCTGAAGGCTGATGGAGGCTGGGGTGGTTGTCGTGTGCCTCCGACCGCTTCTGGACGGTGGATTATTCACTGTCAGGGGGTGGTCCTGTAGCCCATTTTAAGGGCTACGTTAGTGGTTTGAATGGCAATGATAGGGGAATCTCCTACCCTTGCTGGTTCATACTGATTCATTTCTTAAAATGTTTTCATCTCTGTATGTCTTACCTTTCTGTTTTTCTTATTCTTAACCTCTTCTCTTTGATTGTCAGCCTGTTCCAGCAATACCTTACTCGCCGCGCTCTGGATTCACCCAAAGTCTGCAGTTTGTACCTCCCTCCCTCTCTCATGCCTCACGTTGTTCAGGGTAAGTGATTTGTTAATCGCTTTGTTTCGCCACCATTATAGCTGCATCCCGGATCTCCCTACCTCCTAGTATTATGAAAGTAGCCTCACATAATGTTCAGGGACTGAACTCACCTATTAAGAGGAGGAAGATCTTTCAATCTTACCACTCCCAGAAGATTTCAGTGATCTTTTTACAGGAGACCCATTTTCCAACCAGTTTCACCCTCACATTTTTGCATGCTCAGTATCCACAATTTTTCCTAGCAAATGCGGAGGACAAAACTAGAGGGGTAGCGATTCTCTTTGCAAAAACCTGCAAATTTAACCCTCTTTTAATATATAGAGACCCGGACGGCAGGTTTCTGCTGGTTAAAGGAATGATGAATGAACAATTAATGTCCTTTGTCTCATACTATGCCCCCAATAGAGGCCAGACAAACTTTTTTCAGTCTATGTTTACTACTTTGGAACCCCTTCTACAGGGAGCGATACTCTGCGGCGGTGATTCAAATATAGCTTTTGACCAGAGCTTAGACAAATCCAAGCCTTTGGGTAACAGACTTACCCGTCCGATCAAAGCCAGTTCTTACATAGCGAAATTAATATTCCAACAAAATCTTGTAGATATATGGCGGGAACTTAATCCGACGAAAAGAGATTATACCCACTATTCGAACCCACATCATTCCTATTCCAGGATTGATCATATTTTCATTTCTACTAGACATGTCCCACTGGTGAATAAAGCCATTATAAAAGACACGTCACTCTCAGACCATTCGATAGTGATCTGTTCGATACAAACGCAAAATTTAGACTCCCACAAATCACACTGGAAATTAAATGAGACCCTTCTTGATGATCCTAATGTAGTCTCGGAGATTAACAAAACAATATAAGAATATTTTACGGTAAATGATGTTGATGGAACCTCGGCTGAGATTTTGTGGGCCGCTCATAAAACTGTTGTCCGCGGTAAGCTAATTCAAATAGCCTCTAAACGAAAAAGGGAAAAAAACGCGGAGATAGCTAAACTCGAAAGGGAGTTTACACTATTATGCAAGGAACACAAGAAGAACCAGAGGAAGGTACATATCTCACAGCTAGACTAGCATTAAACTTATCACTTACAGTCAGGGCTGAAAAATCTTTAAATTGGAGTAACGCAAGATTTTATTTACAGAAAGACAAAATGAATACGATGTTGGCAACTAAGCTCTCGCCGAGGTTCCGCACGTTTACACTCCCAAAAATTAGATTGCGAGATGGGACCACCACTCTTAATCCTATGCGCATTTTACACGAATTTAAAACGTTCTACTCATCCCTTTATCAAAGGTCAGGTACGACCAGACACTCGGATATCAAATCTTTTTTAGATCAGATAACGATCCCGTCTTTGCAAAAGTGCCATATTGACTTAATGGATGCCCCAATCTCAGTGGACGAAACATTGGAGGTAATCAAAAAACTTAAAGGGGGTTCAGCACCAGGACCTGACGGCTTCTCTTCGCCATATTATAACATTTTTGCGGAAACCTTAGGTCCTCATCTCACAAAATTTTATAATTCAAAACGGGGGGGGGGGGAGGCATGCATCCACATTTGAATGAGGCATACATTACGGTCATAGCCAAACCGGATAAGGATCCAGAACTGGTGGAGAACTATAGGCCCATCTCTTTAATTAATAACGACTTAAAGATACTGACCAAGATCCTGGCCAACAGAATGAATTCTTTTATACGCCTTTACATTCATAAGGATCAGGTTGGCTTCATTCCAGGGAGGCAGGGTCCAGACCAGGTGAGAAGGGCAGTAGACATTCTCTCATTGCTTCAGTCAGGATGGTCCAGGGGAACCTCCTCAGGAAGGACTTTTCCTGTCGTTGGATCTCCAGAAGGCTTTCGACTCCCTATCTTGGGAATACCTTTTTGAGATCCTGCAACGGTGGGGCTTTGGAGAATGCTTCCGGGGACTTCTAAAATCTCTTTATTCTGATCCCAAGGCGAGGGTTAAGTTGCAGGGATATTTTTCAGATCCCATTAGTATTTCAAGGGGTACGAGGCAAGGATGTCCCCTTTCCCCTTTGATCTTCACCGTAGCGATTGAAACATTGGCTATAGCCATTCGATCTGAGCCTGACATAAAGGGGGTGACCTGTGGACCTCAAGTCCACAAATGCGCACTTTTCGCGGATGATCTCCTCCTTTTTGTCACCTCTCCTATTACTTCTCTCCCTATCATTTGTAATTTACTCAGGTCGTTTGGAAAGATATCGGGACTTAGTTCGATAAATCCCAGGCACTGAATATTTCCACACGTCCCTCGATAATCGATTCCCTGAAACCTCACTTTGACTTTAAATGGGCGGATACGTCTATTCGCTATTTAGGTATTAACCTAACTCCCAAGATTGAACAGCTTTATCAGGCCAACTTCCCTCCCATGTTTCGTAGATTGGAAAGTGATCTTCAGATGTGGGCTCGACATAAAATCTCCTGGGTGGGTAGGATTTATTCGATTAAAATGACCCTTTTACCTAGATTGCTTTACTTATTTAGATCCCTTCCAATAGCCATCAAAAAAGATCAACTGAAATCATTCCAGAGTAAAATTATTAAATTCATCTGGGAAGGTAAAGGTTATAGATTAGCTCAAAATGTCTTATATGGACCCAAGACACGGGGGGGTCTTGGACTGCCTAACCTATTTAAATACTACCAAGCAGCCAGATTAGCCCAACTATCCTCCATCTACTCTAAATGTGAAAAACCTGAATGGTTAGACATAGAGGGGTTAGCAGTCCCTGATCTAACCTTGGAAAACCTACTTTGGATGCCCCAAAAATCTAGGCCTGCAATAATGTCTCCAACGCTGTCCCATTTACTGAAAATCTGGGATGATATGAGACAATTTTCCACAACCCTCTATTTGCAGCAGGAATGGACATTAAAGCATTCCAATGGTGGTTGGACAAAGGGATTTATAGAATAGGAGACTTCATTCTAACCACAGGACCTCTTTCCCTGGAGCATTGTGTGAAGAAATTGGATATGCCTGACCAAGAGAAGTCCCGATACTCTCTGATTTTCAACTTTGTATCATTATTTTGGAATAACAGTACCGGTCCGCTTGCTATCACTAATTATGAACGCTGGTGTTACCAGATGAGAGAACACAGAGGAGGTATTTCCATAATATATGCATCCTTATCTGAGGTTTTTTCTAAGTTTGCTTATATGGAGGCATGGGAGAGGGATCTGCAGATGACCTGGGACCTGGAGGAGTGGCATAAGGTAGGTACAAGAACCTTTAAAGGTTTAGTCAATACATCTCTGATAGAAGCCAATCTCAAAGTTCTGATGAGATGGTATCTGGTTCCTAGTAGGCTTGCGTCAATGTTTCCAACTGCTTCCCCGCTATGCTTTCGAGAGTGTCAAGCTCAGGGCACTATGCTTCATATTTGGTGGGATTTTCCGAGAATTAGAGAATTTTGGAATAGGATTTTTAGTCTCATCAGAAAGGTCACGGGGGTGCCAGTGGAGAAGTCCCCACAGGTTGCGCTATTAGGGACTATTATCCCCCAGGCTTCTAAACACAAACAAAGATTAATACATTTTATGCTTCTGGGAGCAAAAACTTCTCTGGCGGGGGCGTGGAAACAACCAAGAGTCTCTTATTTGGCAGCCAAAAGGAAGATTTCATGGGTTATGACTCAGGAAAAAATGATCAGCTCTATTTCAAACACTTCTGACCTTTTTGAGGCTGTTTGGGAACCCTGGGCCAGATATGTAGGAATCTCCCTTTCGGCTGGAACTATGACACCATCCGTGAGCACTGGGTAGACAGGCTGACAGTCAACTCAAATCTAGTTTTCTCTTCCTTCTCTCTTTCCTCTTTCTTCTGTCTTTCTATTTCTTTTCTCACCTTTATTTTTCTAGGTTTCTATGTTCATGTTTATCTTACCAGTTCACTAGTTCACTTGTATTTGATATGTCATTATTGATATAATTGTTTAGGAGGGAGAACAAAATGCTTTTGCAATCAGTACATAGGATTGATTGGGATATTTTGTTCTCTTATTTATATTAGTAAGAGGATCCTGGTCTCTATCCAGTCACTGTAACCGATGGTTGCTCTTCTTTGCATTTTTCTTTTAATTTTGGACATCCACACGGCACACGGATCTTTGGTCTTTCGGAAAGCCGTGCGGATACTCTGAGAATTTTGATGTCATGTTTTAAGACTAGGATGTCAGTTCCCTTTCGGCACAGTTTGTTCCCAATAGGGGTGTCGAAACAGAACTTTAGGTCTATTACTTGTTTCAGGCTTCCTCTCTCCTATGGAAATCTGTATACATGATAGGGTAGGTTTAACTGTTTTTTACTATATGATGGCTGGGGTCTTACCCCTTGTTTCTCCTCTTCTTTAATATTTAAACATATTTATAGTCTTATGTTTTAACTATTATTTGTATATCGCTATCCCCCTTATTGTATGAAATTGAGGAAGAGTATTCTATTTTATTTTCTTGGATGAATTGCACTATATGTACTCTATCAGTATCTTCCCTCTCTTGTTTCTTCGCTCCAAGATTGTACTGGGAGCATTATTTGTATTTCTTTGATATTTATTTAAATAAAAATTCTTAAATAAAAAAATAAAATAAAAAATAGCTAAAAATCAAACCGCTATAAGTACATCAAAAACTATTGCCACTTGAATCACCCATATGGTGGAACGACGCGCCGGTTGTATTATTATGGACCAATGTAATTGTAAAAATTCCATACCTTAAATTCAGCTTAACGCCATGTTTTGTGTTACTTTAAAAATTTATTTTTGGCCAGGATGTCCCAAATTAACTGTTTTTATTATTATTCAATGCAGCTGCTGTCAGCTCTGTATAAACTGTAAGTAGCATCCATCAAATAAATTATATAGTGCTATGTGCCGGCAGCAGTGTGGGGACTTCCTGTCTGTTGCTGGAACAAAACTTAGTCAGTTTAAGGAAGCTTTTGTACTTTATCCCACCAAACACTTACCTAAAATCGATCTTAATCCAGCTCTGTGTCTGTCTGCAACAGCTCTTTCTTCTCTCCTTTCTCAGGAGACTCAGCAGCAGTGGGAGTCAGTGGTCCCTGCTGCTGTCAGTCAAATCTTGTGGGAGGGAACAGGGCCAAAACATGCTGTGTGTGAGTGTATAGACACACACAGCCCAGTTCAAGATTAAGCCCACACATCTTCCCCCATATCAAGTGATTTGCTATGGAAGCAGATGCAGAAGAGGAGCGATGGACAGAGGAGGTTCAGGCCCACATAGCTAAAAAGTATAACATGTTTATTCAAAAGAAGAAACAAAAACACCTTTACAATCACTTTAACTGACCCAAAACAGCATGTGTGTCAGGGTTTGGAATATGTGAGGTAATAATTATACCTAGAAAAGAACAATAACACTATTTATACATTGGCTAACATTTGTTTAAATACCTGTAATCTGTTTTTGAGGAACAAAAACTTTGCTTTGTCTTTAGCTTTTATATCCTTTTTCTGACACGTCATATTAGGATCCATCTTCACCTTTCAAGACTAATTGTGCCCATACAGTAGGCACAAATCGAAAATCAGTTATGACATTCCTGAGCCCAAAAAAAATAAATCGAAGTAAAAAGTTTCTCGCCTGTTAAAAAATTACTGTTGGCACTGATGTGACACATAAAAAACTAATGATAAACTGATTTATTTATGTCCATTGAACAATTTATTGTTAAAAATGTGGTCAATACATGATGGCAATATCGTTTAGTCTCACAACCGTGTGTTTGTTTTTCAAAAACACGTTCAATTTTTTGACTGGTATATGGCTAGCATTGCTTACATAGAAGATAAGAGGCAAATGAGCAACCAACTAGAAGTGTCTGGTCATAATTGCTTAAGTCTGTATGTTAGCATTCTAAAAAAAAAACTAGCTTTACTCAGATAAGTCTATAAAATAGAAATTATGAAGAGGATCCTCTATAACACAACAACATGGAAATCAAAATGAAAAAATATCACTTCTATATATTTATGAATGAAAAACAGGTACCAAAGCACACTGCCACCACATCATTTGTGAAATATAGCTCCAGGGAGTGTAGTATTGTCAGAAATGTGTCTTAAACTAGTCACATCTTATTAAAGGTGTACTAGCAATGCCATTTTCAGAGAAGGGTTTACAGCACTTACTACTACTGTCAATATCGAGTGTATACAGGGTGCTGTTAATGGGGGCAACTGGACATATAGGGCCAGATTCAGGAACAGTTACGCTGGCGGATCGAGTGATCCGCCAGCCTAACTGTGACTTTGAGCCGGCGTTTCTGTTTTCTGTAACCAGAAAACAAGAAACGCCGGGTTGAAGTTCCGATGCGAGCAGCGTAACTGAGTTTCGCCATCGCATCGTTACTTCAACTTAAAAATGGCGCCGGGGGCGTTCCCGCCGATTTACGCTCAAAAAATATGTTAATGAGCGGAAATCGGCAATTCACGATCGAAATCCGGCGCGACGCAATGACGATACGACGTTTCCGGACGGGATACGCGGCGCATAGATATACCTACATGGGGTTGGAGTATCCTATGTTAGGTATAGGCGTCGTCATCGCGTCGGGAAAAAAAAAAAAAAACGTCGCTTGCGTAAAACGGTCATGAATGGGAATGTGACGTCATTGACGTTCATTCACAGATTTTGGAGCATGCGCACGGGGATGTTTTGACACTCGACGCATGCGCAGTACGTTGGCGGCGGGATCGCGCGTAGTTAGCATACTACACGCCCCCGCTAAATTTGAATTCCGCCGGCTCATTTGTGATGCGCTGCCGCAACTTTAGGAGCAAGTGCTTCGTGAATGACAGCACTTGCTCCTAAAATTTCGGCAGCGCAACGCAAATGAGAAGCGTTACTCCAGAGCAAAGATGCTCTGGACTACCTGAATCTGGCCCATAGGTGCATTCTCCGCTGCCATACCTAGCTTCTGGCAGTGATAACTTTGTGATGTCCACTTAATATCAAAGCTTTAAATTGTCAAGATAGCTTATATGCAGTGGATTAAAGAAAACATTTACTGGGACCAATGGTAAGAAAATATACGCGTCAATGATATGCAAAACCCTCTATTATGATTTCATTTTTAGAAGAAAGACACACCAATCAAATAGCATCCATGACGTTTATTTGTCTTTTCCATTGTGCCTGAAGTTCAGCCTTAATTATGATATATGATGCCACTTTAAATACATAATCAAACTAGGTATTACTGTAACTTACCCACTTTCATTTCTTTCCAAACATTTTATTTCAGTAAAGCATATGTATGGACTGAAGAAACAATATAAAAGATAAATGTATGACATCAATTATGTGAAGTTAATCTGAAATGTCATTGACAGTAAATAAGATAAAGAAATAAACAAGAGAAATGTTGGATAAATTAGTTTTGAATTTATGATTGTAATGGTCAGCTTTAAAGGTACAATACGACATGGTTCATTGTCAAAATAAGATTTGTCTCTAGGTAAAGTTTTTTTTTCTTTTGAACCTAGCTTTGTATGCAACAGCTTAAATATATAATTGTATATTAAATATGCACACCATAGAATGGTGTCTATCAATGCTTGTACTCTCCCCAAGCATCAGCCATCAGCAGCTTCCCTTCAGAACTTGGCTTTGCAGGATGTGACCAGCACCTCTCTGCTTAGTAAACTCTGCATTAAAAGTGTTGATGAATGGGGAAGTAAAGGAGTGCAGGATTTCTTTGAGCAGTGGCCCAATTCCATTGCAATTCCTGTTCCTATGTAACTGGCCCAAACCTTGTATGTGTTCATGGACTCCTGAGTGAAGTTTGTACAAATGCCTACCAAGGATTTGTCCTCTATTGTGAGCATACATGTGAATACTCCATGGGGGTTATTTACGAAAGGCAAATCCACTTTGAACTATAAGTGTAAACTACAAGTGAAAAGTGCACTTGTAATTGCAATCACTGTAGATCCGAGGGGTACATGCAAGGAAAATAAAAACAGCATTTTGGCTTGCACATAATTAGATGATAAAATCAGCAGAACTTCCTCTCATTTCAGATCTACCCCTCAGATTTACAGCGACTGCACTTTTAGTGCAATTTCAAGTGTACTTTGCACTTATCGTGCAAAGTGGATTTGCCTTCCATAAACAACCCCCTATGACACTTATGTAACCATTGGACACACTCAGGATGCTTCAAGAACTGTCTGAGATGTGTCTAGCGGTCACCAAAGAGTCCATGATAATTTGCACTTGGTTTCACTATGGAGACCAAATTTTCTCAATGGAGAAAATGTGTACATACTGTGCACAGGCGCTGCAAAACACAGAATAATTCAGATTAGCCAAACCAACAAGCCCTAACATATTACTAAAATAATAAAAGAATGTCTAAGCTAATATTTTAGTGTGTTTTCTGTATATCATAAACATACATAAAACAGAATTAAAATTCCTATGCATACACACACACACACAGTTCCACAGTTAAGATAAATGATAAAAAAGTAAATAAAGAAATCCTTCATACTCTGACACAAAAAATAGTAAGCATATTTACCATTGGTACATTTTAGTAAAAATTCCCTTTCGAGGAGATTGTGCAGTAATTGTTTCAATAAAGCAGCAATAATCAGAATGAAATATTATTATAGATGGTGCAGAAAAAGAGGAGGAGAAAGGGCAAGCCTCTGATGGTAGCTCAGTTGGTAGTTTAAGCAAGCAGGCAGATGGCCAAATTCATCATACTCCGCCATAGTTAACACCTGAAGTGGCATTACCTGGCACAGAGCTTAACAGGGTTTAACAAGATAAAATTCAGACAGTACATAATGTCCTAAGTAAACAATGACTTCATATATAATAAAATATCTTAATTTATAAACGACTGGCCAAAGTCCCAAAAATCCTTTCAGTTTTTTTTTTTTTATTATTTTACTGAAAGCAGCAAAGAATTTAGAGTATAACGGCATTTCAATTTTATTTTTGCTTGTACTTGTCCCAGATACCTCTAAAAAAAAATACCAATGTGATGAAAAAAAAGCCCTCTCTCCAGCAGCCTGCAGTCTCATGGCTCTGAAATATCAGCTCCCAGGAAACAGATTGCTCAATCACCTCATTGCTGATTGGGTCTCCAAAATGTACCCTCCAATGATATTCAGGAAAATCATTCCTACAGCATATATTGAAGCAAACACTGGGCCAGGTCATGCTCCTAACAACAGAACATTGTTTTTCAAAAGCTATAGGGACAATTCATTTTTTTTTTATGAAAGTACAGTTATAGGTACTTTATGTGCAAACTAAAGTAAAGAATATTAAACTATTGAGAGAAATTCTAACTAAAAGCACCGTAAAAATATGGGTTTCATTGTTCCCAAGCCCTGAATCAGGTCACCCACATGAAAGATTGGGTGCTGAACGCCAGTAGGGGCTTATTCTATGCTCCACAGGCTGCACAAATGCAAAGAAAAAGTCCAGCTGTACTGCAAAAAAAATTCAAATGTTGGTAGCTTTATTTACCTAGATAACACGAACAGGAGGTCAGATAAATTTGTCTGGATAAATAAACTTACCATGGATTGAATTTCTGTTCTAGTGCAGCCGGTATTTTGCTCTGAACGCACAGTAACTGATAAAATGACTATTCAGCAACAAAGGTTAAAAGATATAATGCCTGTTGGCAAACACAGTGGTGAATTCCTGGTCATTTTACAGTATAGAAACACAACATACACACAGTATTCCGAACCATGCTTAGAAGCTCATGCTGTACAACATCTAATGTTCTTTGTGTGCACTCCACTATTGACAAGTACGCATCTTCATTCAAAACACTTACATTTCTCCAAAAAGGGATTCTTTGGAATGTCAGCTACCAATCACACAGTGTAAAGCAGAGATCCCCAACCTTTTTTAGCTTGTGAGGCACATTTAAATGTAAGAAATGGCAGTGAGCTATAATGAGCGTGTATAAAATGTACAGGGTGTCCCAAAAGTCTCCATACATAGGAAAAATTAACAAACTCACATTATATTTTATAATATACACACATTAAATTGTAGGTAAAGTGTAGGTAAACCTTTAATCTATGCATGATGCCACCCTGTATACAGTTCTTTAAAGGATCACTAAAGAATTATTATTCTTTCTTAAATAACAAACATATTGGCCCGGATTCACGTAGCACTTACGCCAACGTATCTACAGATACGCCGCGTAAGTACAAATGTGCGCTGTCGTATCTATGCGCCGAACCCACAAACTAAGTTACGTCGAAAAATAGGCTTCTTCCAAACAAAGTAACTTTCCTACGCATATGCAAATGAGGGAGATACGCCAATTCACGAACGTAGATGCGATTTGCGTAAGGGTTACGTCCGGCGTAAAGTTATTCCTCATATAGGAGGCGCAACCCATGCAAAGGTATGGACCAGGGAACGGACGCCGTCAAATTTTACGTTGTGTACGCCGTTTAAGTAGTACGTGAATAGGGCTGGGCGTAGGTTACGTTCACGTCGTAGGCAGTGTTTCGACGTATCTTAGGCAGTTATTTCGTCGTGACTGTGAGCATGCGCACTGGGATGCGTCCAAGGTACGACGCATGCGCTGTTCATTTTTAGTAGTTGTTTGAAGCTCAGCCCATCATCTGCATGGGGTCACGCTTCATTTAAATGTATCATGCCCACTTCCACCTACTTTGACTTACGTCGCCTTGCGCCGACGAATATACACTACACCGGCGCAATGTTGGGAGCATTTTCTTTGTGAATTCCATACGTGTCTCCCTGCGTAGCGACGGCGTAGCGTAAAGAAGATACGCTACGGCGGAATAAAGATGCACCGATATACGTGAATCTATCCCAAAATACTTACCTCCACTGTGCAGCTTTTTTTGCACGTGGCACCGGACCTGGTCTTCTGGGGTCCCTCGGCAGCTATCTTGGCTCCCTCCGCAAGGACTCAACACCTTAATGTGAGCTTGAATGGTGTTGAGTACTTGCAGGAGCACTCCCATGATACAGCTGGCGGCCATAGCCGCTCACTGTATCACTCAGCCCCCCCCCCTGGAGCGGTGTGGCATTGTATGTGATTGAAAGCAGCACAAGCCAATGGGTGCACTGCTTTCAATCAACCAATGAATGAGCCAGGAAGACGGCCAAAAAGCCTGCTCATTCACGGCACTAGCAAACAAACTGTAGGCCAGCGCAGAGTATAACTCCTACTACTACCACCAACATGCCTTTTTTTCAGCAATGTAGTTCAGAAGATTTCTCAAAATCCTATTTTCCTTCTCATTTAATAAAGGACAACAAAATGTTAAACCTCCAAGACATCTAAAAGGAAGTCCAAATAGGGTGTGGGCAACACAGCTAACAACTGCTAACAGATCCAATGAAACAACAGGAAGCTGAGGAATTGCCTGTAGTCTAAATATGACAGTAGATTGGGTAGAATCTAGTGGAATTTAAAGTGGTTGTAAACCCTTAGGCCTCGTACACACGAGGCAATCTATTTGTTCAAATCGGTCGGACCGACCGATTTGAACAAATCTGTCTGATAGGATTTTGGTTTGCTCGCGTGTACACACGAGCAAACCAAAATCCCCGCCAGCAGACGGCGCGCTGACGTGTCGGTGACGTGGCGGTGACGTTGACGCCGCCACGTCACCGCACCAGGAAGTAAAACACTTCCGCGCATGCGCCGAATCCATTCGGCGGCGGTGCGGGACGACATGTCTGCTGGTAAGTGTACTAACCAGCAGACATGTCGGGCTGACGGATTCCCACCCGATAGATTTCAAAGGATGCTTTGAAATCTGTCGGGTGGCCAAATCCGTCGGCTCGGCCGTACACACGATCGAATCTGTCTGCTGGGACGGTCTAGCAGACCGTTTCCAGCAGACAGATTTGATCGTGTGTACGAGGCCTTATATTTACCCAGAGAATGGACTATCCTCAGGTGATACACAGAGATGAAACAAATCCTCCTACATAAGTTGTATCTTTCTATCTGCAGTCTTCTGTTCTCCACATCCACTCAAAGTGCTGAATTTATAAGATTTAGAAATTCCATCAGAAAAACCTTGGATGGAATTCCGCTCAAGCTTGGCTTGCATACACACAGTCACACAAAAATTCTCTGAACTTCTATGTTATCGGCTTCATCCTGTGTGAATATCTTCTAAACAGTGCAAGTTTAGGAGATATTCACTGTACCTACAGGTAAGTTTTATTATAGGCTTATTTGTAGTTACGAGTTAAAAAAAAGGGGGACTTTACTTTCACTTTAAGATCTCCTGTGTGCCTCATTGAAAAAAAAATGATTAACACAAAAAATTCAATATATATTTTTTAATCATGTAAATATGAAATACTGCATATGAATATTTCAGATTTACTACTTACAGTCAGCAAGTAGCAAGCTCTAGGCAATAGCACTGTTTTCTGGACACTTATATAATAACTGTCCTGGAATGGACATGAAAATCAAGTGAGAACACACCCCTTCTTTTTTCCTAGCAGAACAGCGCATTTGGTGCTTGACATCAGCAGCAGACGTGTTCCAAGATCAACGGATTATAGCCAAAGGCGAGCCGAGTTGATGCTCTCTGGATGCATCTTAAAGTGGTTGTAAACCCCATTTATTAAAGTTGAACTAAGCACATATATCTGCCGTGTTTACTTATCTCTCTACAAAGCTCTTAGTGCTGTTTCTCTCTGGTGCTCCATTTCCCTGTTATCAGCATGAGTCACTTCTGACAAGTTCTCCGACACATGATGTAACAGTAGCTAAAAATTTGTGTCGGGGAAGGAAGGTAAGCAGAGAGCTTGTCTAATCAGATTATAGTTCTGCATGTTTCATCATTTATCTGCCTATGTGGGGGTGGAGGGGTGTCCCTTTCCTTCAATCAGCTCACACACAGTTAAAGACATCTCATGCTACCAGAGGAAAGAGGGCATATAGGGAGAATCTGGTTGATATACTTCGCTGGTGTGCAATTCATTCTGTATATTTTCATAGCAAAAACTAAAAATAGTTTGTCTATAGATTTTAACAATGTATACATAACAGAACAGTATTTTGCCATTTTGTTTCCTCTGAAGACAACATACAAGGTGTAATTTACTCTTTAACAAATATAAAATAAATCAGGAAACCTTTGATTATTTTCACATACATGAGAAATGTTTACGGTAACATGTTCAAGTAGAGGTATTTAAAGCGGTTGCACACCCCGCAGAAAAAAAAAGTAAAGAAACAAACAAAAAAAACTGTAAGGCAAAGGCATAATGAGCTAGTATGAAATACTTACTTTAGAACGAGGCGTCGTTATCTAATCCCAGTCCACATCGAGGGAGCTGACATTTTGCCCTCGACGTGTCTTTCAGGTTCGCGGCTCCGGCGTTGTGAGTGGCCAGAGCCACGATGATGTCACTCCCATGTGCACGGGAGTCTTCTTTCCAGCAAGGTCTGGCAGCGTCTGCCGGACCTTCACCCGGGCATTCGCCGCTTACATCAGCGGCTGAATGCAAAGTGAATATCTCCTAAACCGTACAGGTTTAGGAGACATTCATAAAAAAATGGGTATACAACCGCTTTAAAGTGAGCCAAACCTGGCCTACAAAGTGCCTAGGATAGCAAGAGTTGATCTTAGCAGTGCCCTTTGGACAACAAACCCAGACCTAAGTACTATCCCCATTTTAAACTTCAGACATTAGTGTCTATACTCATTCCACTGTGTTTTTTTTATGCACATATTACGAGCCAGGACAGGTTCACTTTAACAACTGCTGAATATCTGCCATGAGAAGCATCAAAGATAAATATGGTAAATGTGACTGAAAAGCCATTTGTTGGGGACCACTGATGAAAGAAATGCACTGCTGAGTGCAGCCATGAAAAGGGATACTTGGATAAAATGCACAATCGACAATCACTGACATTTCCCATGACCTGACATTACAGAGCACAGGTATGTTAGGACTGGGTTTTCAGTTGTAACAGATTTAAGAGTCATAATCATAATCTCAGTGTTAAAGAGAAACATGAGTAGATCTCCAGAATTGGAAACACCATGTTGAGAAGTTCTTGAAAGGCCTCCAAACTCTGAAATAGTTGCAAGATTTAGTGGTAATAACAAAAAAAAGTCAAGCATAAAATACAACTTGATAGTGGTAATTTCCCTAAATGTAGCCTAAATTTTCCATCTCGCTGCGGTAGCGTTGTTCAGAAACTTTACTCTTGTGCTGTTTTGTCTCCAGATGTTGCCTAAACTCGAGCTCTTCACTGGCTCCCACATTGCACATTGAACAGTAGAACTGTCCACTTGGAGTTACACACATGGCCAGGTCTCTAGGAATTCTCTGCCGTGAACGGGGATTGAAATATGGACCTAAGAAAAAAAAAAAAAATTCTGTCAATTGTCATTAAAACCAACACAAATTGATGGAGGACTTTGACAGAAGGCATGGGGTGATCTTCCAAAGAGATATTGAGTAGCATTCTCATATGTTTTCATTAGCAAGGCATAATACAAAGACAAAGTGGATGGCTTGGCCCATTAATTTAGAAAATACGTATTCCCATGGCAATCAGACTCATCTTTATTCAGTGCCTTTAGGTTTTAAAATCTTGATAAATTATGTCTTCAAATACATTTAAATCCCAGATAATTGGCTCTCACAGTAGTGGATGTGGAGTTATAGTGGAAGTCTGAAAAAACTGAAATGTGTTTGTCACCTCAGACCCTAAAGAAGCTAAGCTTTACAAATACTTGTAATGTAATTTCAGTGGTATCCTAGTACAATCCTTAGCTTTAGGCTGTGTAATGCAGGTAAGAGGAATTTGTTAAACAAGGCACAATTGAAATTTCAGACACAAAATCCCTGGTTTGTAGAGCTACTGTTGTTTGTAGAGCTACAGATTCTTCACATTCAATCAACACTTGCAGTGGTTTTGGATGCCTGTGTTTCCTGCTCTGTGGAATCCCAGTAAAATATTCTCACCACACATATTCCTGGAAATGGTGTTGTAATAGGTTGGTTTTGTGCCAACCACTGGCTGCAACCAGTATCAACACCAGGTAAAGGCATACATCACCAGCACACCATGGATGTCACATGTCTGATGAAGGGGGGCTGTATGTCCCCTAAATGTCACAAATCTATTCCTGTAATGTGATCGCTTGAATAAACTTTTGGATGCTACTTCAAAGATCCACAGTGTGTTAACAAAATACCTTAACTTTCTGCGTGCAAGAGTTCTTTCCACCGACCCCTGAATCACTACTAGGTCCTGAAGTTATGCAGGTGTCAGCAAGACAGGATCACAGCACAAGGGGACTTGTACAGCACTGGCCTCTATCGAATTCAACACCAAAGTGGCTATTTGTTATTTCTGACAAAACCCAGTCAGGGAAGGTCTGATGTTTCCAGCTACCACCTACAGACAATCATGACTGTCATCCAGCCTGCTCAATCTCTAGGTTTATGGCCACCATTAAGCTCAAACCAATAACAAATCAGATGTGTTTGCATATAGAGGGGTTTTGGGCATTCTCTTATGCAATATTTTTTACAAAGAGCATTTACTACTTTGATAAGGAATCTGCTAAGAAATGAAAGCCATGATTTCCTTTTCACTACTTTGTTTCTAGCCCTAATTTCTTTCTGGTTTATTAAATCAGATCATTGCTAAGAACCTCTTGCTCAAGCCAGGACCCTCATGAGGCTGCATAGACACCTGACCATTTTTAGCTTATAAAACGCTCATAAACCACCCAAAAAAACACCCGAAAAATACTCAAACAAAATCCCATTCAGTTCAATAGCACCTGTTCACATCCGAGCATTTTGTCACTTGAAGCAAAATGCCCTGAGCTAAAAAAAAAACATTGGGGCAAATTACAGGCGATTTTATGCCTTTTACATTGGTGACCTGAACAAAATAGCGCCAAAATGGGTGGTAAAAATACAGCAAAATCACGGTAAAATCACTGTAAAAATGTGCGACTTTAATGTGAATGCAGCCTGAGAGTAATTCACATTAAGAAAGAAAAATGTTTGCATGCCTGTGCTGTAAATAAGTTTGTAAGTATGTTTCAAAAATGTGTTTGCACCTGGTAAAAGCCACCTATGTTCTCAGAAGGAAAATTAGCAAATCTATCAGCCAGAATGATTGGCAAATGGGTCACGCTCACTATAATGTTCTCAGATGGTGCTATTTTACAGTATACATTATGCGCAGTACCATCTAGAGCCATATAATAATATATTCAGATCTGTACAGAAACACGAGATACCATGTTTCAACGTTTTTAATGACTTAAGCCTGGTATACGCCTAAAGCTTTTTTTCATTCAACCCCCCAAAAAAAAAAAAACTGATTGCCGTACTAACATGTTAATGCAGTGATTTTACCCAGCGTCAAAGCGTGCAGTCCATGGCTGCAAGCACTAATCAGTGTGTTCTGGCAGCGGGGACTCTCTGCCAGAACACACTGATTAGTGCTTGCAGCCATGGACTGCACGCTTTGACGCTGGTTTTCCAACATGTCCCTTCTACAAATGCCAGTCCTTAGAAACACAGCTGTAGACACTGATGGTTTCTGTTGAACTGGCTGATAATTAGCCTTAGGCCGCGTACACACGAGCAAATCTATCTGCTGAAAACGGTCTGACAGACCGTCTGAGCAGACAGATTTGATCGTGTGTACGGGCGAGCCGACGGATTTGGCCAGCAGACAGATTTTAAAACCTACTTTAAAATCTGTCTGCTGGGAACCCGTCGGACCGATATGTCTGCTGGTTAGTACGCTAACCAGCAGACATATCTGCCCGCACATGCGTCGAATGGATTCGATGCATGCGCGGAAGTGATTTACTTCCTGGTGCGGTGACCTGGCGGCGTCAACGTCATCGCCACATCACCGCGCTGTCTGCTGGCGGGGATTTTGGTTTGATCGTGTGTACAGCGATCAAACCAAAACAGCCAGCAGACAAATCTGTTCAAATCGGTCTGTCTGACCGTTTTGAACAGATTGATTTGGTCGTGTGTATGCGGCCTAACAGCAGCCTGCAGCAAGATGTACACAAGGAAATGGAACCATACAAACACTCTGGATTATTTAACAATTCTGCATCTCTGAAAGAGTTGGAGCCATCTGGTCCTGTAAAATAGTAAACCAGAAAGAGTTGCTGTTTCTCCACTGCAATGGTATTTTTGATATTTTAACAACAAAAAAATGATAACTATATGGGCTGCCTTAGTGTATAAGTGTGACTGCAGAATACATTCATTTTGGTTCAACTGTCTACCTCTATATTTTGAAGGGTTTATCTCTGCACAACTCTCCAAATGAAGTATGGCTTTCACATCTAACACTTCAGTTGCTTACAAGCCACTTCTTTATATCACGTAGGATACTGTAGTTATAATGTAGAATCAGTAATTCTTGTGATTACTTTGAAATGATAAAAAAAAATTCCAGATAATAAATATTGTAAGCTTAGAGTGGAATCTATGTTTTCCAAGTACCTCAGTTACATTAATATTTATGGCATACTGTCTGTCTCCATTATTTTTTATCTTGCAACGTTTGCACCTCTTGCACTTTCAATGCCCAGGTGTTTTGTAGTATTAATGGTAAACAAGCTGATTTACATAATACATTCATAAGCTTGTAGTAATTCACATGCAAGAACATCAAATGTTGGTAACATGGGAATACACATTCCCACTGTTGTTTTTCAGACCATCCTCAACCTTAAAGTTGAAGCTTAGCTCAAAAACATTTTCTCTCTACACAGCTTTACTTAAAGTATATCCCACGGTGTGCAGGCTGCTGGATTCTGTTAAATCTTTACTGCAGGGCTACCATGTTTTCTTTGTGCTGCTGTTAAACTTCTAGCCCTGTAGGGGTTAACGGCTTCAGGAATCCAGGCTTAGCTGTACTAAAGATGGCCCAACAGGGATACGCTCCCTTTTACCCTTTCCTCCATTGAGAACAGTGCTTTCACTGATTACACTGCTTGTCAGGGGCGTACCTAGAGCATTTGGCACCCGGGGCGGATCTTATATCTGGAACAGCGGGTAAAATGTAAAAACACCCCACTGCATCCCCTGCATCCTTCAATACCTCTTTGTCACTACTGTGTGCCCCTCTCCTCAACTGCACCTCTGGACCCCTTTACATTACACAGCACGCTGCACCTCTGGACCCCTTTACATTTCACAGCACCCTGAACCTCTGGACCCTCTTTACATTACACAGCACCCTGCACCTCTGGACCCCTTTACATTACACAGTACCCTGCACCTCTGGGCCCCTTTACATTACACAGCACCCTGCATCACTGGACCCCTTTTACATTACACAGCACCCTGCACCTCTGGCCCCTTTTACATTACACAGCACCCTGCATCACTATACCCCTTTACATTATACAGCACCCTGCACCTCTGGACCCCTTTACATTACACTGCACTTCTGGACCCCTTTACATTACACTGCACCCCTTTACTTTAGACTGCACCTCTGCACCCCTTTACATTATACAGCACCCTGCATCACTGGACCCCTTTACATTACACAGCACCCTGCATCTCTGGACTCCTTTACATTACACAGCACCTCTATATACCTTTACATTACACTGCACCCCTTCACCCCTTTACATTAGACTGCACCTCTGGACATTGCAGACCCCTCCCTACAATACAGACCCACCACTACAGTGCAGACCCCCCTACAATACAGAACACCCCCCCTACAATACAGACCCAACAACAATACAGAACCCCCCCCACAATACAGTCCCACCCCTACAGTTCAGACCCCCCTACAATACACACTTCCCCCTCTACAATACAGAACCCCCTCCTCATCTACAGAACCCCCCTATACAGATACCACCCCCTACCCTACAATACAGAACCCCCCCTCATATACAGAACCCCCTATACAAAACACCCCCCCCCACAATACAGAACCCCCCTCATATACAGAACCCCCCTATACAGAACACCCCCATCATATACAGAACCCCCTGTAACAGAATGGCCCGTGACACCCAGAGACGTTGGAAGGATGAGAGATACTCTTGTGCCAGCAGCACCAAAAACTCTTGGGTCGAAATCCACCCTGTGCCCTTTTGGGTATAGGGTGGCTAATAGTGAATCATAATTCATATTACATGAGATGGGACATTAATAATACTTCATATTGCAGGACTGAGATATCACAAGGAGTCATGATGACATGACCAGGTCAGCCAGTGAGTCATACCTTTTGTATAATAGGCTATTGAAATATCCTAAGGTGTTGGCTATTCAATGTAAAGACACCCACTCTCACTGCCATTGTGTGACAAAGCTGTATAGAGAACTTATTCAACTAGATGTCTGTGTTACTATTCAAGGTTAATTGAACCCTATTGATAATACGGTGCCGTCATGTCTAGCTACCAATTAAAGAATTATCCTCAGTGAGTGAATAGGGGGGTGGAGATTGCATTGTCCTGTGATTAACTGTATTATGCTGTACTGGATATAAGAAGCTGAGAAAATACTAATAAATTGTGATATCTTTGGAAGCAAGAACGGAGCTCTGTCTAGTCTTATTCTGGGAAAGGATATGGATCGTGTATGCAATATTGTCGGAGTGTGTCAGATAAGCTTGTCGTGGTTGGATGGAAGGTTGTAAGCGGTGGTAACCGTTACATTGGTGGCACAGCAGTGGGATGATTCCATCTTCAGAAGGACGGCTACAAGGACACAGGACAATGGAGACGCTGTATGAACGGATGAAGCTCTCTTCCCTCATGGACTTACTGGAGAGCCGGGGCAGACCGGCCAGCAACCGTAAGAAAAGGGACATTATCGCAGAACTTGTCGAAATGAATAGAGCTAAGAGGCCCAGCGTAACAGACAGGACACCCGAGGAAGAATTTTTTGATCGGGCTGTTAAACATGGACTGGCACAATATGGTCCTAATCCTCCGCCGGAGATCATAGACCGGGTTATAGCGGCTGTGGATGCCACCTTGCGACAGCGAAGAAGTGTTGCAGCAGCTGAAGAGAGAGGAGAGGTGCAGATACCAGTCTCCATGGAAGAGGAATTCCAAAGGAGGTTACAAGAGATGCGGATACAGCATAGAGGACCAGTATCAGAGGAGGTCCTGTTGGGATGGTCGGATGTTATTCGGTGCCAACTCTGGAAGGAAGCGTTAGCTCAGGAGCAGCAACACCAAGGAAAGGTCCTGCCCTCCATCTATGCAAGGTACTGGCCGCAGTATGACGTACGAATGCCGTTGTTGGGGAAACAACCGAAGCAGGAGTGGATAGCGGAGTTAAGCAGGCTGATCCAGGCAGAGATGCAGCTGGATGAGAGCTACAGAGCCCTCCGGTGGTATGTAGCCCAAGAGTGCCCGTGGCCAGCAGATGACAGCCCCACAGAAGGCTATGACTATGATGGCCTGGGATTATTATATTGGAGGATGTCCAGTGATCCCGACTTTGGGGATGATCGGGAGTGGCGCTTGGAGGACATAATGGAGCACAGAGAGGAGAAATTAAATATCTCGGGAGGCCACTGGTCACAGGAAGATTTGGAATTTCTGGCCATTCGGGAATGGGAGCTGGAGGTCGCCTACAGACAGCTGCTAGACTCGGCTCAGCAGCAGGGTGGGGCTCCCATTGCCTGGGACTATGAGGAAAGTTCAGATGACAACTGTGAACTCCTGGCTGATGAATCGGCAGTGGAAAATATGGAGATTTTCATCCCTAAAGCCGAAGAGGATGGTGTGGAGTTCCAGGGAGCCGGGGCGGTTGGCCCCCCTCTCCAGCAACAAGCTGAGGTGGTAAAGCTTTTACCCCCAGCTGAATCACTGGCAACAGAGCAGGGTACCCCAAACCTCTGCTCTCCACTAACGGAAGAGGGGGACACTGTGGTAGTGGATGGGACTGTGGTCTCCACTCACAGCAACCCAGCGGGAGAGCTGGCAACAGAGCAGAGTGTCATAGGCCTCTGCTCCTCACTAACAGAAGAGGGGGTTCCTGGAGTAGTGGATGGGACTTCAGTCTCCACTGGCACAACCCCAGAAAATGGTACAGGACTGGGACAGGAGGATGTCTGCTTTGCTTTGCAAGCACCGGGGGGTTTTCACCTAGCACCAGTGGATGGGACTTCAGTCTCCACTGGTAGACCCCAGGAAGGGGGGGCAGTTGGTCCAGACCCCCAACAGCATGATGGACTGAGCCCAGCCACCCTGCTTTCTCCCCAGCGGCAGGCGTGTTCTCTGAGAGAGGCGGAGGTTGGCGGGGGGAGTAATGCTCAGTTTGGAGCCATTTATTTGGGGTACAGTATGGATACCAGCATTGGAGGACGGGAACTACTGACGGACTTCGGAGTCAACCCGTTTGGGGTTCCCTCCTGTGTCCGTCTCCCACCGAAAGGGGAGAGATGTAACAGAATGGCCCGTGACACCCAGAGACATTGGAAGGATGAGAGATACTCTTGTGCCAGCAGCACCAAAAACTCTTGGGTCGAAATCCACCCTGTGACCTTTTGGGTATAGGGTGGCTAATAGTGAATCATAATTCATATTACATGAGATGGGACATTAATAATACTTCATATTGCAGGACTGAGATATCACAAGGAGTCATGATGACATGACCAGGTCAGCCAGTGAGTCATACCTTTTGTATAATAGGCTATTGAAATATCCTAAGGTGTTGGCTATTCAATGTAAAGACACCCACTCTCACTGCCATTGTGTGACAAAGCTGTATAGAGAACTTATTCAACTAGATGTCTGTGTTACTATTCAAGGTTAATTGAACCCTATTGATAATACGGTGCCGTCATGTCTAGCTACCAATTAAAGAATTATCCTCAGTGAGTGAATAGGGGGGTGGAGATTGCATTGTCCTGTGATTAACTGTATTATGCTGTACTGGATATAAGAAGCTGAGAAAATACTAATAAATTGTGATATCTTTGGAAGCAAGAACGGAGCTCTGTCTCGTCTTATTCTGGGAAAGGATATGGATCGTGTATGCAATATTGTCGGAGTGTGTCAGATAAGCTTGTCGTGGTTGGATGGAAGGTTGTAAGCGGTGGTAACCGTTACACCCCCCTATACAGAACAACCCCCCCACAATACAGAACCCCCCCTCATATACAGAACCCCTATACAGAACACCCCCCCCCCCACAATACAGAACCCCCCCTCATATACAGAACCCCCTATACAGAACACCCCCCCCCCCTTACAATAGTGCAGTGCTTGTAACATGATTTGTGAATGGGGGAGAGAATCCTGTGACTGATTAGGCTCCCATTTACAGATTGTTACAGACAGTGTAATCAGTAAACGCGCTTGAGGAAAGAAGAAAGGGGGAAAAATTAAACTTCATTAGAGGGTAATTCCACTTTTGTGGGAAAAAACATTGCATATAAAAAAATAACACATCATATACAATTGTGACACAAGCAGTGGGGGACTAAGCAGGGGGCGGGGGGGCGTACCGCACCGGGTGCCACACACTGGGGGGGGTGTCAGGCCGACACCCCCCTCCGTGACTGAGGCATGGCACAGTGACAGCATGGCAGCGCCAGCGGCAGACTAGGTAAGGTAATCGTAACATACAGACACACAGCCTGGCTATTCAGGGGGGGGTGCGAGCCATACCCGAGTGATATCCGGGACCCGGCCCCAATAATCCCCTTCTCTGTGGCAGCGCAGCGCCACGGCTCTGATACTATCGGCTGTGACTGTCTGACAGTCACACAGCCGAGCAGTGTGAAGCTGCGGCTCCCCCTCCTCCGTACAAGTGCTCTGTGTGTAACACACGGCGCGCTGATCATCATTACATCAGCAGCATTACGGGTCTGAAGGCAAGGGGGGTGTCTGCAGTCAAGCCATATTGTAATTTATTGTTATAAAAAAAAAAATCCTTTTCAATCTGCAGTGCTGTAATTTTCTGTATAATTCAATGCAGTATGGCAACCCTGAGGTTTTCAATACACAATTGGTGCACAGAATGTCACCAGAGATGTAATTTTCCTACTTGTATGATTGGCTCACCATTTTTTTTCCAATAGTCCACACGAAGTCCAATTTTTAGGGATCCTCTGAAACAAAAATTTCAGTTTTGGTGAGATGCTATTAGAGGGTTAACTATATATAGGTTAACTTCTAAAGGAATGCAAACCCTGCCACTTACTTTATTAAAGCCCTGCAAGTGCATCAGCTGCTCAAAAATGTAATGTCATCCCCATTTAGTGTAAGGCCGCGTACACACGAGGAGATATGTCCGATGAAAACGGTCCGCGGACCGTTTTCATCGGACATGTCTCCGGGGATCTTTTGGTCTGATGGTGTGTACACACGATCAAACCAAAATCCCCGCGGACAGACAGCGCAGTGACATGGCGGTGACGTTGACGCCGCCACATCCGCAAACCAGGAAGTAAAATGCTTCCATGCATGAGTCGAATCCATTCGATGCATGCGGGGGATTTCGGTCCGCTGGTTAGGCGTACTAACCAGCGGACATGTCCGACGGACAGTTTTCCAGCGGACAAGTTTTAAAGCATGTTTTAAAACCTTTGTCCGCTGGAAACCTGTCCGCTAGGCCGTACACACGATCGGATATGTCTGCTGAAACCGGTTTGAGGACCAGTTTCAGCGGACATGTTCGATCGTGTGTACGCGGCCTTAGTCCTGCACAAGACAAGATCTAACAAAGAGCTATCCCTTCAAAGCAGAAAAAGGTAGGACGCAGACTGGATATTTATAGATCCTGGGTTATAAGCTGCTACTTTCAGGTGATTGTACAGGAAGGGAGGCCTGGGCCTTGTCCTGTACTGCACTCCAAGATGCAGAATAGACCAGACAAAAAAAATCTTATCTTAATTGTACAGCGCAGGGCCGCACAGGACACAGGCTGGATACACAGGGCCAGATTCAGAAAGAATCGGCGGCGGCATAGCGTATGCCATTTACACTACACCGCTGCAATTTACTGGAGCAAGTGCCGTATTCACAAAGCACTTGCTTTGTAATTTGCGGCGGCGTAGTGTACATGGCCCGGCCTAAGGCCGCGTAATTCAAAGGGGGCGGCTTGTATTTAAATTAAGCGCGCCCACGCGCCGATCTAACTGCGCATGCGCCGGCCGTAAAAATAGCCCAGTGCGCATGCTCCAACTCACGTCGGAAAACGTTGTCGAATCCGACGTGAACGTCATTTACGCAAATACCTATTCGCGAACGACTTAGTAAAACGACATAAACGACGGAAAAAGACGACGCTGATCCGACGCCATACTTAACATGGCATACGACGGATCTTCGTAAACGTACCCCTCATATAGCAGGTGTAAGTTTACGCTTACGGAAACGACGACGTTCGTGAATCGGCGTATCTGTCTCATTTGCATAGTCAAATGAGAAATCGACGTAAACGCCACCTAGCAGCGTAAATCCGGCGTATCATGTTTTCTGAATAGAAAACAATGATACACAACGGCGTAATTCCTTTCTGAATCTGGCCCACAGACTCTGGTATGTCCCGCAATGCCTCAGAAGGATGAGCAACAACATGGCAAAAAGAACTGTGCCAACAGAACCAACAATAACAAGGGTCTTTGGACCCAAATTCAGAGTGCTACTACAAGAATCTTGCAGCCAAATGCTGCATCTGAAGAAGCTTGGGCGTCCAGCTGGTAGAACCTGAAGAAGGTATGAACAACAGAGGCTTGATGTTGAAATGGCCAGGAAACACCCACCACGCTGGAGGTGTTTTAACCGGTAGAGTGTTTTCTCCCGAGATGAGTTATCTTACTCATCTGGCTAAAGTGGGTTTTGAAGCAGAACATTCTTTGGGAGTCCCTGAAGCCAAGTCAAAGAGGGGGTCTATCTTTCTGATAAAAGCTGTGGCTGTCAGATAAACCCTAATAGCTCTGACAACTTCCAGACAATGGAGGATACTCCCTTTGGGGTGCTTTGGAGCAGCGCGGAGAGGGTAGCACAGAATTCACAAAACAAATGCTCCCAACTCTGCGCCGGTGTAGCGTATATTCGTAGGCTTAAGTCAGCGTAAGTGAAAGTGGGCTGAAAGTGGGCGTGATACATTTAAATGAAGCGTGACCCCATGCAAATGATGGGCCGAGCGTCAAACAAGTACTTAAAAAGAACGGCGCATGCGCAGTCCCGTGGACGTATCCCAGTGCGCATGCCCACAATCACGTTGGTGGACTGAAGCCAGTTTTTAGATGTATCTTAGTTCTGTGGGCACAGGCGCACACATACGACGGCTCATATTTAAACTTACGCGGCATATCTCGAGATACGTGGGCGTAAGTGCTTTGTGAATCCGGGCCTATGTCTTCATTAAGGTTGAAGGTAGACTCTACCTTAGGTACAAAGAATGGCCTTGGGTGCAAGACTACTTTGTCTTTGTGAAGAATCGGGAATGGCTCCTTACAAGAGAGGGCCGCTAGTTCAGAGACACGTCTGACAGACATGAAAGCCACTAAGAAGGCCCCTTTGCAAGAGGAGTAATATATAGAGAGTTCCCTGATGGGTTCTGCAGGGTAGAGAGAACTTAATTAAGATCTCAAGGAAGCACAAGGTGGTGTGAGGCCTCGTACACACGAGGGGATATGTCCGCTGAAAACGGTTCGATGGACCGTTTCAGCAGACATCTCCGCTCGTGTGTATGGGCTAGCGGACAGATTTCTCCACCCGACAGATTTCAAAGCATGCTTTGAAATCTATCCGGTGGGAATCTGTCCGCCCGACATGTCTGCTGGTTAGTACACTTACCAGCAGACATGTCGTCCCCCACCGCCGCCGCGCCGCCGCCGAATGGATTCGGCGCATGCGCGGAAGTGTTTAACTTCCTGGTGCGGTGATGTGGCGGTGACGTGGCGGCGTCAACGTCACCGCCGCGTCACCGCCACATCACCGCGCCGTCCGGCGGCGGGGAATTTGATCCGATGGTGTGTACACGCCATCGGATCAAACTCCCGATCGGACATATTCGATGGAAATGGTCCGCGGACCGTTTTCATCGGATATGTTCGATCGTGTGTACGAGGTCTAAGGGTGGTCGAATTCGAAAAACGCCTTAAAAAAAGGTTTTTATAAGGGAAAATGAAGCCAGTGATTTTTGGAACAAAATAAACAAGGCTGAAACGTGTCCCTTTGACTTAAAGCCAAATTTTGGTCACATCCTGATTGTGGGATGGACAAAATGCAAGACACAGAATAATCTCTGGGACTGAAGTGCCTATGTTCACACCAGGCAAAGAAAGATTTCGAATTACATTATTATTATTTTTTTTGGAAGTGGCTTTTCTTGCTTTGAGCAATGTCGGATTGACAGGATCAGAGATAGCCCTGTCCCTCAAGACCTGGGATTTTAACAGCCATACTATTAAAGCTAGTAACTGAGAAGAAGGATAGAACAGGGGGCCTCAAAATAAAGGGTCTGGCCCTGGTTGGAAGAGGCAAGGGATTGTCTCCTAGAAGTATGTCTGTGTACCAGGTTCTTCTGATGTAGTGTGGTGCAATTAGAATCACTATATTCTTCTCTTTCTTATTTTGCAGAGCAGACGAGGCAGAATTTACACTGGAATAAAGGCAAATACAAATTTAAGCAGGGACCTATCAGAGCATCTATAAATAATGTATGTGGTCTTGCACTATTCCATCATCTATATATACCGTATTTATCGGCGTATACCGCGCACTTTTTTGCCCTTAAAATCAGGGCAAAATCGTGGGTGCGCGATATACACAGATACTCGCTTCCCGCACTGTGTTTGAACTTTGCCACCGACATATACTGAGCGCAGTACACTCGGGTACAGTCGGCCAGGCTCGGCTCCCCTCGCGGTTATGCAAGAAGAACCGAGAGGAGCCGAGCGTGGTCGAACGTGCCCGAGTGTACTGCGCTCGGTATATGGCGGCGGCGGCGACGTTCAAACACAGTGCGGGAAGCGGGGAGGACTTCAGAGACAGCGCGGGAGAAGCGCGGAGGACACCATGAAGGCCGCAGATGGACGCCGGATCGGACAAGGCCGCCGGGCAAGACACCAAAACTGTAAGTAATAAAAAAAAAAATTCAGGAATTTCACGTCCAGAGTAGGGGTGCGCGCAATAGGCCGATAAATACGGTAGATGCCATATATATCTATAACCATGATAAATAATCAATAATAGTAATAAGCGAATAAAAATGATATCTGATGGTTGTAGAAAATCAAGTGTTCCAATACAGTCAAAGATCCCGACTCACATGTGACAAACAACCTTCAAATAGTGTATTAACGTACCACAAACCATTTATAAAAATATAACATATGCTTACATCAAAATTCAGTGAAAAGTGCTCAAATTGATAAAAACATTGGCTTTGACTGAGAAGTTGCGGAGGAGGCTCCAGGAGGAAGGATCAGTTTACCCCTATTGGATTTGGTCCCAAGGCTCATGTTTTGTGGTTATGAGGTGAGAGTTCTGTGAGCACATAAATTATTTATTTATGCACGTGTAGTTGTGTACTCATTTAGGTATTGCAGCCATTCCCTTTCAAACTATTTTGATTATTTTTTTCTTTATTCACAGTAACGCAGAGGACTATTCACATTCAAACTATCAGATCATCTGATGCCAGTGCTAGAGCATATTTGGTTCTGGCTACAAACAGGATTAATTTGTTGTTGAACCTGGAGGCCAAGATGTTGGATGGAAGAGGATGTTGAGATATAGGGCCCACTCCCCCTGGTCCAGGCAGTGACAGCTGAGGTAATCCACCTTTCAACTTTCCACTCCTGGGATGTGACCAGAGAAAGGGCTGGACAGTGTTTCTTCTCCCATGAGATGACCAAATTTATTTCCATTAAGGCTTCCTGACTCCTGGAACCCCCTCGATGGTTGATATAGGCCACAGCTATGGCACTGTTTACACCCTGAACAAGTGACCTTGAAGAGGGAGGATTCAGTTATTCAAAGATAGTTTTGTCACTCTGAGCTTCAGGATGTTTGTATCGAGATTGACTTCCTTTGTTGACCATGTTCCCTGAACTGTGAGGGACTGGAACACTTCTTTCCCAGCCTGTAAGGATGGCATCTGCTGGTATTACCCTCCATAGGTGACAATTCCCCATTGTCAAGGCTGGATTGGAAATTCATTAAGCTAGGGCGTTCCTTTGCAAAAATACGAAGAGAACTTGGACAGCCGCACTCCAAAAATGTTCTTTTGATTAAAATCAATCACAAAAATAAACATGCCACAGCAAAAAAAATGGAACAAAAGCTAATGTTTTGCACTGTAGCTTCAGGGCTTGATCATAGCTAGTACTATGACTAAGCCCTGAAGCTACAGTGCGAAACGTTAGCTTTTGTTCCAATTTTTTTGCTGTGGCATGTTTATTTTTGTGATTGATTTTAATTAAAAGAACATTTTTGGAGTGCGGCTGTCCAAGTTCTCTTCGTATTTTTGCATCACCATTGCATTGCCATTACCCATGGTTTGGTTTCAGTGAGGAGGTTCCTTTAAGACTACTGAGCGGTAATTTTTCTCTCTACTTTGTCTAAGGCGTTCCTTTATTGACTGAAAAGGTACATCTGGTAGTCAAGAGATGAAGTGTGTCAAATGGGGCTACCATGAGACCCAGAACTCTCAGAGAAGCTCACTTTGATTTTTAAGATCCAAACCTGAGAACTTAGAGAGAAGATTTTGTTTTCTGGAAGGAATACTTTTGCCTGGGCCGTGTCCAGAATGAGGCCAAGGTATTCTAGGCAAAAAGGTGGTTAGCGAGTAGACTTCTGAAAGCTGATTACAAAACTGAAGGCCTCAAGCATCTGAATAGTCCTTTGGATGTGTGCAGAGATACTGTAGCTGAAGGGGAGATGAGGCCTTCAGGTACTCTGTCACCTAAATGTCCTGGGTTTAGAATGGGTAAGAATGGGTAAATGTTCTTAAGACTCGGGTGTGGAGTATAGGCCAAATGGCAGTGCAACAAATTAGAAGTGTTTTTCTCAAAGTACGATACATAGGATTCGATGAGGCAGGCAAATGGGAATATGTAAATAAGCATCTTGGATATCTACTGATGTGTAGTAGTCCCCTTGTCTCAAAGATTCAAAACTTTGGAATGTGAAGGCGCTTGTCTAGGGATTTTAGGTCCAGGAATAGATGAACATCCCCTTTAGGTTTGGGCACCGTGAACAGGTTTAAACAAAAGTGCATATGGGTAGAAATGAGAGACATTCAGGAAATCTGTGTCATGACTAGGGTATCAATGTAAAAGAGTAGGGTCAAGGGTAGTATCTGAAAGTGCTCTGCAACTGGTAATGGAGGACAGGATCCTGCTTTTTGTTTATTGCCCTAGTCCAGTTAGCTGCGCTCTGGCAAACAGAAATATCAACAATAGCCTTTTGCAGAGCTGGGCCTGCAAGAATGCAAAGAGCCTTTAAAAGCACCTCAAATTTTATGTTCGGGAATCTTTAAATGAGGGAACATTTTCTATAGGTACAGTAAATACATATAGGTAGAGTATTTTAAGGACTGAGATGGGAGGAGAGGATTAACTACAGTAAAAAAGACCACATTTTTAGTGAACTCTTTTTCCCACTGGCTAGGGATTGACAATAATTCTTGAAAATCTTTTTCAGGGTTAACCCAATGGTCATAGATTGCCAATTCTATCTGTTTATGAATGGGGAATGTCTTTTTAAACTTAGTATGTCTCTTAGTACCCAAGTGTGACAATGCCGAGGCTTAATGCATTTTATGCATTAAAAAGAAAAGCCTTCTGTGTGCAGCAGCCACCCCAGCACCCCCTAATACTTACATGAGCCCCATCTCTGTCCAGAGATGTTGACAATGGTCTTGGCTGTCAATCAAAGTCAGTCAGCCAAACAGGAGAGAGGGGGCAGGGCTGGGCCGCAGCTTCATGTCTGAATGGACACAGGGAGCTGTGACTCAGCTTGGGTGCCCCCATAGCAAGCTGCTTTCTGTGGGGGCACTCAACAGCAGGGAGGGGAGAGGTGCACAGAAGATGCACCCACAAAGAAAATGATTGGGGCTGCCCTGTGCAAATCTACTTCACAAAGCAGGTAAGTATAACATGTTTTTTATTCATTCTTATTAAAAAAAATAGACTTTATAATCACTTTAAATCAGGCTTTAGTCAGTTTCTAACATCCTAGAAACATTTGTTGTGTTTACATGGGAAGGCTGACAAAATCTGTACTTAGAAAAGACAACGCTTGTGTTATGAACTTTGAAAAACATGTTCTTATTTTTTAGGACCTAACTGTGATGAATTTGAGGTAGCCGATAGTGAACATCCAGCTGTCCATCGACTTAACAAGGGTCTTTAATTATTTTTTTTACAGATATGCATGTCACCAAAGCAACATACCATACCGCGTGGCTCCAATTCAGTAGGGAATCTGTTCATAGGACACGACCGGTGTGAAAAGGGGCCAAAGTGTCTATGCTCTTAAGTAAAAGGCTCCTGAGGTGTTCTGTGTACGTAATAAAGTAACCATAGATATATTCATAGGTAATCAATAAAATTCAGTGACCATTTGTGTACGGAAAAAATGTTGTTATGTATGTCTTGCTTCATTGCAATTCCTGAATAAACATATATTTTTTTTTTAACTCGGAGAACAAGATTTCTGGACCTTGGTACCTGCCTTTCAAGTGAGCTAAGAATTCTGTGCATCCTGCTTACAGATTGCCTATTGGCAGAGAATCATAAGCAATCATCATTGCTGTGGCTCTGGTGACAGGATGCTGCTCTGTCAGTTAATGTCAGCTGAAGAGTGAGGTAAGAGAGGTAGAATATCTCTGTATTAATTTCCCTGTAGGCCGCTCTGTTACCTTTTTATGAGATGTGCACAGTTATAATCAGTGCCCCTCCAGCATTACCCTAGGTGAACATCTTGTCTCTTTTGGAGAAATAAGGGTAGATGGGGAGAAAGGCATTTTCAAAACTCCAGTATGAGGCCGCGTACACACGAGGAGATATATCCAATGAAAACGGTCCGACGGACCGTTTTCATCGGACATGTCTCCTGGGAGATTTTGGTCTGATGTGTGTACACACGATCAAACCAAAATCCCCGTAGACAGACAGCACGGTGACGTGGCGGTGACGTTGACGCCGCCACGTCACCAAACCAGGAAGTAAAATGCTTCCACGCATGCGTCGAATCCATTCGACGCATGCGGGAGATTTTGGTCCGCTGGTTAGGCGTACTAACCAGCGGACATGTCCGACAGACCGCTTTCTAGCAGACAAGTTTAAAAGCATGCTTTAAAACTTTTGTCTGCTGGAAACCTGTCTGCTAGCCCGTACACACGATCGGATAGTTTCAGCAGATATGTTCGATCATGTGTACGCAGCCTGAAGGAGAAAATTAACTTAGTTATGAATTTGTAAAGAACCGTCTATTAACCACTTCCATACCGGGCACTTTTCCCCCAGCTTTCAGCGCTGTCACTCTTTGAATGAAAATTGCACAGTCATGCAACACTGTACCCATATGAAATTTGTATCATTTTGTTCACACAAATAGAGCTTTCTATTGGTGGTATTAAATCACAACTGTTACGAAATTGAAAAAAAATATGTTTTTCTTTGTATCGGTAAAAATATTTTGCAAATAATTAATCCTTCTTCATGAATTTAGGTTAAAATGTATTCTGCTACATTTCTTTGGTGAAAATAACTGAAGTTATAGAGTTCACAAACTATGGTATTTATCTAAAATTTGATCAATCCCGATGTACTGATGACCCTCATTTCTTGAGGCCCAAAAATAGTAGCCCTAATTTCTTAAGGCCTAAAAATGGCAGCCCTCATTTCTTGAGGCCTAAAAATGGCAGGACAGTACAGATATCCCCCAAATGACCCAGTTTTGGAATGTAGACAGTCCAAGGTATTTAGTAAGAGCCATGGCAAGTTTTTTGTTAGTTAGTTAGTTATCATAATTTTTTGGACAATTAAGGAATTTTTTTTTTTTTTACATATTGTCACCAGTGCAGTACAGTGTAATCATATAACAAGTGTGGTGGTGATCAAGGACACTGGTGACAGTAGGTAATTATATAATATATATATATATATATGTGTGTGTGTGTGTGTGTGTGTGTTTTTATTATTATTTTATAATAATGTATTTATTTTAATTGATTTTTTTACAATTTTTTGTTTTTAACACACTTTGGACCAGAGCAATATAATGTTACCATAGTAGTCAGTGTTTTTTTTATTTTTTTTACACATTATGTTTGCATATAGTAATGAATTTCATAATTTCATTGCTATATGCAAGCACTTTACTAAATTAAATCGATTCATTCAGTTTGTTTTGTTGTGATTAGCTGTGATTAATCACAGCTGATCATGTGGCACAGATGGGCTGTGATTAGCCCAGTCTGCACCATGTGATCACTGTGACCAATCACAGCTAGCAACACAATTGTACACGATGGATGGCTTGAAAGGAAGCCATCCATTGTTTACACCTGTCATGTAAGCTGCTGTTACTTTGGTTACAGCGGTCACATGGTACTGGCAGCAGGCTGGTATAGTGATCAGTCCTCGGCTGGGTCCAGTGGATGCAGCCAGTGACAGATCGCATGGCCGCACACGAGGCGTGATCTGGGAGGATGTCAAATGACGTCCACCTGGATCGATGAGAGGCCGGTCCTGGCCTCATTCCCCCATAGGCCAGGCGGGAAACGGTTAAACATAAATGTTCTGATGTATTTAAGCAGTTTTTAGAAAACTTAATTTCAGAAAGTTTCCCTATGATTTTTATGAAGCTGGCCTGTCAGCAGCACCATCTTTGAAACTGTGTACAGCAAAAGGGGATATGAATGTGTGAACGACACCAGGACAACATTATTTTTTACTAAAGCAAGTAAACCAACAAATACATCTATTTCTGGGTCATCAGCCAGCTAACCACCAAATATAAAGTATTAGTACATCATTTAATACTCTTCTAAAGAATTGTAAATTGTCCCAGAAAATCGTACAAAAAACACCGCTTTCCAATCGATCGTACGATAATCTGATCATTAGTACACATGTTTCGAGAGCCAATTATGATGGGTCATGCAAAATTATCAGATGGGACAAGCATGAAAATATTATACCGGAAGGTACAATTTTTGTTTCATCGGCACAGTTTACGTACAAAAATACGATAAATAAAATACAAAATATTACATCACTTCCGAATTTTTATTCTGTCGTATGAGAATTTTTGTAATTTTAGTAACCTATTAATTTTTTTATATGGATACTAGCATGCAAAAACAAAAGGGCCAATCATTAGTCTGATAATCTTGTGTGCACTAGGCATAAGGAAGACATGGTGAAACAGGTGAAGTAAAGCTGAAGTCAGGGACTCTCCTGGGCATTTAGCATGGAGCTAACACTTTGGTTTACCAATAATACTGTGCTTGAACCCTCTAGTGTGTACTTTTTCTGTATTACCCTTCAACCCTGAATTACTGCAACCCTTTTCCTCTATAAATTTGATATACTGTATATAGTATACTGGAGACAAGATGTAAAAGTAAAGACAAGCTCATGTGAATTTTTCCCAATGGTACACAGACAGCAATAAAATAACCTGGCAGGGGTTTAACCCTTCCCTACTGTATCTAAAACAAAAAAAAATGTGGCTATACATATTCTTTAAGAGATTATTTCAAAGTGAATGTGTTGCTGCACTTAGCATATCTCTAGTGCTCTCTGTACTACTTCCTGGACTCAATTAGATGTTTTACTTAACTAACGAGGCATACTGTAACATTCCACCACTCTGAAATTACCCTAGAAATGCCCTTATTTTGCTGTCCTTGATACCATAACTGTCTTTGCATTGAAAGATTCCACAGTTAGGTAATGGCATGGAATAGTGGAAAAAATACTGCGCTGGTCACAGATAAGTGATGACGTTAAATACAAAACTATCGAAATAAACAAAAAATGCTGCTGCAGCAAAAATGTCAGATATAAACATTAAATGCGATAAAAATTAATAAGCTGCGCTGCATGAATCACATATATACAAATGAATGAAAACACCAACATGTGCACTGGTCACAAAGACCTTCAATCATATTAACTGTGATAAATAAATAAATGAATAAATAAATAGATAAGATAAAAAGAGTCAAATTCATGTGATGTCCCAATAGGAACTCTTATAACATAAGTGCAAAACACAAAATCCAGGAACACTGTGCCAGAAAGTTGGATAGATGAAAACCTCCACCTCTTATCTCGTATTTGCTTACTAGCTCAATCAACATCGTAGGCATATATGGCTAGCATCCCTTAATTGAAGATTCCTAGGGAGCTCCTATTCAGTGATCTCCTATACGTTCCACCTTAGTGCTCGCCAGAGCATTCCTCATAAATGTGACCCGAAAGAAGGAAGGAACTGATATAGTGTAAAAACTAGAGGTTCAACGGATCGTGACCGATCCGCGATCCGTATGGGTCGGCCTGTACGGATCGGCACAGATTGCGATCCGCAGAACGAACCGCCGCCGCGGCCTTAGGAAAGGCCGCGGCTTTGGCTTAGCTCCGGAGCGGTACACCCGGCGGCAGGGTGTGCGCCGACGTCATCACCCCTCGTGGATCTTGTATTCTACGAGAGAGCGCGCAAAGCAGGACAGTCAGTGCGGTGCAGTACAGTGAGTTAAACTATTGGCTAATGGCTACTATTATTACTACTATGTGGGTGCAATGTAAAACTACTGGCTATTACTATAAGGGGGCAATGTAAAACTACTAGCTATTACTATAAGGGGGCAATGTAAAACTACTGGCTATTACGATAAGAGGGCAATGTAAAACTACTGGCTATTACTATGTGGGGGCAATGTAAAACTACTGGCTATTACTATGTGGGGGCAATGTTAAACTACTGGCTATTACTATGTGGGGGCAATGTAAAACTACAGTCTATTATTACTAATGTGGGGGCAATGTTGCACTGGAACAGTGATGGTGATGACGAGTGGGGGCAATGGTGGACATTACGTGATGAGTGGGGGGCTGGGGGCAATGGTGGATTGCGGGATGCAGTAATTTTGTTTAAAAGATTTTATTGGTATTTCTGAATAAATAACATAGTAAACATATAATTAAATGTAGATAAAATAAAGTATCATAGGTAGTAGAATTGTAATATCAAATAAGAGAAAACAAGAATAGCAACAACATCAGCACATATTTTTGTTTAAAATTAAAGTAAATGTTAACTTATACATCAGTAGTTTTCGAACTTTGAGGCAACAAAACAAGAGAATAAAAATTGGAAATCATGGAATGAATCTAAAATAACAATATTAAATTAGAAATTTAATAAACAAAGGGTAAGAGGGGGAGGAAGTAGGGGAAGATAAAAAAAAAAAGGAATTATCACCTCAAGTGGAAGGCTGAAGAGACATTGCCTTAAATTCATCAGTTTTAGTAAAGAGTGTCCAGCAAGCCCATTTTTCGTAAAACTCTGTGGGGGAGTCTTTAGCCTGTAGAATTAGGTCTTCCATTTCAGCTATTCTGTCAATCCGTTGGAACCATTCAGACAAGCTAGGAGGAGATGTGTCTTTCCAATGGGTAGGGATACACAGTTTGGCTGCATTTATTAAATGTATTAATATAGTGTTTTTGTAAGTAGAATGAGGTAAGGCGGTATGATGAAGTAGGTATTGTGCTGCCGTAAACTCCAGGGAAAAAGTGGTGATAAGGGAGATAATACGGTGTACTTCTTTCCAAAATGCTTGTATAAGGGGACAATCCCACCAGATGTGTAGGAGAGTTCCTATCGAGTTTTTACAGCGCCAGCATATAGGTGGGGTTGAAGGGTGGAATTTGTGGATTATATAAGGTGTCCTATACCACCTTGAGTAAAGATTATATCCATTTTCTTGAGCTAAGACATTCATTGAGCCTTTATGTATGCATCTAAATATGTGGGTCCAGTCACTAAGTGAGAGATCCAGATCAAGTTCCCTCATCCAGTGTTTGGCAGCATTATCTTCCCTAGGGTCAACACCAGAAAATAATAGAGAGTGTGTTTTTGATATTAAATGTCTCTGAGGACCAAGATTGACACACAGCATCTCAAAGGGGGTTTTGTGTCTGTGCCATAATGAGGGTGATTTAGAGTTGAGTAAAGAATTTTTAATTACTTCGTAATCCATGTTAGAGATTCGGAAGTCAGGGTATTTAAGACAGAATGTGGTATAGGGGATAAAATTACCATTATCAAAAAACAATTCTGCTCTTAATGAGGGGATTGTGGAAGGAACACATGGGATCGGATCTAAAGTATCAGGAAAAATATTTGAGTGTATAGGGACACAAAACGGAGCTTATTTGCTTAAAGTGGATGGCCCATTAAAAAATTTTTTTAAAAGCCAGCAGCTACAAATACTGCAGCTGCTGACTTTTAATAATAGGACACTTACCTGTCCTGGAGTCCAGCGGTGTCCGCAGCAGAGGACGAGCGTTCGCTCGTCTCTCTGCTGCTCCCCCCTCCATCCACGGTGAGGGAACCAGGAAGTGAAGCGCTGCGGCTTCACTGCCTGGTTCCCTACGGCGCATGCGCGAGTCACGCTGCGCCCGCCGATTGGCTCCCGCTGTGTGCTGGGAGCCGAGAGTTCCCAGCACACAACGGGAAAAACCCGTCTTTTGCCCGAGACTGCAGGCCGGAAGTGGGTGAAGATACCTGTCTTTAGACAGGTATCTGCACCCCCCTCCCCCCTGAAAGGTGTCAAATGTGACACCAGAGGGGGGGGAGGGTTCCGATCAGCGGATCTTCACTTTAGGGTGGAGATCTGCTTTAAATACAGTATTTGTAAATCCGACAGACTGTTTAAATGTTAAATTAAAAGTGAATATCAGACGTGTTCTGTCACATTAGCAACCATGTGAGGTCAGCAGGTTTGCTGCAGCTTTTAAAAATTAACATTAAACAGTACGTCAGATTTCCAAATACTGTATTTAAGCACATGAGCTCCGTTTTGTGTTGATCCGAAAATGATCGGATCCGTGACTTCTGATCTGAGGATCAATCCGATCCGTGAGTTTTTTGATCCGTTGCACCCCTAGTAATAACGTCTTAAAAATGTATTATGTATAAAACAATGTTGCACTCACATGATGTTCAAATAACAGTAGCGTGTAAAATGCTAAAGCCGGCCGGCTCTCACTATCCGCCCGCCCTTCCGGATAGCAGCGAGGTAATCCAATGGTGACGTCAGCATGCCGCTCCTCCCTACACCGTTTCGTCAAACAACTGACTTCTTCCTCGTCGGAGATAGGCTGCAACGACGTCCTATTGATGATGAAATGCGTAGGTGTGGCCTAGCTAATCTGACGTCATTACGCCTCGTACACAGCGACAGAGCTCCACGGACCGTACAGAAGAGAGTGTGAGGAGAAGCCGCGTCCCTCCACGCTGTTATACAGTACAGACCAAAAGTTTGGACACACCTTCTCATTCCAAAAGTTTTCTTTATTTTCATGACTATCAAAATTGTAGAGTCACACTGAAGGCATCAAAACTATGAATTAACACATGTGGAATTAGATACATAACAAAAAAGTGTGAAACAACTGAAAATATATATCATATTCTAGGTTCTTCAAAGTAGCCACCTTTTGCAGCAGACACATTTCTAGAACAACTGTTAAGAGGAGACTGTATGAGTCAGGCCTTCATGGTAGAATATCTGCTAGGAAACCACTGCTAAAGAAAGGCAACAAGCAGAAGAGACTTGTTTGGGCTAAAGAACACAAGGAATGGACAGTGGAAATCTGTGCTTTGGTCTAATGAGTCCAAATTTGAGATCTTTGGTTCCAACCACAGTGTCTTTGTGCGACGCAGAAAAGGTGAACGGATGGACTCTACATGCCTGGTTCCCACCTTGAAGCATGGAGGAGGAGGTGTGATGGTGTGAGGGTGCTTTGCTGGTGACACTGTTGGGGATTTATTCAAAATTGAAGGCATACTGAACCAGCATGGCTACCACAGCATCTTGCAGCGGCATGCTATTCCATCCGGTTTGCGTTAAGTTGGACCATCATTTATTTTTCAACAGGACAATGACCCCAAAAACACACCGCCAGGCTGTGTAAAGGCTATTTGACCAAGAAGGAGAGTGAAGGGGTGCTGCGTCAGATGACCTGGCCTCCACAGTCACCGGACCTGAACCCAATCAAAATGGTTGGGGGTGAGCTGGACCGCAGAGTGAAGGCAAAAGGGCCAACAAGTGCTAAGCATCTCTGGGAACTCCTTCAAGACTGTTGGAAGACCATTTCAGGTGACTCCCTTTTGAAGCTCATCAAGAGAATGCCAAGAGTGTGCAAAGCAGGAATCAAAGCAAAAGGTGGCTACTTTGAAGAACATAGAATATGACATATTTTCAGTTGTTTCACACTTTTTTGTTATGTATATAATTCCACATGTGTTAATTCATAGTTTTGATGCCTTCAGTGTTAATCTACAATGTTCATAGTCATGAAATGAAAGAAAACTCTTGGAATGAGAAGGTGTGTCCAAACTTTTGGTCTGTACTGTACATTGCCAGCCTCGTTCTACTTAAATGTGAGTGCAATCCTTTTAATAGGAATAAACATTCTTAAAAACGTTATTACGCCATGGGATCTTTTTTCTCTTTTCTATCATTGAGATATTGAGACATTAACCTGTGCCCACTGACCATCCGGATTGAGTCTTTTTTGGGAGACTTTAAACCCCTATGTTTGGTGAGACCGCTGTGATAACGGTCATCTTTTTCTGGTAAGGAGACTACGTTATTAATGTCCTGGTTGTCTCTCTGGTGGAAGAAGACTTCTCTTTTCACATCATTTATGTGCACCGATTTAATCCACAGCATATGGACATTGGTTGTTGCATTTTCTTTTTAAAATATATTTTTTCACCTAAATATTTTTTCACTGTACATATAATTTCACTTTTTATTCAATATCAGTTTTTGCACTTTGCACTGGTGTTCATATATTGTTTTTTCATTTATTTAGCGCTGTACCTTTTTATATATTTATTGTTTTAAAAATTTGGTATCTCAGTTTTTTTGGCACTGGCAGCTTTCTATCCCTCTGTTATAGTGGGATTCTAATTATTAATTAATTTTTTCACATATTATTTCAGCGCAGTGTTTAATATATTTTTTTTCCATTCCCAGTTGGAAGGCAAATATATATATATATATATATATATATATATATATATATATATATATATATATATATATATATATCATAATCTATATCCAGTGGTCAGGCTCACTGGATATATACTGAAATAAAAGTCTAAATAAATGGAAGCAGGCACTACTTTGAGTACAAATAATTTATGTGCAAACCATATACAAACATATAAAATAAATAAAAGTGCATAAAAATATGTAACACAATCTACAAATAAAAAGTTCACACTATAATAGTAGATATTGTGTGTTCAAAGGGCCAAAAGTGTTTCAGTCTTATTTAAAAAGTGCTCCACCACGTGCATATACATACCGCACTCACCAGAAAACTTCAGCCAACAAAGTGATCGTCAAGCTTCAGCAAAACTCAGATCCAAAGCAAGGGGGGTGAAGGCAGGATCTTCTCCTAAATGTTTATACTCATCAGGATACAACGGTCCAGAAAAACAACAAAGGAGGGATATATATAATGTAGTATGTTTTATTCATCGAAAGGACAAAAGATAAAAACTGTAGGCACCAACATGTGTAAATAAAGGGATTTTTATAACAGCTTACCTGTAAAATCCTTTTCTTGGAGTACATCACGGGACACAGAGCGGCATAATCATTACTATGTGGGTTATAGAGTCTACCTTCAGGTGATGGACACTGGTGTAATCGATTAGACAGGAAGTTCCCTCCCTATATAACCCCTCTCCTACTGGGAGTACCTCAGTTTTTTTTTTTTGCAGCAAGCAATAAGTGTCCCAATATCCCCAAACAAGAGGGGCGGGAGCTCTGTGTCCCGTGATGTACTCCAAGAAAAGGATTTTACAGGTAAGCTGTTATAAAAATCCCTTTTTCTTTATCGTACATCATGGGACACAGAGCGGCATAATCATATGTGGGATGTCCAAAAGCAATGCTTACTGAGGGGAGGGAGACACCAACAACGCAGACCACCATCAGACGTGAGGACCTATAATGCTGCCTGCAGCATACTGCGCCAAAAAGCTGCATCCTCTTGCTGTCTTATGTTCACGCGATAGGACCTAGTGAATGAAAAGCACAGTATGGCATAGACTGATTGTACTCTGACAGAACCAATCTGCCACCTGAACGTTCAGGCCCTTAAGCCAGATGCTCCATCGGTAGCTCTGGCTGACAGATAAGGCTCCCTTGGAGCTTGACTACTCCCCCTGGGCCATGGTCTCTTCCTGACATGGCAAACCTTTTAGTTAAGAATCACCAAGAGGAATTCCAGCATATCTCTGGGACCGGGTTCTTTGGATAATGCTAGGTCAAGATCCACAGTTTCTAGGCTGACACAATACTGTTTATAACAGCCCTGAATAAAAGTTAGTATAGGGAACTGTCTTGAATGAAGCCAGCATCTTCCCTAGTGCCTTAAGCAAAAGGCCAAAAGTGAGGAACTGTTCCTTGTCGTAACCACATAGACCATTTTTCTTATAGCGATGGTCCTGTCTGAGGCCGAAAAAACTCTCCTTTTTGGACTGTGCCAAACATACCCAGCTTCTTGTCAAATGAAAGAAAGTATCTTTAGACTGGAATACTAACCCAGGAGATCCAGATACTTAACCATGCTGGACACCCTTAGGTCCAGCCATGCCACTGACTGACTCATCAGCAGGAGTTTGCTTCGGTATGCCATTACTGCTATACCCTGGGCCTACAGACCTGCTAGAGGTGGGCCCTAGCACCCTGACAACCCAGGCACGGAGGCTAACCGAAAAGGGCAAGACCACCAACTGGAGATAGTGCTGTTCCCCTGCGAAACGCAGACAACCTCTGCAGTCCCAAGTAATAAACACATATGCAAATGGCTTCCCCATATGTGTATGTGGCAAGTGTTAAAGCCATATGCCTCAATGGAGGCGTGTGTACATGGCAGCGTGCGTTCATGGAAGCATGAATTCATATCAATATGTTTTAAGCAAAACATGCATATAGCATGTGTGCTCAGGAACGAGCATCTTGCAGGCAAGCATGCGCTATAAACGTGTTATGCAACAACGTGCAACATGAACCCATGCAGACACGTATTTCTATGCAAACATAAGGAATCCTGTATTGCTTAATTAAGCCGCCATGTGCAACTTTAAAGTAATCATGCATCCTTATGCGATTCAGCATCTTCCATGCGATCAACATCTTATGCATTTTAAGCACTACTGTGCGGACAAGAACCCTTGTGTGACCAAGCACCCATGTGCGATCAAGCATCCTTATGCACTCAAGCATCTTAATGCGACTTTAGGCATTTCTGTGAAACAAGCCTCTCTATGTGATCAAGTATTCCTGGGTAATCCAGGACTCTGTTGATCCGACAACCATGTGTGATCCAGCTTCTTTTTGCATTCAAGCATCTTTAAGCGATCTTTAGGCATTCTTGTAGAAACAAGCCTCTCTGTGTGACCAAATATTATTGGGGAATCAAGGACTTGGGTGATCAGGTAATCATGTGTGATTCAGCATTTTTATGCATTCAAGCATCTTTATGCTATTTTTAGGCATTTCTGTGGAAACAAGCCCCTCTGTATGACCAAATATCCTTGGGTAATCAAGGACTTGGGTGATCAGGTAACCATGTGAGATCCCAGCATCTTTATGCACACAAGCATCTTTATGCGACCTTAGGCACTTCTGTGGAAACAAGCCTCTCTGTGTGACCCAATATCCTTGGGTAATCGAGGACACGGGTGATCAGGTAACCATGTGTGATCCAGCATCTTTTTTGCATCCAAGCAATTTTATGCGATTTTAGCCATTTCTGTGGAAACAAACCTCTTCTGTGTGACCAAATAACCTTGGGTAATCAAGTATTTGGGTGATCAGGTAACCATGTGTAATCCAGCATCTTTATGCATACACACGTCTTTATGCAATTTTAAAGCGGATGGTTCACCTCAAAAAAATATTAAAAGCCAGCAGCAACAAATACTGCAGCTGCTGACTTTTAATATTAGGACACTTACCTGTCCTGGAGTCCAGCGGCGTCCATAGCAGAGGACGAGCGATCGCTCGTCACCCTGCTGCTCCCCCCTCCATCCACGGTGAGGGAACCAGGAAGTGAAGCGCTGCGGCTTCACTGCCCGGTTCCCTACGGCGCATGCGCGAGTCGCGCTGCGCCCGGCGATTGGCTCCCGCTGTGTGCTGGGAGCCGAGAGTTCCCAGCACACAACGGGAAAAGCCCGTCTTTTGCCCGAGACTGCGGGCCGGAAGTGGGTGCAGATACCTGTCTTTAGACAGGTATCTGCACCCCCCTCCCCCCTGAAAGGTGTCAAATGTGACGCCGGAGGGGGGGGGGGTTCCAATCAGCGGATCTTTACTTTAGGGTGGAGATCCGCTTTAAGCCTTTCTTTTTTATGCATACAAACATTGGAAACAAACCAGCAATTGGGTGTTTATGCACTCAAGCATTTCTATGCAACTGTGTAAAAAACATGTAACACCATACAGACAGAAACATGCATCTTTATGTGATTTGACAATAAAACATGCTCTGTTACTTGTTTTTATCCACATGCATTTTAAACATTCCAAACTCATGTATCTTATGCAACATGCGGACTAGTAAAGAGGAGTTATCCTCTGCAGATGTGCGTTTCCTCAATTAAGAGACGTTAGCAATGTGCACCAGCAACTGTGTAACCCTCAGATGTGCATTTGGTTAGCCTGAATCCGACACCAGGCTGAGGACCTATAGAGGTCTTACTAGCTACCTATAGGAAAACCTCTCTTTACACCCAAGGAGAAGATAGAGGCTTTGACCGACTAGGCAGAGGGAAATTAAATGCAGCATGAATCTCGGAAAAGACTGCAGGTGCAATTAGAACCTGTGGGACTTCTGATAGCTTCTCCTCGTCAGGTTGCAGCTGCTCCTGTCTCCTGTCCTCTGACAGTGAACCTTCATTCCCAGCTCTTCTAATCCCTTTGTTTAAGGATTAAAGCAGGAAAAAGGGGGCACAACCTGTTTTTTATTTTTTTGCTTTTTGTGAGGATGCTGCGAATATAGCAGTTAACCTCTTGTAGACCAAAAAATGCGGTACAAAAAGAAACATATGCAGAGTGGCTGCAACGTTGGAGGAGGCTGCATTGCCTGACAGGTCTGATGGCTCAATCCGTGAGCTGTTTAAGTCTCTACAGGGGAGAATAAAGGGGCCACCAGGTTCAGGTGGTGATTCCTTTATATATTCCTACCCCTGATCCTTTTCTATGGGGAGAGAAAAGTCCTAAGCTGAAAGCAGAGGAACTTAACCCAGGTTCATCAACAGCTGAACCTAGTCTGGCAACAACAATGCCTGCTAATCTGCACAGCTAGATGCTGAGTAGGCGTCTTTAGATGAATCTGTATCCAACTCACACAAGGTGCATACGTTTGTGTCCCCCTAGCTTTACAGAGCTCTGACGTCTGGCCTTTCTGAAGAGCCTTCTCTGCGACTGCACTGAGCCAGTGAGCACGTATGCCAGCGGTAACCACATCGCCATAGTAGAGCCTGAAGCGGAGGAAGTGGGACACAAAATAGACCAGCTAACACTTAAGCACATAGTAAGCGAAAAACATCAGGCATGTCTTTTACTGCCCATAGTGGTGGAAAACAGATAAGACCTGCAGCAACTCATGGAAGACAATCCTTTGCATAGGACCTAGGGCATTTTTTTTTTCATGTACCGGCCCCCTGAAGGGGAGATATATAGGTACTACAGCCATCCTGTCTGAACAGACATGGTGGGCCAGGCTACATGCCGGCTAGGGGAGGTATATGGGTGCCCTGAGCCATCCTGTCTCAGAAGACATAGTGGTTTACATTGCCCATGCATAGAAGCATAATATAGGTGAGACCCATAGTCTCCCACGGAAGACCTACTGTCGAAGTCCCGTAGGCCCTCCTCTTACCTTTTCCACGCTGCAGGGTATTGCCAAGCAAGAGGCCCAATCTTCCCCCTTCACCGTGGGTATTGTCCTAGACCTTCAGGGACCGGGGTCCATGGCAGGAACACCAACTCCTCTGGACCTATATAGCATCCTGGCAGCAGAAAAACATTTGGTCCTTAGAAGGCACAAAGTTCTGGAACCCAGGATCCAGACCTCCGCAGAGAGGCATTATAGGCTAAACCTCGTTCTTTGCACCGAGGCCCAGGTACCGTCCACTTTGGCTATGAAGCACCTTGGACGGATCCGGATTTATGGAGGCTTTTTACATCCAGCATGGATCCCTCCCGTGGAGCTTCTAAGAGCACATGTTCATTCGTGACCAACACCTTAGACACTGATGAAAAAACTAAGGTACTCCCAGTAGGGGAGGGATTATATAGGGAGGGAAATTCCTGTCTAATCGATTACACCAGTGTCCATCACCTGAAGGTAGACTCTATAACCCACATAGTAATGATTATGCCGCTCTGTGTCCCGTCATGTATGATAAAGAAAAGTAAACCTGCACCAACACACACAGCTTAGGAACTGTAGGAAAAGGGTAAGGCCCAAGGATGGACTGGCCATCGGGACTACAGGGAGTTTCCCGGTGGGCATATGGCTCAGTGGACTGGCTTCAGTGACAGCGGACCGCTGCTCCCTCTGCTCCTCTGTCTCTCCCTCCCCACAGCGCTCACCTCCTCTCCCTCCCCCCAGCGTTCACCTCCTCTCCCTCCCTGCAGCATTCACCTCCTCTCCCTCCCCGCAGCGATCAGCTCCTCTCCCTCCTCACAGCGCTCACCTCCTCTCCCTCTCCGCAGCGCTCACCTTCTCTCCCTCCCTGCAGCGTTCACCTCCTCTCCCTTCCTGCAGCATTCACCTTCTCTCCCTCCCCGCAGCATTCACCTCTTCTCCCTCCTCACAGCGCTCACAACCTCTCCCTCCCTGCAGCGTTCACCTCCTCACCCCCCCTGCAGCATTCACCTCCTCTCCCTCCCCGCAGCGTTCACCTCCTCTCCTTCCTCACAGAGCTCACCTCTTCTCCCTGGCTAGTTAACTTCAGCATTACTGAATACAGACAGGCTCCTCTAGAGTCGCACTGAGAAGCTCATTATACGATCCGGAAGGACGGCGGCCACACACAGCTGTGACATAAGCTTCCTCGGCACTAGTTCTCCTGGTCTTTTCTTCCCCAGCTCTCCATATAGACAGGTTGGAGAGCAGGGGAAGGAAAGACCAGGAGAACGAGTGCCGAGGAAGCTTATGTCACAGCTGCGTGTGGCCGCCGTCCTTCCGGATCATATGATGAGCTTCTCAGTGTGACGCCCGAGGAGCATATCTTTATTCAGTCACACTGAAGTGAACTAGCCAGGGAGAGGAGGTGAGCGCTGTGGGGGACCAGAGCATCATGGGGGGATAGAGACGCATGGGGGACCAGAGCATCATGGGGGAGGATAGAGGAGCATGGGGGACCAGAGCATCATGGGGGAGGATAGAGGAGCATGGGGGACCAGAGCATCATGGGGGGAATAGAGGCGCATGGGGGACCAGAGCATCATGGGGGGGGGATAAAGGCGCATGGGGGACCAGAGCATCATGTAATAAAGTAGAACGGCTAATGGCTAGTGAAGGGGGATCATCGGGGTTGGCCAGTCGGGGGGAGGCGGGTTTGTCCAGCAGCCATGGGAGATACCTGTCAAAGTGCAGGGTATTGCCAAGCAAGAGGCCCAATCTTCCCCCTTCACCGTGGGTATTGTCCTAGACCTTCAGGGACTGGGGTCCATGGCAGGAACACCAACTCCTCTGGACCTATATAGCATCCTGGCAGCAGAAAAACATTTGGTCCTTAGAAGGCACAAAGTTCTGGAACCCAGGATCCAGCAGAGAGGCATTATAGGCTAAACCTCATTCTTCGCACCGAGGCCCGGGTACCGTTCACTTTGGCTATGAAGCACCTTGGACGGATCCGGATTTATGGAGGCTTTTTACATCCAGCATGGATCCCTCCCGTGGAGCTCCTAAGAGCACATGTTCATTCGGGACCAACACCTTAGACACTGATGAAAAAAACGGAGGTACTCCCAGTAGAGGAGGGGTTATATAGGGAGGGAACTTCCTGTCTAATCGATTACACCAGTGTCCATCACCTGAAGGTAGACTCTATAACCCACATAGTAATGATTATGCCGCTCTGTGTCCCGTGATGTATGATAAAGAAAAGTAAACCTGCACCAACACACACAGCTTAGGAACTATAGGAAAAGGGTAAGGCCCAAGGATGGACTGGCCATCGGGACTACAGGGAGTTTCCCGCTGGGCATATGGCTCAGTGGACTGGCTTCAGTGACAGCGGACCGCTGCTCCCTCTGCTCCTCTGTCTCTCCCTCCCCACAGCGCTCACCTCCTCTCCCTCCCCCCAGCGTTCACCTCCTCTCCCTCCCTGCAGCATTCACCTCCTCTCCCTCCCCGCAGCGATCAGCTCCTCTCCCTCCTCACAGCGCTCACCTCCTCTACCTCCCCGCAGTGCTCACCTTCTCTCCCTCCCTGCAGCGTTTATCTCCTCTCCCTTCCTGCAGCATTCACCTTCTCTCCTCTGTCTCTCCCTCCCCACAGCGCTCACCTCCTCTCCCTCCCCCCAGCGTTCACCTCCTCTCCCTCCCTGCAGCATTCACCTCCTCTCCTTCCCTGCAGCGATCAGATCCTCCCAGGCCCAGGCTGGAGCAGTTAGGCTGCATTCACACCTGAGTGTAGCGTTTTCTGTCTTTTTTTCCGGCGTTTTGTCACGCGTTTTGTCGTGCATATTCCAACGTATTCGCGCGTTTGCATACAGCGTTCTCCGGTGTTTTTGAACGTCAACGTTTTTTATTTTAGCCAATAGGAAAAATGATCATCTCTTTCATCACTTGTTGCTATGTTTGTAGATTTTTTTATCTTCTGCCTGGGTGAAATGTTCTCTTGATTAAAGCGACAAAACGTTTCCATTACTTTCTATGGGAATACAAACGTTCTAAAACGCCCAAATCTACCCAATTTGCGCGACAAAAAAGGGTCTGGAACTTGTTTGAGCTTCAGCCGTTCGGCTTCAGGCGTTTTGGAGTGGAGATGTAAACCATTTCCATAGAGAATAATGTATTTTCAGGCGACAAAACTCTCAGGTGTGAATGCGGACTTAGGGGGGTTTGAGGAAAGGCCTGGAAAAAAGGTTTTTAAAGTGGTTTTAAAGCCAAAACGTTTTTTACCTTAATGCATTCCTTGCAATAAGGTATAAAAACATTTAAATGTCTGTCTTTCTCTTTCCCTGTGTGAAAGGTTACAGCACACATTAAGGCTCACTGATTAGTTGCTAGAGTTTACAGCACATTATTTCTGCTTGCTGATTCGTTGCTAGAGGTTACTTCACATCATCATTGCTCACTGATTGGTTGCTAGAGATAACAGCAGATCACTACTGTTCACTGTTTGGTTGCTAGAGGTTACTGCACATCATTACTGCTCACTGAGTGGAGTAATTCCAGATACTTCAGCAAGTAAAGCGGCGATTAGCTTATGGTTGTGTAAATTATTTAGTGCTAGACGTACAACAGGAGATGATCAGAGACTGCAGACATACTACAGGTAAAAATTTGAGAGTGTAGACATACTAGACATACTACAGGAGAGGATTTGAGACTGTAGATGTACTACAGGAGATGACCAGAGACTGCTGATGTACTACAGGAGATTATCAGAGATTGAAGATCTTCTACAGAAGATAACCAGAGACTGCGTATGCACTACAGTAGATGACCAGAGATTGTGTATGTACTACAGAAGATGACCAAACACTGCGGATGTAGTACAGGATATGACCAAAAATTGCGTATGTACTACAGGAGATGACCAGAGACTTTGGATGTACAACAGGAGATGACCAGGAACTGAGGATCAACTACAGGAGATGACCAGAGACTTTGGATGTACTACAGGAGAGGATTTGAGACTGCAGATGTACTACAAGAGAGGATTTGTGACTGCGGATGTACTACAGGACAGGATTTGAGACTGCAGATGTATTACAGGAGATAACCAGAGACTGTGGATCTACTACAGGAGATGATCAACTAAGTAGCCATTTTTTTAAATCTGCCTTTCAGCAATTTACAGCTATACAGTTGGTAAACAACAACAGGTCAGGAAATAACAGTCCACAGGCAGTCCATGGGGAGAAAGTCCTACCTAGCCAGCCGAGCTCATCACCCGTTCTCAGCATTCTGGAGGGAGGTGGGGCTCTCAGCGCTACCACTCTGATCACAGCTCCAAGCATACAGGCTGCATGGGGCAGGGTCAGAGAATCAGTGAAGCTCCTGGCCCCACATCCTACCTGCTGGCTGGGGAATGGAGCGCTGCCTCCAATGTTCCCATAGCACTTTACTGCCATCATTGAACCCTAGTTTGTGCAGGCTCAAGGGGTAGCTGCTTAGGGTTCCACAACAATGACTGGGCCTGGAGCAGCTTCCCATTTTTCCCTGTGCTAAAGATGGCCCTGGAACCAGAGATCAATAAAAATCTTATGTAATCTTCCCCCGAATAAGGGTACCTCAGGTAATCCACATTACCGGCGTGTCCACTAATGTGGATTACCTGAGGCCAGGCACCTACCAAAGATCGGATGACCGATTTCACATCACTACAAGTTTGCCACCTGTCCCTAAGGTACTGTTGACATTTTCCTCTATACGATGGCATGTGTACTGAACCCAGGATGTTTAAACCCATGAATTAAGAAGTGACTGTCGGTGAAACTTACTACATTTGCACACTGTGTGTATGGCAATCTAGCCCTACAGTCTTGCATTTAACTGTACACCGAACTATCTGGAAAGTACTTCCTTATAATTGTAGAATTTTTATTAAATGGATTTTTTACCAATCTTTTCCTTTTTGATATTTTTATTATTGGACTTTATCTGACTTGTAGATATCCATGAGCGCTGATTTGTTTTAAAGTTTTTTCTGTGTGTTGGGTACTTCCGGGCACTGTGAATCCTGCAGCTCTGGACTATCCACCCTATACCTTACATACGAACTATATCAGGGTTATCTGTATCCACATTTAGCGCCAGTGATTTTTTGTGTATATAATATATTTATTACATTCGCATAAAAAAGCAAAATCTGGCATATGGTTTATCACAGCTGTCTCATTGAAATAACGGTGATCAAGAAGAACTATTCTTAAAAGAACATTCGATTAGAAACATTTTTAATGAAGAGAAATAGGTTCTTCAAATTGTTATTTCCGTTGTGCTAATGATAGAATGTTTATTAACTCATTGCATTCAGGCAAAGGAAAATCCTGTCAATAAAATAAATATGATAATGAACAAGAATACTTCATACTCTGAATGTAATCTAATAGGTGTGACTAGAACTCAGGTCTAATTAAAAATCAAATACTGATTTCAAATCCTGAACTAAAAATAGTTCATTCCTTTTTTTTTCTCCAATCAAAGTGAGGACAGATATATTGAAGCATGGTGCCCGACACCTTTAAAGCTGAACTGTAAACTGTAGCCATCCAAACTAAGGCATAAAAATTCTGCTGACTGTCTAAAAATGTCACCCACTTTAATAGTTATTTACCGTTTACTGGATTTAGTTTCTGTTCAGAAATTGCATCCTGTGCAGATGACTGGTTGTAGATAAATTGTATAGAGACAGTTTCGGGAAAGAGATTAAGGAAAAGACACTGGCGATGCCTGCATATTCAGTAATGCCAACTATGGGCCAGATTCAGGTAGATGGGCGCTTCTTTACTTTGGAGTAACGTTTCTCATTTACGTTACTCCGCCGACACTTTCCGCACAAGTACTGTTATTCACATAGCAGTTGCGCGTAAACTTGCACCAGAGTAACGATAATGCGCTGGCGTAACCCGACGCAAGTGGAAGTGGGTGTGATCATATGTAAATGATGGGCGGAGCCCAGTGCAGAGGCTTACGTTCAGCGCATCATCCACGGAGCATGCGCAGTAAGTGAGGCTTCACTCGGCCCCCTTGTGCGCATGCTCACAACTTCCGTCGGCACCACTTCACGGGAAACTTCAGCGCAATGCGTTCCGTTGGGCGTTTAAATGTGCCCGTAGATACGCCATTCCGGCACTAAAGTATATCCTGTTCCCCCTCCCCGCAGTAAAGTTACTTTTGTTCTGAGATGGCTGCTGCCGTTCCCAGCAAACACACAGGAGAAAGCTGAACTCTAAAGGCCAGGAGCTGTCAGCCGTCATCTCGGCTATGGAGACCTATGATGTCTTCCTCCATGGCTGTAAAAGTTGACAGACAAGCATGGACAGAGGTGTTGTCCTGCAAGTGGGGGTGCTCAGCTAGCTCTTATCGTCGGTAACGCTGCTGTAGCTGCTCTCCTGCTGACCTGTGGCCGTCTGGAGTAAAGATAAAGCAGCTATTTGTAGAAATAACTTTGCGCCGGACGGACGAGATACGCGCGGCGCATGTAGCCAGCGTATGGTGCTAATCCGTTCGCGAATCGGGAAATCTCCCTCATTTGCATATTTACAGGGGAAATCAATAGGCGCGACTGATGCGCCAAGCGAAATTATGCGCTGACGAGACTCTGGCGTCGGAAAGTTAAGCCGATCGGAAATTGCCCGTTTTCTGTCGCATCTAGTTTGGTGGGTACGGCCACATAGAAACGACGGCGCATCTTCACAGTTACGCGGCGCATATCGAATTACTCCAGCGCAAGTTTTGCTGAATCTGGCCCTATGTGATCTTTAAATTGAATCATTCTTAAAATTAAAGCCAGTTACCATGCTGTCCTAACACAAAGATGGTCCTGAAGACGTGCATGGCTTTCCCAGGCACAGCACCTCTGTCTCTTCACCCCCTCCCCCCCACACACACACCTCATTGACCAGGCTGCATCCCCCACCTTCCCTTTCCCATACACACACACTGCTGTACCATGCCAAGAGGAGGGCCAAGAATAAATACGTGGATAAGTATCCTTTGAAGAACATTTAATGTGAACCATAATGCAATCAGAGCATAGTGCCATCTTTCTTTTTTTTTTTTTATAGTGTATTTTGTGCGTGAACTCGAGAGAGAGGAGCCGGACTGCAGGAGTTGGGAGTAGGCAGACCCTCCCCCCGGAGGCAATCGCCATCCTTCTCCATGCCCCTGGTGGCAATGGCGGGTGTGAGGGGGGGCCTCCCACCCTACCTGCTCCACTTGGGAGCACAACAGGACCCCAACGGGGCAGAGGGACTCCCCCTATGAGGGAGTCTAGCCCACCCAGCCAGCTCCGTAGGTCCTTTGCCTCTCTTTATTTTAGGAGACCGCATGGCCAAAGTGCGTGCGTGTTAAACCAATTTTGTGTGCATGCAAGTGTGGTGGTTTTTGTGGGGGGGGCGTACTAAGCACAGGCGTACCTTGCATAGTACACCCATCGGGAGCCGGGCTGAGACCACCAAACTCAATTCACATGTACTTGAGACCGGGATCCGAACCCTTGGCTGCAGAGGTGAATGGCTTGTCAGCGCAGTGCCAATCACGTTGAGCCACCACAGCTCCCATAGTGCTATCTTTCTAACACTGAACTCCAGGCAAACATCTAAATACACAGATAAAATATCTGCCAAAAGATGTGTTTTTCTGTCCACACAGTGCACTCAAATGTGCATATAAAGAACAAAGCTCATAAATTCACACAATCATAAGTCATGTGCAGAAAAATGTAAAACACAAGAAAACGATCCGATACATCATCCAGATAGGTTGTAAGTAAAAAAACATGAGAAAAGTCCCATACGTCATCCAATTACGTGTAAAAAAAAAAAACACCACCATAGTTCATGTACCAAAAGTAAAAGTTACATTTTTTCTTCCACCATTGACTGCCACCAAATAGTGTTACCCACGTGCCCAATCGGGTGTCTGCTCATCTGATGTGATGGACCATTTAAGTGTCACTTGTATGTGTCTCTGTGCATTGTGAATGTCACTCCTTTTTATTATTTTATTAAAAAGTCACTGGCAATGCTACATTATTGGATCTTCTTTGCATATATCTCTTTGAGCTCTTTTATGCAAGAAATGTGGAATATGGAGATGTGACCTGGGTGCTGCTGACCTGTTGCCCATGTCATTAAGGCCCCTTTTACCCTACCACTACTTCAAAGACTTTAGTTTACAATTTTACTGTGATTTCGCAGCCGCAATTTCAGTTAGATTTGAGGTCTATGAACCTGAACTTGCATCAAAGTCGCACCAAAGTACTGCAGGGACTACTTTGAAGTTGGCACGACTTGAAGTCGTATTAAAATGAATGGTTGTCATTGGAAATCATGGGGAACGATTTTTCATGCTACTTTGCAGTCCCAAATCGTGGGACAAGTCGTACAAGTGTGAAAGGGGCACATTGTTTTTTTTAAATAACAAACGTCATACTTACCTGCTCTGTGCAGTGGTTTTGCACAGAGAAGTCCTGATCCTCCTCTTCTTAGGTCCGTCACAACTCTCCTGTTCTCTCCCTCCTGCCGAATGCCCCTACAGCAAGCAGATTGCAATGGGGGCGCCTGAGCAAATGCACTTCCAAGACAAAGGGAAAGGCTGAACCTCTCCAGGTAGTGGACTGAGAATGACGCCCTCCTCAATGTGGAAGTAACAGGTACTGGCTCAGCACAAACGATAAAGAAAAAGAAGGAAAATCTGGAAAGCCACACTCCAATATATACCTTTATTGTAAAAAATCATCAAAGTTGATGTAACAGTAGAAGCAGGGTCAAGAAACTGATGTGTTTCACAACATTAACGTTGCTTAATCATAGCTATGTTGTATATTTTTTGTGTACTACTTCACATATGTAACTTCTTATTGTTTTATGGTCACAGTTTGGTAAATGTTGACAGGATTTGTTTGTTTGTTGCCTTATTTGACCATTTATCTTCTTCTTTTTCCGGGGTGGCCAGCAACGGGTTAACTTAGCTGTCTGCCAGGTCGGCCTCTCCCTCCCCTCTGCTATATCACTCGTGGTACCTACGGGGACTCATACAATCCATATCCATTCCAGCCTATGTGGGCGGGCAGGGGCCTGGACCGACGCTGCGAGTGCAGCGCCGAACTCGAGCGGAGGCTCGGGTACCCGCCCAGGTCCGTTATTTGATGTATGTCATTGGTTGAGCACCGGGTCCCCCCCATTGGGGGTGTTCCCGGTCCTCCACTCTCAGGCCCACATCTGTCTGCGCGCCTCACACGTCATCTTACAGGCGCAGCATATACAGCTCGGGCTGGGGAGATCCCCTGATCTACGTCATACCTCCCCGCCCACTTACGTCAGGCATACCGCCCACCTGCCAGGTGGGGCGGTGTTAGCCTGATTGAGAGAACTATAACAGAGTCTCACCAGCTGACAGTGTTCAGCGTGAGCTCTGGAAGAAACGTTTGGAGTTGTTTCCTTTGGACAATGTTTACTACAGGTAGCTTCTTTGATCATATCTAAAACTCTCCCCTCTTTTGGCTGTAATACTCTGACACTCAGCGCTCTTATGCGTTCTTATCCTTTTGTTTTTTGTATCCATCTTTTAGGTGTATTAGGCACATGGGTGTTCAGGACAGCCCAGTCTGCTACTGAAACCCTGATTATATGTCAATAAGGTATAGTGCAGCTTTTTATCTAGTCTTATCTGGCACACATGTATGTGCACTTTGAACTTACATGCTTGCACATCCAGGTATTTACCAGGAAGCTATGCAAGCGATCTATTTATCTGATTTAAAGAATATATATTTATTTTATTTTTTTGCCTCGTTCTCTTTTTTCCTCGTTTTTATTTTCATTTTCCCTCTACCCCCTCTTTCTGTGCTGCAGTGTTGATGGACTAAAAATTGGGCTTAAAGCATACACCTTTGAGTGACTGCGCCTTCTATGTGTTTTTTACACATGACAAGCTCAGATTCTACATATTATACTTGTCAACGTTAATTCTCTAATCAGCACCATTAAGGTAACAATGATATTTACTTTATTGTGTTTTACTATGATAGCGCTATGTGCGCAGTGATGGTCATCCCTGATTTATTTTGTTTACTTCCAAACTTAGTCTACCCTTTTTTCCTCTCTCATTAGGCCTACATATGGTAATCTGTCCTTTGGTCGGTCCACCTGTCACTTATAGTAGCCCATCCCACTAGTTAGGATACTTCCATCTAGGGAGCTGTGCCTCCAGGGCTGTCCCTTCCTGGTCTCCCGCCCTGCTTACCCAAGGTATGAGCTGTCTCTGGGTCCACATTAACCGCACTGACCCTGTCCACCGATATATAAATGCAATAACTATACTATCCACTATGACTTCTGTTTATATGATTATCCACGTTCAATATTAAATATCTATATGCATTATATGTTTTATGTAAAAGTATTTTCTTCTCTTGACACGAGGTCTTATTATGAACTTTCTATTTACATAGAATACCACCCACCGTGGGTTTCTGACGAAGCCCATACAGGGCGAAACTAGTTGAACCTCAACACGAGTGGCATGAAGAAGACTCTGCAATTATTTGCATATACAGTACTTTTTCCACTTAACTATGACTGTTTTTAGTATTTGTGAAATATATTTATTCTAATTTGTATTAAAGCGGATCTCCACCCTAAAGTGAAGATCCGCTGATCGGAACCCTCCCCCCCTCCGGTGTCACATTTGACACCTTTCAGGGGGGAGGGGGGTGCAGATACCTGTCTAAAGACAGGTATCTGCACCCACTTCCGGCCCGCAGTCTCGGGCAAAAGACGGGCTTTTCCCGTTGTATGCTGGGAACTCTCGGCTCCCAGCACACAGCGGGAGCCAATCCCGGGCGCAGCGCGACTCGCGCATGCGCCGTAGGGAACCGGGCAGTGAAGCCGCAGCGCTTCACTTCCTGGTTTCCTCACCATGGATGGAGGGGGGAGCAGCAGGGTGACGAGCGATCGCTCATCCTCTGCTGCGGACGCCGCTGGACTCCAGGACAGGTAAGTGTCCTAATATTAAAAGTCAGCAGCTGCAGTATTTGTTGCTGCTGGCTTTTAATATTTGTTTTTGGTGAACCATCCGCTTTAATAATTTTTTTCTATTTTTTCTAAATTACTTTTTATCTTGATGTCTGGGGTTTGATCAAACTCTCTTATATATATATATATATATTCATTACATCTATCCATCACGCATCATCAAAAATCCCATACCACATCCCACTTAGGGTAACATTTTTAATCCTTATTTATCACAGGATTTAGATGCAAAGAGGAGGGTGAATGGCAAATGTATGCTTGTGCCACATCCAGTAAATATGAGAAAAGAAAAAGGGGGTTCCCCTGGGTGGACATTTAAGGCACTAATAATATTTCAAAATATACAGGATATTGAATATAAAAAAGGTTTTATTCACAATTGTACATATTCATCAAAAACATTTTTAAATATCAAATTAAAATACAGAGTTCCAATGATTGTCACCATATAGATAAATACAAGAAGAACCTTCTTAACACCTGACGCGTGTAGAGAAGTATAATTAGTGCATCTGGAGCGTAAGAATACATAGAGTTAATTACATGCATTTATAGCATTATTAAATATATACAAAAAGTTTTTATATGTAATATATATATATATACAGTGCCTTGCGAAAGTATTCGGCCCCCTTGAACTTTGCGACCTTTTGCCACATTTCAGGCTTCAAACATAAAGATATAAAACTATAATTTTTTGTGAAGAATCAACAACAAGTGGGACACAATCATGAAGTGGAATGAAATTTATTGGGTATTGGGTATTTATTGGGTATTTCAAACTTTTTAACAAATAAAAAACTGAAAAATTGGGCGTGCAAAATTATTCAGCCCCTTTACTTTCAGTGCAGCAAACTCTCTCCAGAAGTTCAGTGAGGATCTCTGAATGATCCAATGTGGACCTAAATGACTAATGATGATAGATAGAATCCACCTGTGTGTAATCAAGTCTCCGTTTAAATGCACCTGCACTGTGATAGTCTCAGAGGTCCGTTTAAAGCGCAGAGAGCATCATGAAGAACAAGGAACACACCAGGCAGGTCCGAGATACTGTTGCGGAGAAGTTTAAAGCCAGATTTGCATACAAAAAGATTTCCCAAGCTTTAAACATCCGAAGGAGCACTGTGCAAGCGATAATATTGAAATGGAAGGAGTATCAGACCACTGCAAATCTACGAAGACCTGGCCGTCCCTCTAAACTTTCAGCTCATACAAGGAGAAGACTGACCAGAGATGCAGCCAAGAGGCCCATGATCACTCTGGATGAACTGCAGAGATCTAGGGCTGAGGTGGGAGACTCTGTCCATAGGAAAACAATCAGTCGTATAATGCACAAATCTGGCCTTTATGGAAGAGTGGCAAGAAGAAAGCCATTTCTTAAAGATATCCATAAAAAGTGTTGTTTAAAGTCTGCCACAAGCCACCTGGGAGACACATCAAACATGTGGAAGAAGGTGCTCCGGTCAGGTGAAACTTTTTGCCAACAATGCAAAACGTTATGTTTGGCGTAAAAGCAACACAGCTCATCACCCTGAACACACCATCCCCTTTGTGAAACATGGTGGTGACAGCATCATGGTTTGGGCCTGCTTTTCTTCAGCAGGGACAGGGAAGATGGTTAAAATTGATGGGAAGATGGATGGAGCCAAATACAGGACCATTCTGGAAGAAAACCTGATGGAGTCTGCAAAAGACTTGAGACTGGGATGGAGATTTGTCCTACAACAAGACAATGATCCAAAACATAAAGCAAAATCTACAATGGAATGGTTCACAAATAAACATATACAGGTGTTAGAATGGCCAAGTCAAAGTCCAGACCTGAAACCAATCGAGAATCTGTGGAAAGAACTGAAAACTGCTGTTCACAAACGCTCTCCATCCAACCTTACTGAGCTCGAGCTGTTTTGCAAGGAGGAATGGTCAAAAATGTCAGTCTCTCGATGTGCAAAACTGACATACCCCAAGCGACTTACAGCTGTAATCGCAGCAAAAGGTGACGCTACAAAGTATTAACTTAAGGGGGCTGAATAATTTTGAACGCCCAATTTTTCAGTTTTTTATTTGTTAAAGTTTGAAATATCCAATAAATTTCGTTCCACTTCATGATTGTGTCCCACTTGTTGATTCTTCACAAAAAATTACAGTTTTATATCTTTATGTTTGAAGCCAGAAATGTGGCAAAAGGTCGCAATATATATATATACACACACATGTAATTGTTCACTTACATATTAAAAAGGATGATGAATATTTCATTGGATATGTTTTAAAATAATTGGAAATATATTAATGCAAATTTGGGGTGTTCATCCCGTTATTTGTTTGTTACCCTCTATGAACAAATATAAAATATCATTATATTATTTTTTTTTATAATATAGTTTAAAATTAAGGCTAGATAAATCCCTATAGTAATGTCATATCTTTTTCTATCCCTGTACTAACTCAGTGTACTCTTTGACAGCGGACATTATTAGGTTTGCTACGGATCTCGTATAATCAGGTACATATACATATAACCCTTCATTAACATATAAACTGCTACTGTAGCAAACAATTACTCTACCTATATAATATGTACTATTTAGCCTTGTTTGGGAACAATCTATTATTGGTATTTATTATCTTATATAATTTTAGGGACCTCCGTTCCAGTCCCAGTATATCCCTTCTGGCTGACCCACCGGCATCCCGATCTTTGGAATAATTTCTCCCTAACGGGATGAACACCCCAAATTTTCATTAATTGTACATCCTGATACCTCTCTTTGACTAGCAACCTCATTGCTTGAACCCAGCGTGCTGTGTATATTTCCAATTCTTTTAAAACATATCCAATGAAATATTCACCATCCTTTTTAATATGTAAGTGAACAATTACATGTGTGTGTGTGTATATATATATATTACATATAAAAACTTTTTGTATATATTTAAGAATGCTATAAATGCATGTAATTAACTCTATGTATTCTTACACTCCAGATGAACTAATTATCCTTCTCTACACACCCCTGAAGAAGGTTATCCCGAAACGCGTCGGGTATTAAGAAGGTTCTTCTTGTATTTATCTATATGGTGACAATCATTGGAACTCTGTATTTTAATTTGATATTTAAAAATGTTTTTGATGAATATGTACAATTGTGAATAAAACCTTTTTTATATTCAATATCCTGTATATTTTGAAATATTATTAGTGCCTTAAAAGTCCACCCAGGGGAACCCCAGAATTTAGATGCAGATGGTCTTTTCGTCTTTAATGAGTGTTTGATCTACACCATTTCTATATCTATGATTAAGCAACATTAACGTTGTGAAAAGTGTCAGTTATATTGTGCCTGCTACTGCTGTTACATGAACTTTGAGGATTTTGTACAATAAAACAGACAGACTTGTGTACACACGATTGGAAAATCCGACAACAGACCGCTGTCCATGGAAAATGTAAAAGCCTGCCATCCAACATTTTTCTGCGGGAAAATCCGACAATTGTCCAATGGAGCATACAAACGGTCAGATTTTCCACCAACAGGCTGTCAATACACAATTCCCGCTGGAAAATCCGATCGTGTGTACGATGCGTTGGAGCTTTTCTCCACTAGTTAGTTTTTTTTTTTTCTACCTCTGAAATACCGAAAAAAGCACCTTGTAGAACAGTATAATTAATCGGCACAGTAGCCACAGAAGCGACAGCACTGCAAGGCAAAATCCCACTGCTAAGTCGAAGTCGCACAGATGTCTTTCTAATCACACCTTAACTCACACTAGCACGCGGCTCAGAAATTGTGTGATTTTTAAGTGAAGTCGCACGATTCCAAAGCCGCATCCGATGTGACTGAACACTAATGCCCGATACACGAAAATTCTCGTACGACAGAATAAACAATCGGAAGTGATGTCAAGTGTTGTAATGCATTTGTATTGCATTTTCAAAACGACAGCTGTACTGATTAAATGAAAATCGTACGATCTGGCATCGTACGAAAAAAAAATCCGTGCATGTCCAATAGAATAATATCGGAAGAACTGTCCTGATCGGCCCTCGAAAGCTCTGTACTAACGATCTGATTATCGTACAATTGATTCGAAAGCGGCATGTTTCGTACAATTTTCGGATCGTGTGTAGGGTTGTAAAGGTAAAAAAACAATTCCCTAAATAGCTTCCTTTACCTTAGTGCAGTCCTCCTTCACTTACCTCATCCTTCGATTTTCCTTTTAAATGTCCTTATTTCTTCTGAGAAATCCTCACTTCCTGTTCTTCTGTCTGTAACTCCACACAGTAATGCAAGGCTTTCTCCCTGGTGTGGAGAAAGCCTCTTGAGGGGGTGAGCAGGAGGGTCAGGAAGCTATCTACTTTGCAGATAGAGAAATGAGCTGTGTGTTAGTGGGCGTCTTGACACTCCTGCTCGCCCCCTCTCCCCTCAAGAGGCTTTCTCCACACTAGGGAGAAAGTGTCGCATTACTGTGTGTAGTTACAGACAGAAGAACAGAAAGTCAGGATTTCTCAGAAGAAATAAGGACATTTAAAAGCAAAATTGTAGGATGAGGTAAGTGAAGGAGGACTGCACTAAGGTAAAGGAAGCTATTTAGGGGAATTATTTTACCTTTACAACCCCTTTAAAAGGAGAAGCAGCTGTATAATGAGTTTTTCCTTCTGCTTTTTCCTCCTATTAGCATTCCCCTTGCACTGCAGCACAACTTGTGGTGCTTTTCTCTACCATTCACCTTTAAACAGGTATTTAGTACTTCTATTTATCTATTCAAATTCATGTCCATTTTACTTACACTATTCAATAGTATAACTTATTAGAAACAGCAAACAATGTTTGATTTCATTTTTTTTGTACAGCTGATAAATCATACAGTATATATTTTCTCTTTCATTTCATCTCTGGCTTTTTGCATCTGTATTTCGTTTGTAATCTCTGCTGCCTTTGTGAAAGATTTATGCATTGAAAAATAATTATAGAATACATATTATTATGTTTGAGTCATCTTTACAGGTAGAGTTCATTTACTGAACTGAATTGTCAGGAAGGTGGGATTGTCTCTGTATAATATTAATTTAACATACTCCAGACAAGCAGATCCTTCATCTGTTACCATGGTAGCAATAAGCTATCTATTCTCAGCACCCGCCTGGACAAGTCCCCCTGATAGAATACCTGTATTATTCTGAGGAGAGCAGGCGATTCTTCTATTTTGCATCATCTTATGTTCATTCCCTTCTTTTCTAGCTCTTTTCTTGCATTCTGCCGGGTCCCTAAGTGTCATCAAACCATAGCATTAGGAAGTGTAGAACAATTTTTGTCCACTTTTATACATTTTTTTTTTTTTTTTTCACAATCAAAGGTTTTATTGAAGCTTATTACAGTAACAAGTTATGCAAGTGTAACATAGAAATTCGTACAATCAAAACTTGAGCAGAAAAAGTACTTTAAAATTGTCCTAGAAGGGGGTTGGAATGGGGAAGGAGAATAGGGTGAAGGGGTGGGATAGGTTAGGCGGAGAAAGAGGGGGGGGTCGTAGCTTCTTAAAGGAGCATGATAAAGTAAAAAAAAAAATAATAATAATAAAATAAATAAATAAAATAAATCACCCTTCTATCATTTAGGTAACATTGTATGAGAAGGAATAGTATGAAACAGGTGTAGAATGAAGGGAGATAGTACTGTCTATTTGGTGTCTTTTCACCTTGAACACTGTATTCGGTAATTGGAGAATTATGTATTAAGTGACTGGTTCTAAGGGGAGTAGAAGAAAGAAACCCATGCTCGCCAGGTCTCAATAAAACTTGTGCTGTTCTCTCTCTTCATGGCCACTATTTCTTCCATTTTGTATATGTAGTGTACTCTATCTAACCATTCTGTGATTTTGGGAACATATCTGGACTTCCAATGGAGCGGAATGAGTGTTTTAGCTGCTAATAAGAGATGTCTAGTGAGAGACTTCTTGTATCTGCTTATGGGGAGGGTGTTGACGTTGATTAGGCAGGCAGCCGCGGTAAGCTCTAATTTGGTTTCTGTGATGACTACTATCCATTTCCTGACCTCGTCCCAGTATTTAAGTATTCGTGGACACTCCCACCATATATGAAGGAATGTGCCAATTTAATTGCTGCAATGCCAGCATAGGTCTGAGGATGTGGGGGACCATCTTCTGGCTCTCTGGGGTGTGATATACCACTGTGTGAGAATTTTATAAGAAATCTCCTGATATTTTGAACTCAAGGAGCATTTGTGAGTCATAATACAAGCCTTTTCCCATTGTTTAATCGAGAACGTAGCATTTAAATCACTTTCCCATTTACCTTAATGTTTTAAATCATCCGGGTGCTGAGCCTGGTTTAACCAGGAATAGGCCAGGGAAGTAGTATTTGCTACCGGAGACCGCTTGAAGCAGAGCTTCTCAATGGGAGACATTGGGAGGCAGTATGATGACCTATATTTGCTATTAATCAAGAAAACCTTCAATTGTATGTAAAACCAGAAGCCAGGAAACGGTCCGTCCCAGTCCGCCTGCAAATCGTCAAAAGTTTTGACCTTCGAGTTTATCAGACATTGAGAGGCCGTGCAGGGTCAGGCATACTTCAGGTGTAGGCCTGGGACAAAGTCAGGGTTATTGGTAATTGGGGTTAGGGGACCAGGTATTGAGGAGAGGTCATGTTTGCCCGCTTTTTTTTGCCAAGTGTTAAGAGTGTTGGCCACTAAAGGATGTGTCAGCTTTTTATCTACTTTGGAGTGTGTTGACCAAGGATAAAAGAGTAGGCTAGTTGGTGTTGTTTAGTCTTGTTCAAGTTGGATCCAATCCTTACTGGCCATGACAGTGCCAATTGATTATTCTTGTAATGTGAGAAGCTTGATAATATTTCTTGAAATCGGGTAATCCAATTCCTCCTCTGCTCTTGGGTAGGGTCAATAAATTAAATTTAATTCTTGGTTTTTTATCTGCCCACAGAAACCGTCTTTGTGCTCTAAGCAGACTGTTAAAAAAGGCCTCCGGGATTTTAATGGGAAGGGCATTGAAAAGGTAAAGCAGTCTTGGTAGGACTGTCATCTTCAAAATTGAAGCTCTGCCAAACCAAGAGAAGGTCTTGGAGGACCACTTTCGTAGATCACCCATCAGTATCGAAAGTAGAGGTTTATAGTTATGGTGGTAGAGCGAATCTAGATTATCAGTCAAGTATATTCCTAGGTATTTCAACTTGTTTTGTTCCCATCTGTAACTATAGTTGTCCTTCATTAATTTTAATTGGTTTGGTGGGAGGTTAATGTTTAGAGCTTCAGATTTCGATTGGTTAATTTTAAAATTGGAGATAAAGCCAAAAGTTTCAAAAAGTTTTTTAAGGTTAGGAATTGACAAGTAAGGTTGTGAAAGAAAAAACAAAAGATCGTCTGCGTATGCCGCTACTTTGTATTCTCTCTTTCCAACCGAGAATCCTCTAATGTCGGAACAAAGATTTTTTTTCCTAATCAGTGGTTCCAGAGAAATAATAAAAGGCAGGGGGGAGAGAGGGCAGCCTTGGCGCGTGCCATTCTGGATTTTAATAGGGTCAGAAAAAGTGTTGTTGACTTTGATTTTAGCCTGGGGGTTTTGATAGAGAGCTGAGATCCAGGATAGCATATTACCATTTAATCCAATATGAATGAATGAATGAATGAATGAAAACTTATATAGCGCAGCACATGCAAACTTAATCGCCTCTGGGCACTTGTTGTTCCTGTCTCCTTTGGTATCAAAAGAGATGAGTCTTGATCTTTCTCCTGAACGCTAAGTGATTCTCCTCCAACCGAATACTGGTTGGTAAAGCGTTCCATAGTCTGGGACCTTGGACCGCGAATCTTCTTTCTTCCTTGGACTTATAATTGGCTTTCGGTATCTGTAGCAGATTTTGATTGGTGGATCGCAGAACGCGATTGGGGTTATGAGCTTTTATTTTTTCGCATAGATAATGGGGAGCATTCCCATGGATACATCTATGCGTTAGACAGAGTGCTTTAAAAGTGACCCTGTCTTGTACTGGCAACCAGTGAAGTGCTCTCAGTGAAGGTGAGATTGATTCCCAAGGTTTTTTTCCAGTCACAAGTCTGGCGGCCGTATTTTGATCGACTTGTAGACGAGCGATTTGGTACTTGGGGAGTCCAAGGTAAAGGGCATTTGCATAGTCCAATCTGGAGTTTACAATTGCTCCCACCACGACCGCCAAGTCTTCCTTGGGAATAAAAGGAGTAAGCCTACGTAGTAGGCGCAGCAGATGGTGAGATCCGCTGACTACTGACCCTATTTGTGCGTCCATTGTCATGTAGGAGTCAAAGATGACCCCAAGACTTTTGACTTTGTCGCTAGGGGTGATGATTTTGCCCAGAATGGGCGGGGGGGTCCAGGTTGTTGCAGGTTGATTCATACGCTTGGCGTGAAACAGGAGAAGTTCTGTTTTCGCTCCGTTGAGTTTAAGATAACTCTTTGTCATCCAGTCCTCTATCAAAGAGAAGCATGTCTCTAGATTGAGGTGATGATCCTTTTTCTTGCAAATGCGGAAATACAGTTGCGTGTCGTCTGCATATGAGTGGTAAAGCAGTTTTTTGCTGCTAATAATCTCAAAAAGAGGGCGAAGATAGATGTTGAATAACACCGGCGACAAAGGGGATCCTTGAGGGACTCCGCACGATAATGTGCGTTTCGCAGAAGTGAAGGGTCCCAGCTTCACTATTTGCGAACGGTTTTCCAAAAAAGAGGAGAACCAAGATAAATCGCCTTCTGCCACTCTGGCTACTTCAGATAGCCGAGTCAATAAGAGCTTGTGGTCTACTGTGTCGAAGGCTGCACTAAGGTCCAACAGAACCAGAAGACAAGATTCTCCTTCGTCTGTGGCCTCGAGAGCGTCGTCCCATATTTTGAGCAATGCGGTTTCCGTCCCGTGTCCAGGACGGAATCCCGATTGAAATGGGTCAAGTAGCTTGTGGGTATCTAGATGCTGTTGCAGCTGTTGTACCACTACTTTTTCCATTACCTTTGAGAGTACATTTAGGCCTGTTATTGGACGACGGTGGAGTGGGTCCTTGGGGTCCAGGTTGGGTTTCTTCAAAAAGGGTCGAATTATACCCTCCTTGAATTGGGAGGGCACTATGCCCTCCCTGAAAGATTGGTTGATAAGCTGCGTGATAGAAGGTGCCAGGATGTCGGCGCATTCCTTCAGCAGTTTAGTGGGGATGATATAATTCGGCGCGGTGCTGTTACGCAAAGTACAGATGATATTATTAGTGTCTTTGATAGAGATAGGTTCCAGAGTGAACTTACCTGGTTGTGATGAATTACTGCAGGTGTTATGTAAATAATTACAGGGAGGCTTGAGGGGAGAATTACTTTGCCGAATGCTTTGTCGGATCTTCTCGATTTTATTAATGAAGTAATCCGACAATTCATTGCAAAGTTCTTGTGAGTCCGAATTGGGGGCTTCAAGACATCCTGGATTCATGGTCTGAGTGACCAGCTTGAAGAGTTCGCGTGGGCGATTAAGGGCGCTGTTAATAGCCTTAGAAAAATAGTTTTTCTTGGCTTTGAAGATTTTTTTATGGTATTTTCTTGTTGTTGCTTTGTAGACGCTGAGGTTCTCATCTGAAGAGCTTCTTTTCCAGGCGGCTTCCGCCCTTCTGCGCTCTTGCTTCAGTAACGCCAGTTGGTTGTTGAACCAGCTAGAGTTATTTTTCCGGATGCGGGTTTTGCGTTTCGGCGCTATTAAGTCGGCTGACTGTAATAGGGCTGTATTTATGGTATCCAGTGTTTCTTCCGTCGTTTGGTTCGGCTGAATTGTAATTATTTTCTTCCTTAACGTGGTTTTGAAGAGTTCCGAATGGAGCTTCTTCTGACATCTAGTCCAGTGTGCTGTCACTGGATTTGATGTTTTAGTTAAGGGAGGGAAATCGGAAATAATGAATTTAATTGCATGGTGATCTGTCCATGGCAACGGTTCATTTTCCAAGATTTCTATTTCCAGATCTTGTTTGAAAATGAGATCGAGTGTGTGACCTGAAGCATGTGTGGGGCCACATACTAGTTGTTGTAGCCCTAATCCTTCAAGGTGATCGATGCAGGCGTCGGCAATATTGTTTTGCGGCGAGTTAGCCCAGAGGTTGAAGTCCCCGAGCAGCAAAAGATGTTTGCTGTTAAGGGTATAGGTGGAGATAAAATCTGTCAATGATGGTAGAAGCTGCGATTTTGGGCCAGGTGGCCTATAGCAGAGTAGAATCCGGACGGTCTCCTGGGAGTTTGCTTGGAGTTGCAGAGTAAGGGTTTCCATGAATGGAAGAGGGTTTTGAAGGACTGGTTTAGTGATCGCAAGACAAGTCTTATGGATCACTGCCAGTCCTCCTCCTCTTTGCCCTATTCTGTTTTCAGTTATAATACGATAGTTTTCTGGCACCAGTTCTCCTAGAATGGTGTTACAGTCGGCTGTGAGCCAGCTCTCTGTAATAAAGAGGCAGTCTAAATCGTATTGTAGGATGAAATCATGGATTTCCAGTCAGTGTTTTACTGCCGACCTTGTGTTAATCAAAGCACATGATATATGCTTAGGCTGGGGTAAACGGCTGAGATTTGTGATAGTTGATCGTCGATCGATTCTCAAAAGTCGCTCAGTTCTTAGGACTTTTTTGGTGATGGCTGGTAGAATTGCGGCAAATTGCCTCAGATCCCGAATGGTTTCTGCAGAATATTGCAGATTAACCATAGTCGCCAAACACCAGGGGGAGAAGGGGGGGGGAGGATTTTCAAGGATTAACTTAATCCTTGATCCTGGCTTAGTCCAGAGGAAGGCAAAAAAACCCTGTCCGTGCTATGCCAATATGCTAGGACAGGGAAAAAAATTCCTTCCTGACCCCTTGAGAGGCGATTGGGCGAACCCTGGATCAAGTTTAAATAGTATTGAGGAAGGGGGGAATGGGGCTTGGGTGTTGCAAGATGGCTACCACTCCGGCTGCAAGAGCCAGGGTGGTGACCTCCAGGGGGGGGGGGGGGGATTGCCAACTGGTAGTTATTGAGTCAGGAGAGGGTGGTAGGTGACCCAATTACACGGGGGTAGCAAGCTGGTATCTGGAGGGGAGGTGCGGGGGGCCACTCGGTGGTGACAATGAAAGGGGGGGGTGGAGGGGGCCCTACCTATCTACATCCCGTGGTCCACACGTCCTACTCCTAGGAAGCATGCGCCGGTAGCTACCAGGATGCAGTTCTAGCCCTAGGGAAGGGGGGGGTCCTGCTGGTGTCAAAGGGGGGGATAGATGTGCGGCTGGCGGGTCGCAGCAGTGAAGGGGGGTGGAGGGGGGGCCCTACCTATCTACATCCCGTGGGCCACACGTCCTACTCCTAGGAAGCGTGCGCCGGTAGCTACCGGGATGCAGTTCAAGCACTAGGGAAAGTGGGGGGTCGGGCTGGTGTCCGGGGGGGATTGCTGTGTAGCTGGCAGGTGGATGATGTATCAGGGGGGGGGCGCAGGCCGGGGAAATACCGAGTCACTGTGGGGGGCTATGCGGCTGGATTCCGTGAGGGGGCAGCTCAGGGGGTGGCTGGGGGGTTCTGCAGGTGTCCGAGGGGTTTGTGGTGGTTCTATCAGGTGAATGGAGCGGCGCGCCGCTAGGCCGCGGGTAAAGTCGGGGCCTTTCCTGAATGCGGCGGCCGCGAATGGTTCCAGGGATGGCGTGAAGGCCTCCGCCGCGGCTTATCCTGAAAAGGACGGCCGCCAACGGAGCTCGGGGAGGTGGGAGAGCCCTATAGATTAGGGGCTTACCTTTCTGAGGGCAGAGAGCGGCGGATCAGAGTGGACCAGGGAGAAAACCGGGAAGATAGGTGGGAGACGCCAGGGGAGAGCGAGAGGAGCGTGAGGTGCAGCTCTGGATTTCAGGAGCTGTCAGCTGTTCCTCCAGAACTATGCTCATTTGCAGGAGTGCAATGCAGTCTACAGTATTTGGGGAACAAGTGGCCATCATGTATTCCCAGGAGACCCTATCGAAGGCCTTCTCGGCGTCAGTAGAGAGCAAAATGCCTGTTGCCTTGGAGGTATGGGAGAAATGTATTAAATGTATTGCTTTAGTTATATTATCACGAGCTTCCCTACCTGGCATAAAACCTACTTGTTTTGGGCCGATAATTTTCGATAATAGGGGTTTTAATCTATTAGCTAATATTTTGGCTAAGAGTTTTAGGTCGATATTTAATAGGGAAATGGGTCTATAGTTTGAGCAATCTGTATTGTCTTTTTCCGGTTTGGGTATTACTGCAATATGTGCCATGAGGAAAGAATCAGAGTTGTGTGTGTTTTTGGCTAAGAAATTAAATGCAGATAGGAGTGGTTTTACAAGAAGAGGCGTGTACGTTTTGTAATATTGAGAGGTGAAGCCATCTGGTCCAGGACTTTTCCCAGTCTTGAGATCCCTGATAGCATCTAGAATTTCAGTGGTGGATATGGGTTTTTCTAATTTAATCGCGTCTGCTTGAGGGAGTGTAGGAATTTTGCTCTCACGTAGAAATTCAAAGATTGTTTCTCGCTTTGTAGACGACAGGTGTGTAGGTTTGTGCTGTTCAGGTAGATTGTACAATTTGGAGTAGAACTTATGAAAGAGGTCTGTTATGTCTGTGGGGTTGTGTCTGGGGATACCATCTTTGCCCCGTAAGGCATGGATGTGTCCTGCCGTAGTTGTGTCTTTGAGCGCTTTGGCTAGCAATTTCCCGCTCTTATCCGCGTGTTCAAAATAGATGCCTTTTTTGAAGAAGAGTGCCTTTCTAGCTTTAAGATCGAGTATAAATTTAAGGGAGTTCCTGTAGCGTGTTAGTTCTTCTACATTTAATGAGAAGGATTGTTTGTGTAGCGACTCCAGTTTAGCTATTTGTGAGGTCAGTCTAACGATTTCTTTCTCTCTCTCTTTTTTCTTCCTAGCTCCCCATTTCATAAAATCTCCCCTTATCACACTGTTGTGGGCCTCCCAATTGTTTAAGGGGTTGGTATCTGCGTCAACATTGGTTTTAAAGTAATTGTTAATTGTGTCATGAATTTCGTCTTTTACCGTTTGGTCAGTCAGGAGTGCTGCATTAAGTCTCCAATTAAAAGATGATTGCTTGGGAGGATCAAATTTCAAGGAGACAGCTGTGGGAGCATAGTCTGATAGGGAGATAATGCCGATCTCGGTCGTTTGTAAATTGCATAAATCCGTGTGGAGTGTCAGAGGATGAAGCATAGCACAATGATCAGTTCATGTGGTGACAAGAAGCATGCCGATAAGAAGAAAAAGTTGGCCTATCCTTTGCAGTTATAACACCTTCAACTCTTCTGGAAAAACTGTCCACAAGGTTTAGGAGTGTGTCTATGGGAATGTTTGACCATTCTTCCAAAAGCGCATTTGTGAGGTCAGACACCCATGTTTGAGAGAAGGCCTGGCTCGCAATCGCAGCTCTAATTTATCCCAAAGGTGTTCTATCGGGTTGAGGTCAGGACTCTGTGGGTGCCCTCAGTTGAAGTCGGAAGTGAGGAAATGCGTCAGTTGCGTGATCTCCACGATGACCCGAAGTGATGTTTGCGTGTCATAGTCAGCTGGGAACTACTAGGAAGAAAACAGTGTGGCTGTTCGTAAGATACTGGTGGCTTCATAGACAGCAGGACCAACGACTACACTACGTTCTTTTTTATTGCTCTATTGTTTTAGTAAGCTAGTATGTATTTTATGTATGGGGGGGCTTTTGGCTACAATAAATCTTTGAAAAGCAGGATTACACTATGCTGTTTTGGAGCCATCTATACCTCCATCCTAACATAATTAGTGAATTAGTGGATGACTTGCCTTTTAAATTGACAACAAAGCATTACCTTAAGGCGTATGAAATATTAATATATGGTGAGTGTATACCCTAAGGGGAGTGTTACTCACGTGGTGGCATTCTGGGTATGTGGTGCACGAGTGATAACAAATAGGATCACTGTAACAAGAGTTTTACCCACTTAAAAAAGTCATCTTATCCTGTTTTTTCTTATATGTGGAATCATATAAAAGTTTGTCACATGTGGATGGACTGACATGAGCGCTGCTATGGCATTTTAAGGACATTAGATGTGTTGGACTTTTTAAATGCTATCATTTTAATTTTGGACTTTTTTATAGTAGCTGCTGACGCAAAAAATATTTTGTTTTTGTTTTCGACATAGTGGATAAATCTTTGTAGGCAATATCATTTTCCTGAAGAGTTTTCTTTTGGCACTGAGCGGTTCTAATAGGCTGTTTTTGTGCACCTTTTTCTTAATATAGTGTATATGTGTCAATATCTTCTTTGTTCTCTTCTAGCTGCTAGGGTTGCAATTTCTGCACATACATTTGCATATGAGCTAAGATGAGATACTTTTCACGATAGTCCTGTCTTCCTGGGAATCAAAAAGGATAGAACTTCTCTCATGCACCACCAAACAGGACCACCTAGAATGATGAACTGTGACCACAAAGAGATGCACCACGGCTTTGCTGTTCTCTTCCGTACAGGGACACCAAACTAAAATTGAAAAATAGGAAGAAGGCGCACCAGCCTACTGCATTACCGTTAAGGACTTTAATAAATACTGTAATAGTAAAACAATCAATTATACTCACAAAGAGAGAACATTCACAGACATTAAACCAAAGCACCACCAGACGTGTGTCAGTCCAATAGGCACAGCTGATGCTGGAGTGTTTTACTATTATTTATTAAAGTCCTTTATGATAATGCTAGCGCTGGCGTACCTTCTTCAATTTTTGCATATACATGTGTATGCGCATAAATGACTGCACTCAAATGTAAAAAATGTTATGGCTTTGTTATGGCTCTGAATGCAATTACTGCAATATGGATCTTTATGCAGCTGTGTACATTAACAACATTCAAATCCTTAAAAAAAAGATACACAACTATAAACACAGCGTTTTTTTTACCCATATGCAAGAGGCCATATCTGTCACATGCAAGGTTCTAACTCATATTGGATCTGCAGACTAAGGGCCAGATTCAGGTAGATGGGCGCTTCTTTACTTTGGAGTAACGTTTCTCATTTATGTTACTCCGCCGACACTTTCGGCGCAAGTACTGTTATTCACATAGCAGTTGCGCGTAAACTTGCGCCAGAGTAACGATAATGCGCTGGCGTAACCCGACGCAAGCGGAAGTGGGTGTGATCATATGTAAATGATGGGCGGAGCCCAGCGCAGAGGCTTACGTTCAGCGCATCATCCACGGAGCATGCGCAGTAAGTGAGGCTTCACTCGGCCCCCTTGTGCGCATGCTCACAACTTCAGTCGGCACCACTTCACGGGAAACGTCAGCGCAATGCGTTCCGTTGGGCGTTTAAATGCGCCCGTAGATGCGCCATTCCGGCACTAAAGTATATCCTGTTCCCCCTCCCCGCAGTGAAGTTACTTTTGTTCTGAGATGGCTGCTCCCGTTCCCCGCAAACATACAGGAGAAAGCTGAACTCTAAAGGCCAGGAGCTGTCAGCCGTCATCTCGGCTATGGAGACCTATGATGTCTTCCTCCATGGCTGTAAAATTTGACAGACAAGCATGGACAGAGGTGTTGTCCTGCAAGTGGGGGTGCTCAGCTAGCTCTTATCGTCGGTAACGCTGCTGTAGCTGCTCTCCTGCTGACCTGTGGCCGTCTGGAGTAAAGATAAAGCAGCTATTTGTAGAAATAACTTTGCGCCGGACGGACGAGATACGCACGGCGCATGTAGCCAGCGTATGGTGCTAATCCGTTCGCGAATCGGGAAATCTCCCTCATTTGCATATTTGCAGGGGAAATCAATAGGCGCGACTGATGCGCCAAGCGAAATTATGCGCTGACGAGACTCTGGCTTCGGAAAGTTAAGCCGATCGGAAATGGCCCGTTTTCTGTCGCATCTAGTTTGGTGGGTACGGCCACATAGAAACGACGGCGCATCTTCACAGTTACGCGGCGCATATCGAATTACTCCAGCGCAAGTCTTGCTGAATCTGGCCCTATAACATTTTTATTGGATGATCGAAAGAATACAGACAAAACTATTCAACACATTACGTCACTTCTGACGTTGTATACTGTTGTACAAAATTTTTGTATTGTGAGTAACCACTTCACTTTTTCGACATGAGACTAAAAAAAAAAGGCATTGCAGAAGCATCAAAAACAGCATGTTAACCACTTTTAAATATACAGCGGCAGGTCAGCTTGATTGCGCAAACACCCGTACCAGTCCGTGCATGTGACACTGTGGGCGCGGGAGCATGCCTGCGGGTCCCTCAGACCCGATGTCCAGACCCACAATTGCAGTACACAGGCAAAACAGCGATTTGTAAATAAACCGGATCCCTGTTCTGACAGGAGACATTATGGAGATCTGCTGTTTCCAGTGATCGGTAACAGCGATTTCTGTGGTGTTCCAGTGAGCCCAGCCCCCACACCTTTAGAACACACCCAGGGAACACATTTAACCCCTTAATGGCCCCTAGTATTAACTACCCCTTCCTGCCAGTGTCATTTATACATTGATCAGTGTAATTTTTGTAGCACTTATTACTGTATTGGAAGATAAATATGTAGAAGGACTGGTCCATACTGGTCCAACACAATCCACCACAAATAGTCAGCAGCTAGGCCCATGTGAAAGATACCTTAAGCAAGGGGACCACATTAAAAAAAAACATCACCATACACATGGAAACTTACATCAACGAGTTGACGGGTGTCTCCGCCAGTCGAAGCCTCTTAGCATGGTTTTTTCCCTGGTAATGTGCTTGGGCCACCACTGGAGAGCTGAATGAAGCATCACACAGTTTGCAGTAATCATTCTCAGTGGCAAGGATCACACGACCCCCACATTTTGGGGCTGTAACCTAAAAACCAAGATAGGTGTGATTTTTTATTTTTTTTGTTTAGTATGGATGCCATTTCAGAAAATACATTATCAAAAGACTATTGGTAAGAATATAAAAAAAGAACAATGTACTCAAAGACTATACATTTTTTACAGAAAGGCTCAAAATGTAACCAAAAGCCTGACTTTCTAATTCTTGGTAAAGGTTTACCATTCCCATGAAGCTTAAAGTGTAACTCCAATCTTGTTGAGAAAAAAAAAAATGTTTTCCTGACTTGCTCCATGGCAGCATACGTGTGGGTTGGCCCCGCCTCCATAACTACCCAATAGGACCCCTCCCTATAAATTTCAGCTGTGGGCTCTCAGCCGTGTTCCTTTTTTGTCCTCCTCCGTAGGACCATGTGTTTTTGGTTCTCCTACCTGAAGACGATTGTTCCTACGATCAAGATCGGCCGATGATGATGGTGTCTCATCCCTCTGATAAGTCTTGACTGTTAAGCAGGGTATGGAGTGTATTGCAGAGTAGCGCGAAGAGCTGGATTATGTCTTCCACTGGAGAGACGAGCGCGCACAGGCCTGAATACCTAGCAATGTGCAGGTGGCCATTATCTGCTGAAAGCCCGGTGTGTGTATGGATGCGGTGTCCCTGGCCGAATCGATCGTAGGTGGTGGTAAGCAGTATCACACTCATGGCAGCAGTGTTTATGTTTGTTGTTTGTTTTCTCTGTTTTTCCATATGCTGTTTTTTTTTTTAATGATTGCATGCCCAGTGTGCATTCCAGCCGCCGCTCCCTCTTACTTCCGGGTTTCCGTCTGCGTTCTACGAACGGACGGACCCGGTAATGAAAGCGAGTTTGGTTAACGCACGCGCACGAGTATCGCCGTCGTTTAAAAAAAAAGTTGGGGGAAATCTGTGAATCTCGGGATCGATCTTTCGAAACAATGGTTTCCTGGTGTATTTACAGAGACTTCCCCAGGTAAGTGCTCATTCAGAACGTTGGGATTTTAGCATGTGTTTTAGTCATTTGTAATCTGGTGTTTGATTCTCCCACCTGCAATGTGTCTGTTCTACTATGGATGCTTCATTGCCCCTAGTCGCCAGCCCTCTCTCAGCAGGTAAGATTGGACAACTATGCTTTTCTTTTCCTGTTGGGGGGGAAGAGAGTGGAGTATAGGGCATTGTCATGACTATGCTTGTCTCTCTCTCTATTCTTCTTTTTTCAGCCCTTCTAGGTCTGACCAACATCACAGCGAGTCCCGCAGGCTCAGCGGGTCCTCTAAATCGCACCACCGGCACTCATCTTCTGGACACCATAATTCTTCTAAAATCCGGACATCCCAGTAGGGATACTCCTCACCACCCCCCCCCCCCCCCTTCATCTCTCAGCAAGAGTTCAGAGAGATTTTGTTGGGGGTGCAAGGCTCTGGTTTCTGCTAACAAGTCCCTTTGACCATTGTTTTTCAAAGGCAGTCAATGAAAGGGAAGGTGCAGACAAACACCTAGAAGCATTGGTTAAGCGGGTCGTGGACAAGTCGCTACAGGAGAGAGATGCAGCATGATTTTCCTCCAAACCCAATGATTCCTTTGTTGGATAAGGGACAAATGCATGAGACTTTTGAAGTCGCTCAAACCAGCCATCCCTCAGAGAGTGGGTCAGAAGTGGATGATCCAGGGATAGGCTCTGATTATGCCTTAGTTCTTGCTTTAGTAAAAGCAGTCAAGGAAGTTTTGAATTTGGAAGATCCAATTATCTCTCTCCCAAACAAAGACAACTTTTTTAACAGCTCAATAAGGAGCAACATTATTTTCCATTTGTCACGGAAATAGGTGCCATTATCTCAGAAGAATGGGGTAAAACCTATTAAAAAAAAGAAAAAAAGGGCTCTATGCAGTCAAAAATTGCAAAATGTTATCCTTTTAAAGAGGAAGACGTGAAACATCTTGACTCTGCTCCATTGGTTGATGCAGCTTTGATGCGTTTGGTGAGATACGTAACCCTTCCCCTGGGAGATACGGTTTCTTTTAAAGATCCTGTAGAGAGACGGATTGATTCAGACCTGAAGAGAATCTACCTCACAGCAGAATCAGTCTGTTAACCATTTCTGGCTTTAGCAGCCGTCTCAAAAGCCTTAGAGGCATGGTCAGACAATGTGAATGATTCCCTCAGAAGTATCTCTGAAGAAATGGCCAAGAGCTCTCCTATTCAGGAAATCAGGCTAGCATCGGCCTTTCTGGAGGAGGCCTCTATTGATGTTATTCACCTAGTGGCTCAAGTAATGTTGTCAGCGGTCACTGCCCGTTGTGCCTTATGGCTCCGTCCCTGGTTGGCGGATCCAACTTCAAAGCAAGCTTGGTGCCACATTCCCTTTAAGGGCTCTTCTCTCTTTGGCAATAAACTCGATAGTGCCATTTCCCGAGCCACAGGTGGTGAGTCGGGGTTCCTACTTCAGGATAGGCGTTTACAAAATCAAAAACTCACTTTTTTCAGAGCACAGAATACAGACCGTGCAAGGGAAGCACGCAGCTACAGGCCTGGTCGTGAATCTTCAAGGCCCTGGAAATCCAGACAGTCTTCTTTGAAGAAGCAAACTAAGAGTACTCCTTCTAGTAATCAGGAGTCTACTGAAAAGTCTTTCTGAAATTGGGCGGCCTCAATTCGAGATTTTTGGACCATCGAGACGGTCTCTTCAGGCCATACCTAGGTCTTCAACAGCAGTCATTACTGTTCCAGAGGGCGAATGAGGCGAAAGCATGTACTCCCCTTTGTTCATGGTACAGAAAAGAACAGTACCTGGAGACCAGTAATAGACTTGACTCATCTCAACCGATTTATTCGGAAAGAAATTCAAAATAGAGTCACTATTGACAATCCAGCAGTCAGTCCATCCAGGAGATTGGTTAGTGTCAATAGACCTGAAAGACGCATACTTCCACGTTCCAGTGGCAGCAGACTATCAAAAAGTATCTCCGCTTTGGGGTAGGCAATCAACACTTACAATTTACCTGCCTACCATTTGGTCTTGCATCGTCACCTTTGGTGTTCTCCAAAGTTCTGTTAGCCATTGTGGCTCTCCTCCGAGTTCGTCTTCATCACTACCTAGACGATCTCTTACTTCTAGCTCAAGACAGAAGTTAACTCCTGGAACACATGGACCTAGTAATTGCCACTCTCCAAGAATTCGAATGGCAATTGAATTTGGAGAAGAGTCATCTTGTTCCAACACAATCTCTGGTATTTCTAGGTGCCCTCTTCAACACAATAGAAGGCACCAGTTAATTGCCGAAAGGGAAAAAAGCAACAATCCGTAACAGGATATGCGCAACACTTGCTGCTCCTCACCTATCTGCTCTTCAATGTTTGAAGGTGATTAGCACCATGGCAGCCACCATTTCTATGGTGAAGTGGGCTCAGTGACACACTCACCCATTCCAAAAGGGTTTCTCCAGCAATGGGACTTCCCCAGCAAGAGTCAAAGCATCATGCTCACTCAACCCATGAGAAAGTCTCCTCTGTGGTGGCTTCAGGGGAAAAATCTCCAGAACTGTCATTCGATCCATCCCATCACTTGGGTTACAATAACCTCAGATGCCAGCAGTCAGGGCTGGGGCACTCATTGCCTGACAGAAATAGCCCAAGGCAGGTGGAGCTCACCTTCTCAAGGAACTGTATCCAACATACTGGAGCTGCGAACTGCCTTTCAGGCGCTCATATCCTTCCACATCCAATCCATCTATTAATGGATTCCTCTGTGATGCTCAGGCTGGACAACACAACCGCTGTTGCTTACATAAGGAAACAGGGAGGAACCCGCAGCTAGTCCTTACTACGAGAGGTGGAGCCAATTATGAATTGGGCCCAGAAGAACCTAAAACGGATAGTAACCAAAAATAAATGCGCCCTAATGGTTACTGCCGCTGCGCCAAGGAGTAAAAGAGCAAGGACGTTCGCAGCAGCTGTATTAAATAAAGGAAATAGTGAAAAAACTTGTCTAGTGAACTTAAAAGTGAAATTAAGTACAAATAGCACAAACAGCGCTAATGTGTAGTGGATCCACACAAGTGAACTAAGTAAATAAACAATAAATAACACAAATAGTGTATGAATATAAAGACCCGTGAATAAAAGAATGAGTCTAAAGGTAAACAGTTCATAAAGTGTCTGAAGAAATCTTCTGAATATCTCCTGCGAGTAGTCCTCCACCACACCAGTGTAATAAACACTCCTCCACCAATATGATTGGCCACTCACCAGAACTCGTAGCCTTACACTCACGTGTTTGGCATAAAGGCATGTAATACAATCCTCAAGTTAGTGTTTAGGATTCATATCCAAAATTGTAGAAGTAGGTCAGCATACGTGAAAAAAAACAAAAAAGTATAATAGTGTGATATTGCTAAAACAATTTATTGACACACCACATGAACCTACAAAGGTTGCACTCACAAAAGCAAACTCCAAAAACAACCGTGTAAAATTCCAAATAAACTTCCTTGATGTTCACAGGCTGATAAACTGTGGTCACGGCGGACGCAGAAAAGTAAACCAGGTGTATCTCACCGCTCCCCCTTCACTTGAACACCTCCTCTTAATTGGATAGATTCATAGATTTGACTTATTTATCCCATGAATAAGTCAAATCTATGACGAAACATGTCGGGGGCGTGGCTACATTAAAGATCTTTTGACCAACGTGGAATTACCTGCATGAGATTCTCTATGCGAGTGACCAGCGTTTGAGGATACTATATACATCTTTTTCCCAATTAAGAGGAGGTGTTCAAGTGAAGGGGAAGCGGTGAGATACACCTGGTTTACTTTTCTGGGTCCGCCGTGACCACAGTTTATCAGCCTGTGAACATCAAGGAAGTTTATTTGGAATTTTACACGGTTGTTTTTGGAGTTTGCTTTTGTGAGTGCAACCTTTGTAGGTTCATGTGGTGTGTCAATAAATTGTTTTAGCAATATCACACTATTATACTTTTTTGTTTTTTTTCACGTATGCTGACCTACTTCTACAATTTTGGATATGAATCCTGAACACTAACTTGAGGATTGTATTACATGCCTTTATGCCAAACACGTGAGTGTAAGGCTACGAGTTCTGGTGAGTGGCCAATCATATTGGTGGAGGAGTGTTCATTACACTGGTGTGGTGGAGGACTACTCGCAGGAGATATTCAGAAGATTTCTTCAGACACTTTATGAACTGTTTACCTTTAGACTCATTCTTTTATTCACGGGTCTTTATATTCATACACTATTTGTGTTATTTATTGTTTATTTACTTAGTTCACTTGTGTGGATCCACTACACATTAGCGCTGTTTGTGCTATTTGTACTTAATTTCACTTTTAAGTTCACTAGACAAGTTTTTTCCCAGAAGAACCTAGCCAACATCTCGGCAGTGTACATTCCAGGGGTCCAGAATGATCAAGTGGACTTTCTATCACAAATCCAATTGAACAACAGGCCATGATTTTCCCTCCTAACGCTTCTCAGTTACCGGGACTCGATCCCTCCTCCCCTCAGACCGGATCTCCTCTCTCAGGACACAACGTTGCACCCATGTCCAGCTCATCTGCACCTCAGGGTGTGGTTCTTGGGAGGGGAAGGCTTGAAGCATTAGGATGTCCAGAAGAAGCCATTTCAACTCTTCTTAACGCTAGAAGAAATAGTACCAACAACGTTTATGAGCGTATCTGGTCAAATTTACAGATCACATGTCTTCCAGAGCAAAACTTTGCAGTTCCCTAGAGGTCTAAGACATACTCAGTTTTTTTTACAAACAGGTCTGGACTTAACTTTAGCAGTAAGTTCACTCCGAGTGCAAATCTCAGACATCTCAGCATTTACTGGAATCCCTTGGGCCATTCATCCTTTGGTTCGCCAGTTCTTCAAGGGCGCCATCCGGCTTAGACCCCAGAGAAAACAGAGGTTCCCTAAATGGGATCTGCCTCTTGTTCTGGACTATCTTACCATGATCAGCTCTGATCCGAATAAACCACTATCAGCTAAGGATCTTACTCTCAAGACCGTCTTCTTTTTAGTAGCGGTCACTTCCGCTAAAGAGTCTCTGACATCAGAAATCTGTGTTCAAAAGAACCATTCTTGACCTTCTTTCCAGATGGAGCAGTATTAATTCCTATGCTGGGCTCAAATCCTAAAGTTACAGCCATTTTTCATGAAAATCAGAAAATTGTACTGCCCACTTTTTGGGTTATCTGAAGATCAAAGTATTTATCCCCTTGATATGGGGCACACATTAAGTCAATATCTGGAAATGACAGAATCTTTCAGGCAAACAGTTTTTCTTTTCATTTTTCTTCATGGAAAGAACAAAGGAAAACAGGCCTCAATCAGATCCATTGCAGCTTGGATAGTTCAGACCATCCAGAGGGCATACAAAGCCAAGGGCTTGGCTCCTCCAGAGGCAGTGTCTGCATACTCAACCAGGAGCATTTTGACTTCTTGGGCAGCCTAACGTCATGTCGCACCTGGAGTTATACGCAGATCGGCTTCGTGGTCATCTATTTTTGGTTTCCCACTATTGTGTTGAACCGGCTGCTTTATCCTCTTTGAATTTTAATTTACAAGTGCTGTCAGTTGACAGTGTTAAATTAATTTATTTTCTTGTCTCAGCATTTTGCCCGCCCGGGTGTGTTTGGCGAGTTATTTCCCACACGTATGCTGCCATGGAGCAAGTCAGGAAAACGGAAAATTTATTACCAAATACTTACCAGAATTTTCCTTTCCTGATAGGCTCCATGGCAGCAGGAGTCCCTCCCAAATTTATAGGGAGGGGTCCTATTGGGTAGTTATGGAGGTGGGGCCAACCCACACGTATGCTGCCATTGAGCCTATCAGAAAAAGGTAAATTACGGTAAGTATTTGGTAATACATTTTCCTTTTTTGATGCGTTCCAGTGCGTTTTTGGTACGTTTTTAATGCAGTCCAGTGCTTTTTTTAAGCCCTCTTATTTTATCAACCTTAGATAAGGACAAGTGTGTTCCAGTGCGTTTTTGGTGCATTTAGGTGCTTTTCAGTGTGTTTTTGATGCGTTTTACAGTGTTCCAGTACAGTCCAGGTAAAATGCAGCATGTTCTATTTTTTTCTGGAACTGGAACGCACTGGAACTGCAAGTACTGGTGTGAACTATGCCATTGAAAACCATATAACCTACTTTCCCTGTGTTTTTACAGCAGAAGAAAAACGCACTGAACTGTATCTGGTGTGAACTGCCCCTAAAAATGCATGCACAGAGTTTTCCATGTATTCCAATGGCTCTGGTTCACACTATGCAGTCAGGTTCCGGTGCAAAAACTGACCAGAATGGACTGTATTGGTACAGAAAAAATGGAACTGCACGCAACTGCATCTAGTGTGAACTGGCCCTAAAGGAAACCTGTCTTAGGCCCGGTTCACACTGATGCAAGTTCATAAAGAATGTGATGCGTCAAAAACATTCTAAATTTGCATGTCATCCATTAAGTCATTGGCCCGGATTCAGAAACGATTTATGTTGGCGTATCTCCAGATACGCCGCCGTAATTTCAAATGTGCGCCGTCGCATCTTTGCGCCGATTCACAAAGCGAGGTACGTCGAAAAACATGGCTTTCGGCATTCGGCGTTCCCATTATAAATATGCAAATGAGTAAGATACGCCGATTCACGAACGTAGATGCGCCGGCCGCTTCATATACGCGATTTGCGTAAAGCTTACGTCCGGCGTAAAGTTACCCCTCATATAGCAGGCGCAGCTAATGCACAGGTAGGGGCCAGGGAACGCCGTCAAATTTTACGCCGCGTACGCCGTTTACGTAGTACTACGTGAATAGGGCAGCGCGTAGGTTACGTTCACGTCGTAGGCATTGCGCCGACGTATCTTAGGGAGTAGATGCGACGTGAATCTGAGCATGCGCGTGCATGCGCCGTTCAATCGGTCATTCATTTGCATGGGGTCACGCTTAATTTAAATAGATGACGCCCACCTCCTTCCTACTTTGAATTAGGCGGGCTTACGCCGGCCAATTTACGCTACGCCACCACAACTTACGGAGCAAGTGCTTTGTGAATACTGCACTTGCCTCTCTAAGTTGTGGCGGCGTAGCGTAAAGAAGATATGCTATGCCCGCATAAAGATACGCCAATGTAACTGAAACCAGCCATTGTTTTCAATGACAGTCGTTCACATACAAGCGTTGCGATTCCTCTACGAATGCGTTGCGATAAAGAAAGGGTTTTCTGCAAGTTTACAGTAATTGCGTTGCAGATTTTTTATCCATAGACATCAATGTAAATCGTTCTGGAATCGCATTGATGGTTCACATATGTGGAATTCCACCACACTACTCTCCACAAAAAACTGAAAATACACAGGAAGTTAACACCTTTTTTTTTAACATTATGATTCCATTGGCTAGAACAGTGTTTTTCAACTCCAGTCCTCAAGGCACACCAACAGGTCATGTTTTCAGGCTTTCCATTATTTTGCACAGGTGATTTGATCAGTTTCACTGCCTTAGTAATCACCACAGCCATTTCATCTGAGGGAAATCCTGAAAACTTGACCTGTTGGTGTGCCTTGAGGACTGGAGTTGAAAAACACTGGGCTAGAAGATAAATCGCAGAATGTCCAACTCCTGAAATTTGCTGTAAAATCACCGCAAGGGCCAGTTCACACTACTGTGACTTCAAAATCGCGTGATTTTAACACAATTTTGCCGTGATTTCAGGGAATGCCAGTCTATAGCGCTGAATTTGCATCAAACTCGCACAGGATCCTTTTTTAACGCAGCTTAGATTCGCAATGCATTGATGTGAACGGCACTCATGCAAAACTATGTTAGTAAAATGACTTGCGAATTTGAGCAATCGCAACAGATCAAATTTGCAATAGAATTCGCAGCAGTGTGAACCGGCCCTAAATTTGCGGTAAAATCTGAACAAATTTGCAGCGCAGCAGTGTGAACCGAGCCTTATGCCGCATACACACAACCGTTTTCTATGATGTGAAAATGCCATTTTTTAAATTGGTCATTAAAAACGATCGTGTGTAAGCTCGACGTGAAAAATTGCCATTAAAAATTTAGAACATGCTCTAATTTTTCACATGGTAAAAAACGGTTGTGTGTAGGCTTTAATGACGGGGAAAAAACACGCATGCTCAGAAGCAAGTTATGAAACGGGAGCACTCGTTCTGGTAAAACTAGACTGAAAAGTACGAAGACTAAAAATCGCGAATGGTCTCTCACCAAACTTTTACTAACACGAAATCAGCAAAAGCAGCCCAAAGGGTGGCGCCATCTGAATAGGACTTGACCTTTATAGTGCCGTCGTACGTGTTGTACGTCACCATGCTTTGCTCAAGCATTTTTTTTTCACGATCGTGTGTATGCAAGGCAGGCTTGACAAGAATCATTAAAAATGGTCGTGTGTACATTAGTGGCATTAGTCTCAAAACTCATAATCTATCACCAGGAGCACAAGTCCAGCCCCCAAACTGTGAGCCACTGAGACCCATCCTCTAGTCTTTGTCTCTTGTTTTTCTGTATTAGATGTTTATGGTCATATTTAATTATTTGCAACATAGCATCAAGAAAGGCGTAATAGTACTTCATAATGTATATTCTCCAAAAAGAGTGTAAGCCAATCTCTTACATTTGGTGATGATGATCCCGGTGATACGGTTTCTAAAGTTTGATTCAGTCTTGATGAAGCAGGACAGCTACTTGATGCACAGTAATTGCGTAATTTCTTGCTGTGGTTTTTGCCCTAAGAAAAATATATGAACAAATTTAGGCATCTGCATACATCTGTCTATTAGATAAAGCTGTTGCTGTCTTTTGCTAACAAAAAGTCAACTTTGTTTTGACTATATACTGTAGATACTCCCTAGGTTTTCTATAACAATTAATAGTAATTAATAACACTTATTAATATCATGCTTATCATTCCCAGAACATACACCTTGACATTTTCCACACTTTGTCATGTTACAACCAAAAACATAAATGTATTTTTTGGGGATTTTATGTGATACAGTAGAACACAAAGTGTTCCATAATTGTGAAGTGGAAATAAAATGATAAATGTTTTTAAAAAACATTTGCAAATAAATATCTGAAAAGTGTGGCGTGCATTTGTATTTAGCCCCCATAAGTCAATACTTTGTAGAATGACCTTTCACTGTAATTGCAGCTGCAAGTCTTTTTGGGGATGTCTCTACCAGCTTTGCACATCTAGAGAGGGACATTTTTGCCCATTCTTCTTTGCAAAATAGCTCAAGCTCTGTCAGATTGGATGGAGAGCGTCTGTGAACAGCAATTTTCAATTCTTGCCGCAGATTCTCAATTAGATTTAGGTCTGGACTTTGACTGCGCCATTCTAACACATGAATATGCTTTGATATAACCATTCCATTGTAGCTTTGGTTGTATGTTTAGGGTTGTTGTACTGCTGGAAGGTGAACCTCTGCCCCAGTCTCAAGTCTTTTGCAGAGTCTAAGGCTGCGTACACGCGATCAGTTAAACCGATGAGAACGGTCTGATGGACCGCTTTCATCAGTCCAAACCGATCGTGTGTGGTCCCCATCGGTTATTTAACCATCGGTTGAAAAAAGACAACTTGTTTTAAATTTAACCAATGGATTCCTAACCGATAGAAAAAAAACGATCGTTAGTAGGCATGACCATCAGTTAAAAATCCACGCATGCTCAGAATCAAGTCGACGCATGCTTGGAAGCATTGAACTTCATTTTTTTCAGCACATCGTTGTGTTTTACGTCACCGCGTTCTGACACAATCGTTTTTTAACCGATGGTGTGTAGGCACGACTGACCAATGAAAACGGTCCATCAGACCATTCTCATCGGATGGACCAATCGTGTGTACAGGGCATAACAGGTTTTCTTCTAAGATTGTCCTGTACTTGGCTCCATCCATCTTCCCATCAACTCTGACCAGCTTCCCTGTCCCTGCTGAAAAAAGCATCCCTACAACATGATGC